>JALAZF010000513.1:1200000-1665000 GCA_022829125.1 Lathyrus tuberosus
GGATTTCTCTCATAAACCTCAAAACGAAATAACCGCAGTCTATACCATTACGCTGACGAGGACACTACACATAGAAAAACAAATAAGAATTAATATATAGTTGTCTTGTGTTATCAAGTAGCATCACTATTATAAGCAACATTATGAAAATTAATATACCTCCACTTTGATCCATGTAATGGTGGAAGCTTTAGACCGTGATACTCGAGCTTCTCTTTGTGCTTGGTATACTAGTATTGTTCTATAAAAGAAAAATGTAAATTTAGAAAAATCTCACAGAAATAATTAAATATACAAATACACACGAATATTTAGAACAATCTCACTTACGTATTAACCAAATCCTTCATATTCTGATATGTTGTCCAATCATGATCTAATGAATTCAGATAATACACCACTTCTCTTGTAGGATTAATAGCAACCAACAACCAGTGTCCACTGTAAAATATAACAAAAGTTTAAATGGATAATTTATACGCAAAAGATACAAAGATTAGAATGAAATTAGAATGAAAATCTTACTCGTTTCCAGTATTATACGGTAAAAGATACAAACTTTCTGTACTGCTGGCCATAAATCTCTGGAGTAAGTGATCTCTTACTGAATTTGGATCAGTAGCAATTGTCGGTGCATTGACACGGGCGTAAGACAAGAAATGGAATTTGTTTGACAATTGATTCCCGCGCATCAATTTGTCATACAATCACCTTAAATAAAAACATAATAAACATTAGACTATTTTCATTGAAATGTGTAAATAAATTGTTCAACTAATTAAATAATACATTGATCGGAGTACCAGATGTATGAATGCATAACACCGATGCCTAATTCAAAATGCCGAAAAATTTGTTCCATGTCCTCTTTTGCAATTATTTCAGAATGAGGAAAACCAAAAACACCTCCGTCCATGTCTATTTGACGAATAGCACCATCCATCAAATTTGATGTTGCCACAAGTGTTTCAAGACAAATCCGAAAGCAAGGTGTAAGAGCTGTTTTTGCCTGCTGCCCGGTCTTTGTAGGAGCTCTTTTCTTGCTGCCTTGTTGTGAAACTTGAGCAGGAACCTAAAAATCATATAAGTTAGGTAAAGTAGAAAATCATGAAGCTTTTGAATTTGGATCATAGAATAACACTTTCAATGTACCTCTTTTTGTGATGCAACAGACTCGTTGTGCGGCAAAATCCCTTTATCCTTATATGTGGGTTTTGAAGGAGCCTAACATTACCATGTAAAAACATTCAGAATGCTTTTCATAATGGTTCAGAATTGACTTTTGATTACTAAAACATTCATAATGGTTTTCAACATACCTTTTCATCTATGAAAATGAGGTCTGCTGGCCATGCAACAAATTATCCTATTGCATCTCGCAACAATGTTGTCTCTGAAACAACGTCAGGGATCGGTAGCAACGCATCAAGCTCTAAAGCAATATCAACCGACACTTTCAGACATCCAGCAGGGAGCGGTTTATGGTGAAGTAACTCTCCCAATTTGTTATGCACTTTTCCCTTGCCAACTATGCGATAAGTCGGTAACGATAAAAATAGCTGACAAGATGAAATTCCCTAAAGAAATAATAAATATGTAACTGTTAATGTGTATGTATGTCAATTAAAATAAACGTGCTAATTTAATTAAAATAAAACTCAATCGCTTCTTCAACAATGTATCGTTCGACAATACAACCCTCTGGTCGACTTAGGTTTTTCACATACCCTTTTAATATTTTCATATAACGTTCAGCAGGGTACATCCATCTCATATAAGCCGGTCCACACAATTGTGTCTCTTTCACCAGATGAACAACTAGATGAAACATTATGTCAAAAAACGAGGGAGGAAAATATATTTCAAGATCACACAAAGTAATAACTATTTCTTTTTGCAATGTTGGTAAGATCGCAGGATTGATCACCTTACTGCAAATTGACTTGAAGAAAAAACACAATTTAGTTATTGCGCTTCTTACTTTTTCTGGAAGAATAGAACATGTACCTATTGGTAGAAAATGTTCCATTATAACATGGCAGTCATGCGTCTTTAAACTCTTTAACTTGAGGTCTTTCATAGACACAAGTCTTCTAATATCTGAAGAGTATCCTTCTGGAACTTTAACTTCACTTAGAAACTTACACAATACTTTTTTCTCCTTTCTAGATAGAGTATACGCAGCAGGTGATAGATATTTTCGTTTTCCTTTCTTCAAGGGTCCTAATTCAGTTCTTATCCCCATCGCTATCAAGTTCTTTCTTGCTTTAAGGACATCCTTAGACTTTCCTTGTATATTGAGTAACGTACCAATAACACTGTCAAATACGTTTTTTTCAATATGCATAACATCGAGAAAATGTCTTACATACAACGACTTCCAATATGGCAGTTCAAAAAAAATTGACCTCTTCTTCCACCCTCTCTTGACAAGTGTATGTGCAAAAGGCTTGCCAAACTGAGTACTCACATCTTTCACCTTTTCAAAAATTTGATCACCTGTCAATATAGGTGGAGCTCTACCTTGTTTTGGCTCTCCATTGAATGCTTTTCTCCACCCACAGTAGTGATGATTAGAATTTAAGAATCTACGATGACCGAGAAATACATTCTTCTGACCAAACTCCAATCGCGTCGAATCTGTTTTATCTTCACAAATAGGACACGTATATTGACCTTTTATGTTGTACCCTGATAAATTTCCGTATGCTGGAAAATCATTAATTGTGCCAAACAACATCGCCCTCAAGTTGAAACTTTCTTTCCTATACCCATCATAAACCTCCACACCGTTCTCCCACAAAAACTTTAAATCTTCGATTAAGGGTGCCAAGTATACGTCTATGTCATTCCCTGGTTGTCTAGGCCCAGAAATTAACATAGATAACATCATGTACTTACGCTTCATACATAGCCATGGAGGTAGATTATAAATCATAATGATCACAGGCCAAGTGCTATGTGAGATACTTTGAAGACAGTTTGGGTTCATTCCATCAGTAGATAATGCCAAGCGAAGGTTTCTTGCTTCTTTTCCAAATTCAAGATAATCATCATCAATTTTTATCCACTGTGGTGAATCTGCCGGATGTCGAAACTTTCCATCAATAATTCTTTCATATGCATGCCAAGTCAAGTGTCTTGAATCGGTCTCACTACGAAACATGCGTCTAAATCTCGGAATTATAGGAAAATACCATAAGACTTTTGCTGGAGACAACTTTTTCTTATATCGAGAGACACTGCATTTAGGACACTCATTTAACGATGCATACTCATTTCAAAACAAAACGCAATCGTTTGGACATGCATGTTTCTTATCATAGCTCATGCCAATAGAGCACAACATCTTTTTGGCCTTATATGTTCGATTGGGAAGAACATTATCCTCTGGAAGCATATCTTTCATAAGGGCCAATAACTCTGTGAAACTTTTATCCGACCATCCATTGCCCGCCTTTAAGTTGTATAACTTTAATACCGCAGACAATCTTGTGAATTTAGTGCAACCATTATACAACGGTTTCTCTGCATCGCTAACCAACCTCTCAAACATTTTGGGACAATCGTTAAGATCTTCTTCAAGAGCTTCTGCAATCTCTTCGACTCGATCATAATCGTATGTATCTTTGCCATTGTCAATTGAAGAATAGGTCGTAGTATCCCCCGGTTCAACATTCCCGTTAATTTTCTCACCATGCAAATTCCAACATGTATAACTTCTAGCAATTCCACGCCTCTTTAAATGCGATGCCAACTGAACTGCGTCAACCCGACTCCTAAAACAGCAACCCAAGCAAGGACATATCATTCGACTGGGGTCATCGGCGTGCGCAACAGCAAACGTAACAAATTCCGATACCCCATTCTCGTACTCTTTCGACAATCGACTTGAAGGCATCCATTTCTTATCCATAGTTATACTAATTAAGCTAAACAAAAACAAATATCATTAGTCAAATTCAATAAGTTAGTTCTCAATCATTGCAAGCTGATAACAATCCAAAAGTATAAATATCATTAGTCAAAACTTATACGAATCGCATTGTTCCTTTGCATTTTTTATGAGAATTGACTAACAAAAGCCCCAAAAGGTTGGTACTTGGGGATTTGAATGGTTTTGCAGGTTTTAGGCTTAAGAAAAACCAGTTGAAACAAATGCAACTTTCGCATCGCGAGCAAATGCTTCGCTATGCGACGGACAGCGATAGGAAGCGAGGGACAGCGATAGGCAGCGATGTAAGACAGAACCAAACCATCCTTGAAGTGAAGGAAGCGAGAGAGAGCGAAGGTTCGCTATGCGACGGACAGCGATAGGAAGCGATGGACAGTGAGGGACAGCGATAGGCAGCGATGCAAGACAGAACCAAACCATCCTTGAAGCAAAGGAAGCGAGAGAGAGCGAAAGTTCGCGACACGACGAATATTTCGCAACGCGAAGTTAGGTTGGTCAAACCTGCATTTATGACAGTTACTGTACACACCCACTCTCTGCATACCCTAGAAGACCGTGTCTGCTCATCTGCTGCGCCTTTACTTCTCTATTTCTTTACTTTTCTCACTTTATCTCTTCACTTTTCACACACAAATCAATTCACACAATTATCAAATCTCAAGAAAAAAAAGTTTGCATTTCTCACTTCTCTCAAGAGCTTCAAGGTATGTTCATTTTCACTAATTTTTTTCTGTAAATCTAGATTTTAAAGGGTTGCATCTCTTTACTTGTTAAATCTTCAAAACTTGAACAAAACCTTTGGAAAAAAATGAAAGAAGAAAACACCATGAATCTTAGATTTGGCTAAGAACTTAGAAAAGCAAATCAAATTGCAGCCACCGAATCCTTGTTCACGGGAAATCCCAGCCAAACAAATTCATAAATATATTGTGCTAACCAAAGTTATCCTTGTGCTGTAAATTTTTTTCTGTTTTGTAGAAATGGCACCAAAAAATCAAGTCCAACAAAAGAAGCAAAAGGTGGGAGGAGAAACTTCAAGAAGCAGGCCCTTTGATCAATCGCGTTTTGTCAGCCCTGAACAAGCAGAACGGTTCAGAGAACTTGAGTCAAGAAGTATCTGGCCTGAGCGTAGGTTTGAAATAGATGAGGAAGGTGATTACCACGAGAGCATGGAAGTGATAACAATTCGGAAATGGAAAAAGTTGGTCACCCCTCCCAAGCATCTCAATTATTATATGGTTAGAGAGTTCTACGCCAACGCTTTTCCTTCAAGTGACGGAACCTTTACTTATAAAACCATGGTCCAAGGTCGCACTATTGATTTCAGCCGCAAAGCCATCAACGAATATCTTGGAAATCCTCTGGTTATTTCAGAAGGCCACGCTTATGATTATGAGTTTAATTTGAATGCAGTACCAGATGTCAAACAACTCACCAAGTACCTTTTATGTCAAGGAAAGAGAGTGCAGAAGAATGCAGTAGGGGTGGCAACATACTTTCTCCATAAGGACCTCAGGCAACATGCTCAGGTGATATTAATGCTTATTCTACACAACATCCATCCTCGGAGTCACACCACAACATTCACCATGGATACCGCTCAGTTACTCTATTTCATCTTGAAAGGTAAATGTGTGTGTGTGGCACGCATCATTTCAAATGAAATGAAAATTGTGGCGGAAAGTGGGAAAGAACCAGGATTGGGAACCAAAGCATCGTGTCCATTGGTTTTTCCGGGGCTAATCATGGGATTACTATGGGCTGCCCGCATGGTAATCCCTAACCAAGTGCACCAAACTCTCAAGGGGACTGTGAATGATGCATATATTACTCGTTTTTGTAAGGAGCAACCGAACACAAGGGCAACTCCCGACCAACCTAGTTCTGACAACTTGAATTTCGATGAGTGGGATCCACGGTACCACGCTTCATTCTCCTATACATGGGACCAAAATGAGGCCACCAACCGTGCCATGACTAGTATTCAGAACTCCATGTATCGGATGCAATTGCAAATGGGCAGGCCCGAGGATGCTGGGCAGCAGATCCTTACCCCCGAGGCTTATCCGACTCATGTATCTTGGCCTGGGGACAGGACATTCTATTTAGGAGGGGCTGCTGGTGAAGGTACAGTTGATGCAGCAACTGAGACTGCAGAAAATGAGGGGAATGAAAATGAAGACAAAGAAGAGGAGGAAGGAGAAGAAGAGGAAATGGGAGATGATGGAAGCGAGGAGATGGATGTGGAGTAGGTTGCTGAAATCATGAAGAAAAGCGCGCCAAAAACAGGAAATTTATTGCTTTCAAAGTTAATTTTATATGTTTCCATCTTTAGTTTTCAAGTTTAATTTCATCTTGTCTGGAATTTTGTTGTTTTGTAAGATGTTGGAACTTGTGTGATTTTCGCATGTTTGTTTAGTGACACCAAAATTAGTCAAAAGACAGTCATAGATAACAAATGGATAACAAGTGGCAAATGGCAAATGGCAATCATATAAACTTTCATCTTCTTCATTCTTGAATCAAAATAGATAACAAATGGCAAACCAGAAAAAGACCTTCACGCATGTACACAATATATTTACACTAAAATGGCAGTCATAGAAAATGGTAAACCAAACGTGTGCACACAATATATTTACACTAAAATAGCCATTGACAACACCTTGACACAAAATGTATCAACAACAACGTAAAAGACAACAACATTGTATCAACAACAACGTACCTCTTCTTACTTCACGCGAGAGAGAGACATGAGGGAGCAGTCGCGAACAAAACAACGGTGGTGGGAGAACGAACAGAACAACGGCGGTGGGAGAACGAACAGAACAGTGGTGGTCAGAGAACAGAAGGCCGGTGAGAGAACAATGGTGGTCGGAGAAATCGCGAGAGAGAAAGGAGGTAGAAGTCTTGAGTGAAAATGAATAGGCGGGTTCTGAAAATTTAGTGTTATTTTATTTTTTAATAATAATTGACCTAAGACAGCGCTTTTTCCTAATAAAGCGCTTTCTTTTAATTGGCCTATAGCAGCGCTTATTAAAAGCGCTTTCTAAGGTTATCTTTTAATTGGCCTATAGCAGCGCTTTTTAAAAGCACTTTCTAAGGCTATCATTTAGCAGCGCTTTTTAAAAGCGCTTTCTAAGGTTATACCTTTAGCAGCGCTTTTTAAAATGCGCTTTCTAAGGTTATACCTTTAGCATCGCTTTTTAAAAAGCGCTTTCTAAGGTGGGGACTATTTACGGCCTTTAGCAGTGCTTTTAGAAAGCGCTTTCTAAAGGTATCCTTTACCAGCGCTTTTTTTTAGCAATTTTTTTTTATTCCTTATAGCAGCGCTTTGTGATAAAACCGCCGTCTTTTTAGTGCTGCCTAAGGCTATTTTTGGCGTAGTGACTACGATCAAAGATTAGGGTTTTAAGCCCTCTTAGAGCCTTAGACAAATGATCAATCAAGGAATGACATGATCTTCAACTTGTTTAGTCTTTCAAACACACATAAAGGATCAACAGGACTCCCACATCAGGAATCAAGCACAAGGTTGCAACATTCCAAGTGGATTAAGCCTCAAGATCACCAGTGTCACCAAATTAGGTTTTTGGTCGACCAGGGCCTCCAGATGGAAATTTTCCTCTGGGCATGAGCCATTGCTTCAAAGCACAACCCAAGATACTCTAAGGGATCTGTCATACCCCAAATTTGTCCTACCTGTATATAATCTCCATTTGTACATCCATCCACTAACCATATTCAGAAAATACAAAAATATGTGCCTGTTGTCTTCGTGTTGTCTAAGCTCAAGTCTTGTAAGGGTGAATCATGGTTTAAGCAAGGTTATCAGATCAAGTGTGTATGCAGTGATGATTAAGATTCAATTGGGTTTGACCTAATCTTGGTCAGACGAGTGTGTTTCATTTTCAAAGATATTAGGCTATGTCAAAGACAAGTGCTTCATGATTGATGATCATCAAGATCAAGTTTAATTTTTAATTAAGGTTTGGTCATGGTTCTATGATTTCAAGGCATTTTCTGACTCAAGGAGTTTCATATTGAAGGCTTTGGTTTATTAATCTTCAAGTGGCCAGGCTCAGATTGTTTTGTTGATTTAAGGCTCCAGTCTATTCCCAATCCAACATGATTCAAGATCAATTCCTGATGAATTTTTTTAAGGATTTATTCAAGTTCTATTCGCTTTTGTTGAAAATTCAACCAGTATGTAATTTGGATGCATGAGTTCTTACGATTAAGGATTACAAGCATGATTCAAGTAAATATAGAGGTGTAAATAGCTATTAGGCCAAGTTGTGATTTAAAGTTCAAATTCAAGGAAGTGCAAATAGTAATTCAGGCTCATTACATCCAAATTTGGCAAAGAACAAAAGGCAAGATCAAGAAAGTTTGTACAAATCTAAAGTCCATTTCATTACAAAAATTCTACACAAAAGAAATTTATTCATGGAAATTTTAAGGAAAGGCTCATGATTTAAAATATGTGAAGCCCATTTACAAGCTTATTTGCACTCATTCACAACAAAGATGCTAGCTACTACATGGCCCATGAAACACACGTACTACCAAGACACTGCCAACAGCAAAGGCAGCCATGATTCTACACACAACAACGTAGGGACCATCACCATTACGCGACCTTCATACTCTAAACCTTGCCAATATTCATTCAGCCAAAAAAACCAAACCGTACAGCATCCACATTACCACGCACCAAGCCATCACACAAAACCTTCAGTACAAACTCACAGGACCCCACTCCAAGTGATTACCAACCAGCCCATAACCATGCCACAATTATCAACACAAGCCTTCACACCATCACCACGTTCTACTTGTACCCACCTGCAGAAATTACCACAACAGTCCAACCTACACAAAGCCTGCTACCACTTCCCGAAACCTGTCACCCCCAACGTTCAGTAACAAGTTTTCAAAACGCACCAACCTGCTATTCCCAATGCCAGCCACCAAAACCTGCCATAAAAATGCAAAACCAACACTATCAATTGCTACAAAACACGTCCCTACAACATGTACGAACTTGTCCCCACAACAAAAACAATCGAATCTGCTACGATTCATACAACCACGCACCACACAATAAGCTGCTCGAGTCTCCATTTAAAACTGACCGGTAGCCAACACAAGAGAAAACGTTTGACATCAACCTCAAAACGCATAGAGAAAAGCAAAACGACAACGAAAATTTCAATTTGCAAAATAACACCCTCACCATATGCTATAAATCAGACCTTCCTCCCTCATTTAGAAAGACCCTAGCCGCCACTCCAACAACTTCTGAACCCTACCAAAATTCCTCCTTCTTCTTACTCAACTCATCTCGCCCTCCCTTTCAAACTGTAAACAACCGCACCCTTCCTCCAAAGCTCTCAACCACCATCAAACCTTCAAACCTTAAATCCCTCCACACCTCGTTCTCACCTTCAATCAACACCAACGAGGCCCATTCAAATAATCCAAATCCCATTTCAACACACAAACCAAATCCGTTCAAAAAAACCCAACCCACACAGATCTTCCAAACCAGAAAATCGAAAGAGAAATAGAGAAAGAGACGAATTAAAAGGAAATATGAGATGGAAGAAGAAGGGTAGATCGAGCTCGAAACAAACCTGAGTCGCAACGAGTGATTCGTAGTGAGAGACGGAGGCGAGAGAGATCGAGAAAGGTTGGAATGGATGGGTGTTCTTCAGATCTCGTTTTTTCCTTTCTTTCTTCCGATTTTTTTCGACAGTGGGAACTGTGTGATTTGATTCTCCAGTCTGTGTTTTAAATAAAAGGTTGAAAATGTTTGGCTCTATTATCCTGAAAACAGATATGATGTTAGACTCTGTTGCACCTTTTTTTTCAATCGTGGCCTTAATCTTGGGTTGTTCGGTTAGTATTGCTTGATTGACAAACCGTGTGGTTTTGATTGGGCTTATAGAAGCCCAAGATGATCTCTATCCACACACCTTGCTTATCTCAGTGCACCCTTCTCTTATATGCTTTCTTTTTATTTTTACTTTAGAGTTTCATTCCTTTTATTTATTTATTTCATTTTCAAATCATTTGGCTATTAAAAAAAGAAAGAGAGAAAACTTAATGATTTTGATTTAGTGGCTTATTTTTAATTGTTTTGTATTTTTCTCCTTATAATATCTTCATTTTATCTTTTTTTTTTGGGCCAATGATATCAAAAATATCATGATTTGTGGATCTATTTCAAATAGATATATAATCTTGGTTAATATGAGGCCTATTTATTTTATTTTTGATTTATTTATCTTTTTTATTCATTTTGGGTCAACGAAAACCAAATATTAAGGATTTATCGATTTTCGATTTTAAATCTTGATAAAGGTGAGACCTTTATTCTTTTTCTTGTCATTTTCGATTTTATTTTATTTCTATTATTTTTATTTCATTTTTTATTCACTTTTTGGTCAATGAAAACCAAATATCAATGATTTATCGATTTCTCGATTAAATCTTGATAAAGGTGAGACCTTTATTCTTTTTCTTATCATTTTCCGATTTTATTTCATTTCTATTATTTTTCATTATTTTTTTTCATTTTTGGGTCAATGAAAATCAAATACTAAAGATTATCGATTTTTCAATTTAAAATCTTAGTAAAGATGAGACCTTTCTATATTTTCGATTTAATTTCTATCTCCATTTAATTTCCATTTTCGTATATTCTTTTAGTTGGTCAATGAAAGTCAAATATTAAAGATTATCGATTTCTCGATTAAATCTTGATTAAGACGAGACCGATTTTATTTCTATTTCGATTTAATTTTTCATTATCTTATGTCTTTTCATTTTTGGTCCATGAAAGTCAAAAATCGTTGATTATCGATTTGTCGATTAAATTCCGATTAAGACGAGACCAATTTTATTTTATGTCAACTTTAATCTCTTGTCACTATTATCTTGGTTATTATTCTTGTTCATATTATTATTATTGTCCATACTATATCCATATTCATATTTATCTAACCATTTCATTTGTTCACCATTAATCAAAAAACATTAAAAATATCGAAACCCTAAAACAATAATTGATGGACTGTTGGTTGCTTGGCGACTTTCGATCAAGGCTTAGTTTAGGACACCTTGCACACACACGACTTTCTCTTGGGCTACCTTACAATGAGACCCTTTATATCATGTCATCCCTTGTAATTTACATGTACCCCGCTCCCCATTCCGATGTACGCATTTAGTTTTCTTTTGATTGTGGTTTTTTTTACTAGGAGCACCCCTAGGGACTAGCATAGGCAACCCATTTTCAAACTAATCCTCGATTCGTCGTCGAGCCATTTTCAAACTTACCTCTTTTCAAACTAATCCTCAATTCGTCGTCGAGCTATTTTCAAACTAACCCTTTTTAACCCAAACTCTCGATTCGTCGTCGAGCCATTTTCAAATCAACCTCTAAACCAATCATTTTTTCAAACCAAAATCTTTTCATAACCAATAAACGCTTGATCCAACGTCAAGCGGATTTTTATAATCAAACTTCAAAAACAAATAATAACTATCGCAACTCTTTCAAGGTGGAAAATGGGGGTTTAAGTCTTTGACCTCTCTTCGATTGTTTGGGTGCGAGGTCTCTTACTCGTGTGTGAGCAATTGACGCCTTTTCTTTTAACAAATCAAATCATTTTTAAAATAACCAAGCGCATACAATAAACCCTTGATCCCACGTCAAGCGGACTTTCATAATCAAACCTCAAAACGACTAACAACTATCGAAATTCTTTTTCAAGGTGAAAAATGAGGGTTCAAGTCTTTGATCTCTCTTCGATTGTTTCGGTGCGAGTTCTCTTACTCGTGTGTGAGCAATTGGTGCCTTTTTAAAAATCAATCAACTCTCCCTTGTTTTGTGGGCGTACCACGAACTACGACTGCTCTGATTCTTTATTCTCGTCCGAGTAAAGATACGTAGGCACAAGATTGCAATGATCTTGGCGAGCATACTTTTTCTTTTTCCCCCGTTTACGTCCACACTACCATCTTTTTCCGTTAAACCCCGTAGTCGAACTACGATTGCTCTGATTCCTCATTCTCGACCGAATGAGCATACGTAGGCCCGAGTTCGCGATGATCTTGCCGAGCACCCTATCCTTAAACCACCCTGTTTCCCCTTAGTATCTTTTCCTTTTATCTTACCTTTTCGCATTTATTTTTGAGAAGAAAACAAACAAGCTTAGCTAACGAGTATCGCGATTCGAATCAAGAGGTTCCCGTTGAGTACAACGGATGTGAGGGGGTGCACGTACCTTCCCCTCACGTAACCGACTCCCGAACCCAGAATGTGGTTGCGACGACCATGTTCTTACCCTTCCTTAAAGGTTTTCTCGATATTTTCCTTTCCCTCTTTTGGGATAAATAGAGTTCGGTGGCGACTCTGTCAAACCGTTTTCCGCGCCTTTCGCGCGAAGGGTCGTGTCTTTGATTAAGCGATTTTTTTGAGGTGCGACAGCTGGCGACTCTGCTGGGGACCATTTGCTCCATGCAAGAAAGAGTCGAGCCTATCTTGATTCGAATCGCTAGCTCTTTAGCTTTGTTTACCTTTTTCTTCTCGTTCGCTTATGTACTTGTTTTCCCTTTTCCTTATTTGTGTTACCTTTTGTAACATTGTTGGGTTGTTCTGATGTTGGGAACTTTATGAGATGTCTCTACACCCGAGTCGAGAAAAACCCTAGGATTAGGATGGTGGTTGTGTAGCGTAGGCTTGCATGGTCTCTTCCGCGTGAGTTGAAGCGAAAACCACCGCTTGGAGTAGATTCCCTTGGAGATATTATTGTTGTGGTGATTCTTTGCCATGGTGGTAATACTTTCGAGGTGGGTCGTTGATCCCAAGGACCATTAACCCATTTATCCATGGTGGTTGGTAGCGTTAATTCTATGTGAGTTAATGCGAACGCCCAAATCAGATGAGATCCCTCGAACGTATTACTTCCTGACAGTAATATTTTCGACCTCGATCTAGGATTCTGAGAACCCTATTTAGAACCCGTGTGTCGATGGTTGTGTAGTGGGCGCCTCCGAGGAATCTTTCTCGTGGGGAAGAAATGAAGACCTCACCTAGACGAGATTATTTCGAGGATATTATACTCGGATGTCTCTTCGTCTTGGTTATAATGTTTTCGAAATATATCCATAACTCTAGGCACCTACCCGTCTTAGAAACCTACCCATGGGTTTTCTTGATCCTAGTTGTGGTTCTTGACCCGTTCATCCGACCAACCTCAGAACTGTTTGAAGCTGTTTGATCCTGCGATCCTGGATCTTGCATCTTGTATTGCATCTCATTGCATTGCATTGCATCTGTTATACATCTTGCATTGCATTTTCAACCTCAGAATCTCACTTTAACTTCCTTCCTTCTCCAGTAAATCAAGTTGATTCCTCGACACCAGTACGCAACTCGAGCCAATACCAGACGCATGATAGAGCAGATTCAACAAGAGCAAGCCGCCTTCAGAGAGGAGTTGGACTCTATTAAAGGAAAGATCGATCAGATTCTTGAAGCCATCATGATGGCCAGAAAAGAAGAAGAATTGCGTGAAGCCGCTGCTGCCAACAACACTGTACCTGTTCAAGCATCTACCTCAAGGCTCTCTGTTCCTATTCCCAACCCCATCACTTATGGGATACCAATGGACTTCGCTCCTGCCACATCTCAACCACTTCCAACATCTGGAGTTACTGTTAGTGCCATTTCGCAAGCCCAACCTGTCGTCGCTCAGATTCCTATTCCTCATGCTGAAGAAAATCTGCTAGATCAGTATGATGAGGTATAGAACTACCACGCTGCTATCCTAATTATCAATCCTACTGCTGCTCAGGATTCTGAAGCCATCAAAATGTGTCGTGATTTAGCTGAAAAACTCCGAGTCATGGAGGGACGCAACTCAACTTCTTTGAATGCTCTGGATATGTGCTTGGTACCAGATGTTGTCATTCCTCCCAAGTTCAAAGTACAAGAATTCCCAAAGTACAAAGGTCTCAGTTGTCCTCACATCCATCTGAAGACGTACTGCCGCAAGATGGCTGCTTATGCCAAAGACGAAAAGCTGATGATCCATTGCTTCTAAGACAGCTTGTCTGGGGCATCTCTTGATTGGTATATGCAGTTGGAGCGTAGCAATGTGCGCACTTGGGATGATCTAGCTGATACATTTGTCAAGCAATACAAGTACAACACTGACCTTGCTCCGAATCGTACTCAACTTCAGTGTATGGCTCAAAAGGACAACGAATCCTTTAAAGAGTACGCGCAACGCTGGAGAGAGCTAGCTACAAGGGTGCATCCACCTCTTGTTGATCGTGAACTGATTGACATCTTCATGGGTACTTTGCAAGGCCAATACTATGAGAAGTTGATTGGTAATGTTTTTGCCGGATTCTCTGATTTGGTAATTATCGGTGAGAGAATTGAAGAAAGTCTAAAGAGCGGAAAGATCCAAGGAGGATTTAGCAGTCACTCCTAGGCCAAGAAGCCCTTCAATGGATACAAAAAGAAAGAGGGTGAAACCAATGGTGTCTCTGCTCAGAAAGGGCAAGCTCAACAACAAGCTCCTACTCCAATGCTTTATCAAATCCCTTACTTCCAGTATCCGTATGTTGCTGCTGCGCAATACGCTCCAATGCCTTATCAGCCAACAGTTCAAGCTGTTCAAGCTCCAAATCCTCATCAACAGTCATACAACCAGCAAGGGTATCAGTATCCTCCTCAACATCAACAACAGAGAGCTGCTCAACAACGTCAGCCTAATCAACAAAGGACAAGGAGGTCTGATAGAGACTTTGATCGTCTGCCAATATCATATGCTCAGATCTTTGCTCAATTGATGGAGAAGAAGGCAATCGCTCTGAGGGACCTAGCTCCTCCAACTGTCATTCCCCCAGATTATGATGCTAATGCTCATTGCGAGTTTCATAAGGGTGCTCCAGGGCATACAATTGAGGACTGCAGAGCTTTCAAACACAAGGTTCAAGACATGATTGACTCAAAGTTTCCCACGTTCAATGGGAGGGCTCCAAACGTCATCAAAAACCCTCCGCCACCGCCAAACTAGTGCCAGCATCAAGTCAAGTCAAGTCAAGTCAAGTTTATTCCCCGAAGAAGGCAGTCATGTTGCCATCCCATCATTTACATTCTTGTATTTTTGTCTTTATTTGTTTAAGTACTGTATGCTTTGAACATTGTCGTTTGTATTTGGTTTTGTTAATGTATTGACAATGCATGTTTTGAATCAGTTATGTCATATTCACTCATTTTTTTCTTTTACTGCAAATCACAGACGCATTTATTTCCACTTCACTCTCTTTATCAATTGTCGCTTAGCAATGATTGGAGGGAGGATGATGAAAACGAAATACCCATAATTGCAAAATGTATGCTTTCGGACAGAATCTCGTCGATGATGTACAGGCATTGTTTCAATTCCCCAAACACTAGAGAGACAAGGAGTTAATCCCTAGCTAACCACTTCGAGCCAAGAAGTAGCAGTTTCCTTCGGATCTATAAACCCTTACACTCAACCTGGGGCAGGGTAGTGTTCAGTTAACCTGATTATAAACTCAAATCACAAGACAAAATCCAAAAGACATGTCGGTTGTTCACCAATAACCCGTGACTTGGCAGTCACAATCATCCAACAAAACAAAACAAAAAAAATCAAATGCCTGCTAAGTCGAGCACCTCAAAGGAGACTTAGGCAAAAAATCAAGGCTACCCTGATGGACTCGAAAAGCAAAATCAGTCCATGTAAAAGTTAGGGATCAAAACAAAAACAAAAGAGGCCCTCAAATACTCAACAAAAATAAGACCCAGTGACCACCAAATCAAAACCAAAGGGTCACTGACATCCATCAAAAACAAAATAAAGGTGACTGCCATTTCAAGCATACCTTGAACCGTCAACCCTTTTGGAATACAAACGTGGGCAGATTTAACTAAACGTAGGATTGTAGATCATCACGAAGAAGGGGTGGGTACAAATTATACTTTGAGCCTGATATCCTGTGTTTCATAAACCGTAAACCAGACCACGTTACAACCCTCAAAAGAACTAATTGAGGTGAGGTTTATTCTGAAATCATATTATCGCAAGGTTGCGTAAACTGACTCCCCATATTTGCTAATCTTCAGCATTGGTGCCATTCTCCTTGCTATATCTTTCACACCATCAAAATCAGCACAATGTCTGGACTAACGGTTCATTCGTCTCACTATCATGACACTCCAATAAACGACTCTTTTTCAAAACTTGCATGAGCATTATATTAAGATTACCTTTTGTAAATGAGAAATTTTAATTGCAAATCGGTGCTGGACATCAAGACAATTCCAACAAGGGGAAATCAAAGAGGAACTTGAACTTTCAGTGGTGCCAACCCGAAGCAAGACTCCCTCAAAACCCTCAGGCTGGGGCAAACCCTTCAACAACTCAATCAGGGGCAAGTCATATCAAAGCACATCAAATATCAACCACCAAAGATCAGACTGCTTCAGAATTGGTTAATCAGGGGCAGACCAATACCATGTTCAGACTGGGGCAAGATCTATTGCAGCAGGCAGATCCCTTTGTATCTTCAAGTTGTTCAAGCAGGCCATCCTGACCATTAAGCACAGAGTTGTGGATCTCTCAGAAATGAACCCATAATTCATCAACAAGTCATCAAATTTGAGGCCTCGAGAGCATCTTCGTCTGCATCAATCATGGCGTCTTCAGCAAACTGAGTGTCGAGGAAATCAAATCCCTCCCACCGCCCAAAAGTCCAATCCTCATTGGCAACTACCCAAAAGTCCACCACGTTGGCACCTCTCCAAACATATCCAATCACCCGTCTTCAATCATATACATCATACGCATCATACGCATCGCATTCGACACCATAGACATCATATGCATCATATGCATACCAAAAACCAAATCATACTTCCCCAGCACTTGCATCTCCGTGCGTCAGCATTTGCATTGCACATCATTACAAAATCAAGCATTCGTACATGTGCATAGTCAAGATCCAGGATCAATCTCAAGATTTCAAGAGCATCCTCAGCCCAGCCAAGGGCATCTTCTTCAAAGTCCGTGGGCGTTCTTCATGAAGTTGGTTCAACCTTTTGTTGATCAAGCTCAAGACAATCTTCAGGCCAGTCAGGGGCATCTTCTTCAAGTTCATGGGCGTTCCTCATGAAGTTACTTCAAGCTTTTTTTGATGAAGTTGTGATCTCCAAGCAAGTCAGTGGGCGTTCCTCATTGAGTTGGATCCCTTAAAACCTTTTGTTGATGTCTCCAAATAAATCTCACTCATCATATCCCCAGCAAACTTGACCTTTTGTCAATTGCACTACTATCATCCTTTTGGTGATAGCCAAACCCTGTCAAATCAATTTAACCTGCATTCTTTTGGTGTTGGTCCTCGCAAGTGAGAAGTTCCTATTATCCTTTTGGTGGTAGTAGCTTGTGTTGACCCGTCATCCTTTTGGTGTCGCCGATCCGTGAACCTTTGGTTTGTGTATCATCCTTTTGGTGAATGACAACCTTTGTTATCGTTTTGCCCTATTATCCTTTTGGTAATAGCAGGCTTTGACCTCATTTCTATCCTTTTGGTAGAAGGGTCTGTGTGCGTGTGTGCCCTATTATCCTTTTGGTAATAGCAGACTTTGACCTCATTTTCATCCTTTTGGTGGAAGGGTCTGTGTGTGTGCCCTATTCTCCTTTTGGTAATAGTAGGCTTTGACCCCATTTTCATCCTTTTGGTGGAAGGCTCTATGCGAGTGTGTGCCCTATTATCCTTTTGGTAATAGTAGGCTTTGACCCCATTTTCATCCTTTTGGTGGAAGGGTCTATGCGAGTGTGTGCCCTATTATCCTTTTGGTAATAGCAGGCTTTGACCCCATTTTCATCCTTTTGGTGGAAGGGTCTGTGTGTGTGCCCTATTATCCTTTTGGTAATAGCAGGCTTTGACCTCATTTTCATCCTTTTGGTGGAAGGGTCTGTGTGTGTGTGCCCTATTATCCTTTTGGTAATAGCAGGCTTTGACCTCATTTTCATCCTTTTGGTGGAAGGGTCTGTGTGTGTGTGTGCGCCCTATTATCCTTTTGGTAGTAGCAGGCTTTGACCTCATTTTCATCATTTTGGTGGAAGGGTCTGCGTGTGTGTTTGCCCTATTATCCTTTTGGTAATAGCAGTTTTTGACCTCATTTTTCATCCTTTTGGTGGAAGCGTCTGTGTGTGTTTACTATCATCCTTTTGGTGATAGGTCTGTCATCCTTTTGGTGTCAGATTCTCTTGTTATCATCCTTTTATTGATAACGACTTTTGTAATTTATCCATCATTTTCTTTCTTTTCGGACAAATTTGTGGTCTTCTTCATATCTAATTGCCTTATATCTCGAAAGAATGAACGCCGCAACAGTTCACCTTACTCGGTTTAAGCCAAATAGATAGGGGCATCTGTCATACACCAAATTTGTCCTACCTGTATATAATCTCCATTTGTACATCCATCCACTAACCATATTCAGAAAATACAAAAATATATTCCTGTTGTCTTCATGTTGTCTAAGCTCAAGTCTTGTAAGGGTGAATCATGGTTTAAGCAAGGTTATTAGATCAAGTGTGTATGCAGTGATGATTAAGATTCAATTGGGTTTGACCTAATCTTGGTCAGATGAGTGTGCTTCATTTTCAAAGATATTAGGCTATGTCAAAGACAAGTGCTTCATGATTGATGATCATCAAGATCAAGTTTAATTTTTAATTAAGGTTTGGTCATGGTTCTCTGATTTCAAGGCATTTTCTGACTCAAGGAGTTTCATATTGAAGGCTTTGGTTTATTAATCTTCAAGTGGCCAGGCTCAGATTGTTTTGTTAATTTAAGGCTCCAGTCTATTCCCAATCCAAGATGATTCAAGATCAATTCCTGATGAATTTTTTTAAGGATTTATTCAAGTTCTATTCGCTTTTGTTGAAAATTCAACCAGTATGTAATTTGGATGCACGAGTTCTTATGATTAAGGATTACAAGCATGATTCAAGAAAATATAGAGGTGCAAATAGCTATTAGGCCAAGTTGTGATTTAAAGTTCAAATTCAAGGAAGTGCAAATAGTAATTCAGGCTCATTACATCCAAATTTGGCAAAGAACAAAAGGCAAGATCAAGAAAGTTTGTACAAATCTAAAGTCCATTTCATTACAAAAATTCTACACAAAAGAAATTTATTCATGGAAATTTTAAGGAAAGGCTCATGATTTAAAATATGTGAAGCCCATTTACAAGCTTATTTGCACTCATTCACAACAAATATGCTAGCTACTACATGGCCCATGAAGCACACGTACTACCAAGACACTGCCAACAACAAAGGCAACCATGATTCTACACACAACAACGTAGGGACCATCACCATTACGCAACCTTCACACTCCAAACCTTGCCAATATTCATTCAGCCAAAAAAACCAAACCGTACAGCAGCCACATTACCACGCACCAAGCCATCACACAAAACCTTCAGTACAAACTCACAGGACCCCACTCCAAGTGATTACCAACCAGCCCATAACCATGTCACAATTATCAACACAAGGCTTCACACCATCACCACATTCTACTTGTACCCACCTGCAGAAATTACCACAACAGCCCAACCTACACAAAGCCTGCTACCACTGCCCGAAACCTGTCACCACCAACATTTAGCAACAATTTTTCAAAACGCACCAACCTGCTATTCCCAATGCCAGACACCAAAACCTGCCATAAAAATGCAAAACCAACACTATCAACTGCTACAAAACACGTCCCTGCAACATGTACGAACTTGTCCCCACAACAAAAACAATCGAATCTGCTACGATTCATGTAACCACGCACCACACAATAAGTTGCTTGAGTCTCCATTTAAAACCGACCGGTAGCTAACACAAGAGAAAACGTTTGACATCAACCTCAAAACGCATAGAGAAAAGCAAAACGACAACGAAAATTTCAATTTGCAAAATAACACCCTCACCATATGCTATAAATCAGACCTTCCTCCCTCATTTCGAAAGACCCTAGCCGCCACTCCAACAACTTCGAAACCCTCCCAAAATTCCTCCTTCTTCTTACTCAACTTATCTCGCCCTCCCTTTCAAACCGTAAACAACCGCACCCTTCCTCCAAAGCTCTCAACCACCATCAAACCTTCAAACCTTAAATCCCTCCACACCTCGTTCTCACCTTCAATCAACACCAACGAGACCCATTCAAATAATCCAAATCCCATTTCAACACACAAACCAAATCCATTCAAAAAAACCCAACCCACACAGATCTTCCAAACCAGAAAGTTGAAAGAGAAATAGAGAAAGAGACGAATCAGAAGGAAAGATGAGATGGAAGAAGAAGGGTAGATCGAGCTCGAAACAAACCTGAGTCGCAACGAGTGATTCGCAGCGAGAGACAGATGCGAGAGAGATCGAGAAAGGTTGGAATGGATGGGTGTTCTTCAGATCTCGTTTTTTCCTTTCTTTCTTCCGATTTTTTTCGACAGTGGGAACTGTGTGATTTGATTCTCCAGTCTGTGTTTTAAATAAAAGGTTGAAAATGTTTGGCTATATTATCCTGAAAACAGAGATGATGTTAGACTCTGTTGCACCTTTTTTTTTTCAATCGTGGCCTTAATCTTGGGTTGTTCGGTTAGTATTGCTTGATTGACAAACCATGTGGTTTTGATTGGGCTTAGAGAAGCCCTAGATGATCTCTATCCACACACCTTACTTATCTCAGTGCACCCTTCTCTTATATGCTTTCTTTTTATTTTTACTTTAGAGTTTCATTCCTTTTATTTATTTATTTCATTTTCAAATCATTTGGCTATTAAAAAAAAAGAAAGAGAAAAAACTTAATGATTTTGATTTAGTGGTTTATTTTTAATTGTTTTGTATTTTTCTCCTTATAATATCTTCATTTTATCTTTTTTTTTTTGGGCCAATGATATCAAAAATATCATGATTTGTGGATCTATTTCAAATAGATCTATAATCTTGGTTAATATGAGGCCTATTTATTTTATTTTTGATTTATTTATCTTTTTTATTCATTTTGGGTCAATGAAAACCAAATATCAAGGATTTATCGATTTTTTATTTTAAATCTTGATAAAGGTGATACCTTTATTCTTTTTCTTGTCATTTTCGATTTTATTTTGTTTCTATTATTTTTATTTCATTTTTTATTCACTTTTTGGTCAATGAAAACCAAATATCAATGATTTATCGATTTCTCGATTAAATCTTGATAAAGGTGAGACATTTATTCTTTTTCTTATCATTTTCCGATTTTATTTCATTTCTATTATTTTTCATTATTTTTATTCATTTTTAGGTCAATGAAAATCAAATACTAAAGATTATCGATTTTTCGATTTTAAATCTTAGTAAAGATGAGACCTTTCTATATTTTCGATTTAATTTCTATCTCCATTTAATTTCTATTTTCGTATATTCTTTTAGTTGGTCAATGAAAGTCAAATATTAAAGATTATCGATTTCTTAATTAAATCTTGATTAAGACGAGACCGATTTTATTTCTATTTCGATTTAATTTTTCATTATCTAATGTCTTTAAATTTTTGGTCCATGAAAGTCAAAAATCGTTGATTATCGATTTGTCGATTAAATTCTGATTAAGACGAGACCAATTTTATTTTATGTCAACTTTAATCTCTTGTCAATATTATCTTGGTTATTATTCTTGTTCATATTATTATTATTGTCCATACTATATCCATATTCATATTTATCTAACCATTTCATTTGTTCACCATTAATCAAAAAACATTAAAAATATCGAAACCCTAAAACAATAATTGATGGACTGTTGGTTGCTTGGCAACTTTCGATCAAGGTTTAGTTTAGGACACCTTGCACACACACGACTTTCTCTTGGGCTACCTTACAATGAGACCCTTTATTTCATGTCATCCCTTGTAATTTACATGTACCCCCGCTCCCCATTCCGATGAACACATTTAGTTTTCTTTTGATTGTGGTTTTTTTTACTAGGAGCACCCCTAGGGACTAGCATAGGCAACCCATTTTCAAACTAATCCTCGATTCGTCGTCGAGCCATTTTCAAACTAACCTCTTTTCAAACTAATCCTCGATTCGTCGTCGAGCCATTTTCAAACGAACCCTTTTTAACCCAAACTCTCGATTCGTCGTCGAGCCATTTTCAAATCAACCTCTAAACCAATCATTTTTTCAAACCAAACTCTTTTCATAACCAATAAACCCTTGATCCAACGTCAAGCGTATTTTTATAATCAAACTTCAAAAACAAATAATAACTATCGCAACTCTTTCAAGGTGGAAAATGGGGGTTTAAGTCTTTGATCTCTCTTCGATTGTTTGAGTGCGAGGTCTCTTACTCGTGTGTGAGCAATTGACGCCTTTTCTTTTAACAAATCAAATCATTTTCAAAATAACCAAGCGCATACAATAAACCCTTGATCCCACGTCAAGCGGACTTTCATAATCAAACCTCAAAACGACTAACAACTATCGAAATTCTTTTTCAAGGTGAAAAATGGGGGTTCAAGTCTTTGATCTCTCTTCGATTGTTTGGGTGCGAGTTCTTTTACTCGTGTGTGAGCAATTGGCGCCTCTTTTAAAAATCAACCAACTCTCCCTTGTTTCGTGGGCGTACCACAAACTATGACTGTTCTGATTCTTTATTCTCGTCCGAGTAAAGATACGTAGGCACAAGATTGCGATGATCTTGGGGAGGACACTTTTTCTTTTTCCCCCGTTTGCGTCCACACTACCATCTTTTTCCGTCAAACCCCGTAGTGGAACTACGATTGCTCTGATTCCTCATTCTCGTCCGAATGAGCATACGTAGGCCCGAGGTCGCGATGATGTTGTAGAGCACCCTATCCTTAAACCACCCCATTTCCCCTTAGTATCTTTTCCTTTTATCTTACCTTTTCGCATTTATTTTTGAGAAGAAAACAAACAAGCTTAGCTAACGAGTATCGCGATTCGAGGGGGTGCGCGTACCTTCCCCTCACGTAACCGACTCCCGAACCCAGAATGTGGTTGCGACGACCATGTTCTTACCCTTCCTTAAAGGTTTTCTCGATATTTTCCTTTCCCTCTTTTGGGATAAATAAAGTTCGGCGGCGACTCTGTCGAACCGTTTTCCGCGCCTTTCGCGCGAAGGGTCGTGTCTTTGATTAAGCGATTTTTTCGAGGTGCGACAGGATCTCATGGACCCAATCATCAAGTCAATTTAACCTCAGGGGAAGCATTCATCAAAAATCAGGAATTAGGGTTTCTTGACCTAATTCACCCCTAAGTTGATTTTTGGGACAAAACTTGAGCCAAGACCTTAAGACATGATTTGAGGGTCTCTAACACACTATATTGATCCATTTGTAACAATGGATTGATTCAAGAAGCTTGATCAAAAAGTTCCAATTTCATCAGGACCAGAATTAGAGTTTCAGGGAAAAAGTCAACTGTACCTTTAAATTTTGACCAAGACATGCTCCCAAATCCTGGAACATGATTCAAAACAGCCTATAACACCTATGGAACATATCCATCAAGTTTGATTTAGATCAAGGACTTGATTTTACAAAGGGTCGCACAGTTTGGAATTCATCTGGTAAAAAGTCAACTGTGCACAAAAGTCAAAGTTTGACTTTTTGAGATTTTTCATATTTATGGTTCGTTAACCCTAAAACAATGTTAATATGTGATTTGAATAATCATTCATTAAGAAAAATCAAAGAAAGTGGGATAACTTGTAAAAGGGGTAACCATAAAAACTTAGAATTTTTCTAAGTTATGGAACAAAATGGCTAGGGTACCAACTTCCAAGGATCATAACTTGAGATTCAAGCAACCATTTTGGATGGTCCAAAGATGGATTTGTAGCTCTCATGGCATACTTTAAAAGTGTCAAGTACACCTCATTCCAATTCCTCGTGAATTTTTAGTTATGGAGTGATCAAAATGGCTGAAAACACAAAAGTGACATTTTTCCAACACTTAGTGAAATTTTCACTAAGTCAGAATCTGCCTTATTTTTTCCCAAAAGTAGAGGCATTTTTCATTGTAATTCATGTTGGATCAAAACCAAAGTTGGACATTATATTGAAATAGGATATATTAGCTTTCCAAAATGTCCAAGAACTCCATCAAATTCCATCTGAGCTAAGAGTTATGATGATTGCAATATGCCTTGATGCAAACTGTCTTGCAAGACAGATTGGTGCATTATAGCTCGATTTGATCAATTTGTGTAAACAACAAACATGTTTATCTATTTGCACACCTCAGGGGGAGACCAAGGAGAAACAAACACTGATCCATAAGCCTCCCAGGTCTTTGGAACTACATATAGGTTTGGCACCCCTAAAAGCTAAAGATGCCTCAAGACTCCAATTTTGTTTTGGAGCATTCAATGGATGCTTAGAGGTGGCATGTAACAGAGTAAAAATGAACACTTCAGTCAAGCCTTATCCTTGAATCAGAGAACCATAGGCCTATGCTCTAATCTCATGTCAATGGCTAGAGGAGACTTGAGATTTCATTTGATCCACATTGGCCAACAACCTGCTGTAGTTGCCATTCCCTATTCCTTGCAAAACAAACTTGACACACTATAAATACACCTCATTTCTGATCAGTTTAAGTACACCAAAGGCCTATAACACTTGCCTTTCTCAAAATCACTCCTTCACTTCCAAATTTGCCTTCTAAAGCAAGTCACTATCGGGTTTTGAGTTTGAGGGAAATTCCAACCAAAACAAGCACACACACACACCTCATAAACATCATATAGAAGTGATCCAAACACTTAAACAACATCTGGATCACCAGATTCTCAAAATCACCAGCCACCTGCACAAGCCTTTGACAGATTTGCTGTTGAGGTGCCAAATCAAGTTCCAGCTCACTTCAATTCACTCCAAGCATTCAGACACACTCCATTGCACCTACGGAAGATGTCCAAATCATTGGAGCCAAGTTGTAACACCTCTAACTCAAAACACGATCACCAGCTGCAAGAGGTAAGCCTCAACTTGGTCATCTCATGATTCATGCATATTTCCTCACACAATAATTTTGCCATATGTTCATAATCATGTCTGGAATATTTCCCCTCAATTAATTGCTTTGTATGAATCGTGTGTGGAATTTCTGAGCCTTCATGCAGAATCTAGGGTTCTTGAGGTTTCTTTTTTATTTCTTATTCCATGCTTAAAATAAATGAAATTAAAGACCATAGACATGATCGTGAGGTGAAAACGAGTATATTGATATGTGGATTGTGTGATTTCATCAAGTATTCAGTGAGATTGATGAGAAAATGCAAATTTGGGTAAAACAGAGCATGCGGGCAAGGCCAAGATGTTCTTAGCGCCCTTTTTCAAATATTTGAATATTTGAATTTTTGTGATTTTATTTAATTGATTCAAAAATTAATTTCTCTCTGATTTTTAATGATTTTGAGTTGGTTCTTTTTTTAATAATTCAGAAAAATGTTAAAATATTTTATTTTACCAAAATTTCCCAAAAATATTATTTATTTCATATACTTGATATTTTTGCAAAAGAATTAATTTTTCTTTGTTTTTGACATTTAAAATATTTTTTCTTTCTTGATTTTCCAAACTTAAATGATTTTCAATCATTTTGTGGATAAAAACATGATTTTTGAAACATTGATCCAAGATCACAACTCATTTCTCACATGTTTTCAATAATTTTTATTAATTTTTAAACAAAATTAATTCCATTTTAGACAAAATTAGGGTTTTGATTAATTCCACCTTCATCAATCTTTTACAAACTCTTTGGGCCTCTAATGGAGTGTAAGACCTAATCCCTTTGTAAATAAAACATTTTTGGGCCTCACATAATGTATAAGTCCCTCTGTATATTTCCAAAGCAACGGCGCGATCGTTGCCTTTTCAAAATCATCTGGGCTTCTCCTTGAGCTATAAGACACATCTTTATTCATTTTCAAACTCTTTGGGCCTCTAATAGAGTGTAAGACCCAACCTCTTTTGAAAACCAAAATAATTTGGGCCTCAGATATTGTATAAGTCCCGACACGATAAAAAACTCTCGGTGCGATCGCCATTTTTCAAACAAAAAACCTCTCCGGGCCTTTCCTTGAGTTGTAAGCCCCATCATTTGTACAAAAATAATCTTTGGGCTTCTCCTTGAGTTGTAAGACCCATCCCCTTTGTAAATAAACCTTTTTTGGGCTTCAGTCGTTGTATAAGTCCCTCTGTACATATTCAAAGCAACAGTACAATCACTGTTTAAACCTTGGGCCTCTCCTTAAGTATAAGCTCCAACAACCTTTTCAGAACAACTTCCCCTTTGATTTAGGTTCAAATATACATTTTTTATCAAAACTTTCTTTAATTTCTCTGAACAACTAACAATACAGCATGGAAGCTCGCTCACCTGTAAGTTTTATCTACTTTCATTTACTTGCTTTAATATATATAATTGTATTGTGGGAAGCGGCACATAGTTAGTCTTCTTTCATTCTTTTAAATACACGTCAAATATATATATATATATATATATATATATATATATATATATATATATATATATAACTGTATTGTGGGAAGCTGCGCATGGTTAGCCTTCTTTCATACCTTTTAAAATACTTGTCATATATCAACTGTATATATACTAGTATAGTTATTTAGAGTTTTCCCCGGCAACTAGGTCTAGAACTAGGTAAGGCCATGTTGGTCACTCTTAAATACAAACAAAACTAGACCCCCCCATAGGATTTCCAGATACTGTCTTCCCTTCTCTTGGGGTTAAACAATATGGAACAAAGAGAAAGGCAGTATTCTCGGTGAACCTTTTCTCAGACTGTCACCCCTAGAAATTGTCAAAGAAATTCTACTCCCCGGAGTCGATCTATTCTCCGTGAATAGAATCTCTTAAGTTTCTTCCAAACCCTTGAACTTTCCTGGAATGATCTCTTCTGTGTGAATTGCATTTATTGAACTTCTCTTGGTTTAGGGACCCATAAGCTTCCTAAAAGCATCCCCGTCTCCTCTTGGGCTTTGTACAAGGACCCGTCGGCTTCTTAGAAGTTCTCATACCTTCTCTTGGGCTTAATACAAGGACCCTGACGACCTCTTAAAGGTATAAGATAGAACTTAGTCATCCTTTACTAGAGCAGTCTTTCCAGTGTCAAACCTCAGGCCACTTTAGGGTTGATTCTCATCCCTTAATGCCCTTGCCCTTTTTTGGGCATCCTACAAAAGATAAAACTTTTCAACACCAGTAGACTTGGACAGTCTAAACCCTCTTGAGTCTCAAAGACATTTTTAAGTTCCCTACAAGCGTAGGAGGAACCCTGATCATCCGATCAATTCCCAGCTAAGTTAAAACCCGGTCTCTCTCATAAAAATCCCCTGACCAGGGTCAATACTATCTTAAAATAAAACCTCAAGGCATCTGATACCTCAACTCTTCTGTAATCCTCATCAAGAGTTGATTCCCCCACTTGGACCTGCCTAGGGATCTCAATTATCCCCAGCAGTAAGATAGCCTCCTCTTAGGCTTTGTATAATGATCTTTCCTCAACATAGTCAGCCTCCTCTTGGGCTTTGTACAATGATTCTCCCCAGCGGAGCTAACCTTTTCAGACTCTCTTGTTGAGTCAACACCCTTTTAGCCTCAAGCTCGGGCTTCATACGAGACAGCAAATCACTCTCTGGTTGAGTATAAAAGACACTCTTGTTGAGTCAATCAACTTTCAGACTCTCTGGTTGAGTCAGTCGCTTTTTTTTAGACTCTCTTGCTGAGTCAACCTTTTTCAGCCTCTGTCTTTGGCTTTATACAAGACAGAAAAAACACTCCCTTGTTGAGTTAACCCTTTTAGCCTCCTCTTAGGTTTTGTATAATGATTATCCTCATCAGACACCCATACAAACACTCTCTTGTTGAGTCAAACCCTTTTAGCCTCTGTCTTGGGCTTTGTACAAGACATAAATCTCCCTCTCTTGAGCTTGGGACAGATATCTTCCCAAGAAGAGTCATTTCCTCCCAGCCTCCCTCTAGGCTTCGAGGACTGATTTCCCCAAGTAGAGTCAAAACGCAGTTCAGCCTCCGTCTTAGGCTTTGTATAAGACACGTAAAATATCCTCACCAGAGTCAGATAAATTTCCCATTTCAGCCCCCATCTTGGGCTTTGTACAAGACACATATAAATTCTCCCCAATGGAGTCAAAAAGCTCTGTATAAGCATTTCCCCAACGGAGTCCATTCTTCTTAGCTTCCTTTAAAGCTTTGAGAATTGAATTACCTTTAAGCAGAGTCAAAACCCTTTTAGCCTTAATCTTGGGCTTTGTACAAGACAGACATAACATTTTCCCCGGAGAAGTCAAACTTTTAGCCTCCTCTTAGGCTTTGTATAATGATATCCCCAAAGAGTCAGTCTCTTTTTTGCCTCAATCTTGGGGTTCGTACAAGACACCTATATCTACACTCTCTTGTTGAGTCGGTCTTATCCAGCCTCCTCTTAGGATTTGTATAAAGAAATCCCCTAGCAGAGTCAATCACCCTCTTAGCTTCAACCTTAGGCTTTGATCAAGGCACACAAAAATCAATAATCCCTCCTTAGAGATAACAAGTTCTCTCTCAGTCAACCCTTTTAGCTTCAATCTTGGGCTTTGAACAAGACACAAATAAACCCTTTAGCTTCATATCTTGGGCTTTGAACAAGATACAAATCACCTTTTAGCTTCATATCTTGGGCTTTGAATAAGATACAAATCACTTTCAGCTTCAATCTTGGGCTTTGAACAAGACACCAAAACATCTTTTTCCTCCCTTAGAATAGGAGGAACTATGATTGCTCTGATTTCCCTGTTTCATTTAAACGGGAATACATAGGCATAAGATTGCGAAATCTTAGCGAGCATACTAAATCAAAAACCTTAGGTCCAGTACCTTCATACCAATCAAACTTAGGTCTAGTACCTTACCAAAAACATCAACAAAAACTCACTCACTCATCTATCCCAACAAACTTTCCCAACCCATCAGCCGATAAACACCATCAATTACAAAGTGAAACCTAAAAGCTAACATCCTGTGGATAACCACATATAGGATGGGTAATTAACAACTACCCATTGTATAACCTGACCCCGGACCCCCAATCTCTTTAAAGCGTTTATTCAGTTAAACATTCACGTGCAAGGTTAGTTTTAGATAACTTCCCTTTCCCTTCCAGCTTCACGGGATAAATAAGAAATCAGAAAGTAGCACCCTTTCTCCTCGAGGAGGAAAATCCAAACTTCAGCGATAAGGTGATCGCGTCACCGACAAAATCGCTCGCTGCATTATAGAAGGAGTTAGCTTATGAAATCATGATGATTGAAATTAGAATGTGATGCACTACTATTGAATCCAATTTGACTTAGTGATGTAAGGATTTGGTTTAAAAACCATTGTGAGCTTCATTTGTGTACCGTTGTTATAGATTTAGGAAAAAGGTTATGCAGCTTGGTGAATGCTTGTTGATAATGTTCGTAGTAAGGTTGAAGATGATAAATAGTGATATTTGTGGTGAATTTATTTTGAGAGTTGATTGAAAATGCTAATGAAATTAATTTTTAATTGAACAAGTGATTGAATTTATTTTGAGAGTTGATTGAAAATTATAATCAAATTAATTGTTATTTTGAGAGTTGATTGAAAATGATAAATAGTGATTGAATTGTTAATTGAATTTGAATTGATGATTCTTTGTTGGATAGAACATTGAAGTTAATTGAACTTAAGTGTTGAAGTTGTTTTTTTATTTACTTACTTGAGTTGAAACATTAAGTGTTGATGTGTCATTTATGATGAATCAAAGTATACCATGTGTCATACCCCAAATTTTGACCCCGGGATTTCCCATCATTGTGAAAATCATCACCACAATATGGATGTACCATCATACCTCATCAATCTTCTCAAGGATTATTGAGCATTCACCTCAACCAAGAATTATGGTTTTGAGCCCTCCCAGAGCACTTAGACAAAGGATCAATCAAGAATTGACATGATCTTCAACTTGTATAGCCTATCAAACATCTATAAAGGATCAAGAGGTGTCCCACATAAAGAATCGAGCACAAGGTTTCAACATTCCAAGTGGATCAAGCCTCAAGATCGTCAGTGTCACCAAATTAGGGTTTTGGTCGACCAAGGCCTCTAGATGAAAATTTTCATCTGGGCATGAGCCAATACTTCAAAACATGACTCAAGAAGCTCAAATGGATCTTATGAACCCAATCATAGAGTCAAAATAACCTCATGGGATGTATTCATAAAAAATCAGGAATTAGGGTTTCTTGACCTAATTCACCCCTAAGTTGACTTTTGGAGCAAGACATGAGCCAAGACCTCAATAAGTGTTTTGAATACCTCCAATACATAATTTTGATCCACTCACAAGGTTGGATTGATTCAAAGAACTTGGTTCACAAGCAATGCAAGGATTCAAATTCATCTGGGCCAATTAGGGTTTCCTAATGAAAAGTCAACTGTATCTTTGACCTTTGACCAAGACATGTTCCCAAACCTTGAAACATGATTCAAGACACCCTAAAGCACCTATGGAATCCATCCATTAGGTTTGAATTAGGTCAAGGACTTGATTGCATAAAGGATCACATAGTTTGAAATTCATCTGACAAAAAGTCAACTGTGCCTAAAAAGAAAGTTTGACTTTTTGAATTTCATGACAATCAAGGCTTCCCTAAGTAAAAAACAATGTTAATTCATGGGCTGGATCATCATCCATAAGAAAAATCAAGAAAAGTGAGGTTACTTGAAAAAGGGGCAACCTTGAAAAACTTTAAATTTTCGAAGTTATGGAAGAAAAGTGATTTGGTACCAACTTTGCAAGGTCATAACTCCTAAACCACAAAGACATTTGCTTCCATCCAAAGCTCAAATGAAAGCTCTCACTACATAATTCAAAATTGTCAACTACAAGAGATTCCAAATCCTCATGGATTTTGAGTTATAGATTGATCAAAATCACATAAACATAAAAATGACCACTTTTTCCAACACTTAGTGAAAATTTTGGACAGAATCTGTCTTGGTTTTTCACCAAATTTAGGGTCGTTTTTCATTATGATCCAAGCTGAACCAAGACCAATGTTGGACATCAAAGTTGAAGTATGTCATTGGGGATTTCCAAAAAGTACAAGAACTCACTCTAACTCCTCTTGAGTAGGGAGTTACAAGCCTTGAAACATGGCCTAAAAACCTGATTTTTCTAGACAGCATGAACATGAAACTTGGTTCCCACGATTTCTTGATCCAATTTTGGACACTTGAACCATTTCATTTCTGTCCAAAATCAACTTGAATGATGGATAATCTGATCACTAAGCCTTGCAAGTCAAGACACAACCTCTTTTGGCATGTAGCATTCAAGTTTCAAATCCAAAACTCCAAACTTGTCAAGAGGCATTGAATAGATGCATAGAATTGGCATGTATCAGTCTATGTTCAACCAAATGACTCAAGCCTTATCCCTGCAACAGAAGACTCATAGCTTGTAAGATTGACTCAAGTCAATGGCTAGAGGAGACTTTGGCAATAAGACAAAAACCATTGGATAATAGGGTGATCAGCCTCCATTCATTATTGTTCCCAAAACAAATTTACTCTACTATAAATAGAGCTTCTTTCTGATCAATTCAAGTACACCAAAGCACCATAACACATGCTTTCCTCCAAATCACTCTCAAAAAACTAGATTTTGCTTCTCATTCAAGTAAAATTTGAATTTTTCATTTGAGAGCAATTCTATCAAAACCAATCATGCCAACACCTCACATATATCATATATGAGTGATCCATAACCTTAAAACTCATATGGAACATCAGAATCACAAAGTCACCCCCTATTTGCTCAAGCTTTTTGGCCTGTTTACAGTTGAGGTGCCTCAACAAGTTCCAAGCTGATTCAATCCATTCCAAGCTTTCAAACACATTACTTGAGGTCCATTGAAGTTGTCCAGATCATTACACAACATCTGTAACACCTCCAACATAGAATTCAAATTCTTCTTGCAAGAGGTAAGATTGACACTCTCAAACTCTATAATTCATGCATCATAAATGTGTTTTTAAGTTACAAACATGTTTCTGCACTTATGTAGAGTGATTCCCCTCAATCAATTGCTATGTATGAACCGTGTATAGGATTTCATTGTGTTCTTGCAGAAATTAGGGTTCTTGAGTTCATCACTTAATTTCTCACTCCACGCTTAATATAAATGCAATTAATTTATATGACTGTAATCCTTGTTCCAAAACGAGCAGCTTTCATGTTTACAAAAGTCATTTTCATCGAGTAATCAGAGAGATATGAGAGGTTTTGCAAATCTGCAAATACAGAGCTCGCGCGAGGAAGGTTTTCTTGGTGCCTTTTTTCAAAATTTTGAATTTTTGAATATTTTGATATTTTTATTAATTGATTTTAAAAATTAATTTCTCTCTCATTTTTTATCATTTTTAATTGGTTCTTTTTTTTTAAAAGTCACAAAAATGTTAAATTATTTTATTCTACAAAAAAATCACATTTATTTATTTATTTAATATAGTTTGATTTTTTGAATTTAATTTAATTTAATTTGTTTTTAAACATTTTTAAATGAAATTCTCGCCTTGATTTTTCAAAACCAATTGGATTTCAAGCTTTCATGTGATTTAACATGATTTTTCAAAATATTTTTTAAAGTTGACAACTTGTTTTTAAATATATTTGATATTTTGTATCATTTTATATTTAATTTCCTTTAAAAAACTATTTTTTTAATTAAAATTAGGGGTTCTCTTAATTTTAATTTATCACTTTTGGGCCTCTTGGTAGAGTGTAAGTCCCATCCCTTTGTAAATAAATAATTTGGGCCTCAGTCATTGTATAAGTCCCGATACGATTTTAAAAATCTCGGCGCGATCGCCGTTTTCAAAATAATTCTCAACTGGTTCTCCCTTTGGTTGTAAGTCCCATTTTTCTTCTTTTTTCAAACACTTTTGGGCCTCTAATAGAGTCTAAGACCTAACCCCCCTTTGTACATTAATAATTTGGGCCTCAGTCATTGTATAAGTCCCTACGCAATTTTCAAAATAAACGGTGCGATCACTGTTTTTCATCTAGGCATCTCCTTGAGCTATAAGCCCCATCTCTTGTATAAAAATAACACATTTGGTCATCGAATAGAGTGTAAGATCCATCCTTTTTGTAAATACAATTATTGGGCCTCAGTCATTGTATAAGTCCCTCTGTGGTTTTCAAAACTACGACGCGATCGTCGCCTTTTCAAAAGAGATCATCTGGGCCTCTCTTTGAGTATAAGCCCCAAACTTCCTTTTAATACAACTTTCTTTTTTATTTAAATTCAAATTCAAAGTTTAAACAAAACTTTCTTCAATTTCTTGAAAAAACTAACCATACAACTGTAGTTAAAATGCTTGGGCTTGCACAACTGTAAGTTCCACTATCTCTTCAATACATACTTGTTTATATATATTTCATCTGTATATATATATATATATATATATATGCTTGTACATACTTGCTTAGAGTTTTCCCTGACAGTTAGGTCTAGGTTTAGATCAAACCAGAGGTTACTCTTCCAACATAGTCAAAACTAGTTCCCCATAGGAAATTCCAGATACAGTCTTGCCTCCTCTTGGGCTTATACAATATGGAATAGAGAAAGGCATTATTCTCGGTGAAAATTTTTTCAAGACTGTCCAAACTTAGAAATATATATGTACAAGAAATTCATTTCCCCATAGTGGATTAATTCCCGGTGAAACCTCTCTTGAATTTCTTCAAACCTTAGAACTGTTCTACAAAGAAAGAATTAATTCCCGGTGAAACCTTTCTTGAACTTTTCTTAGGCTTGGGCCCACAAGCTTCCTAAAAGCATCCCCAGCCTCCTCTTGGGCTTAGTATAAGGACCCTCAGGCTTCTTAGAAGTATCTCAGCCTTCTCTTGAGCTTAGTACAAGGACCTAGAGGCCTCCTACAGGTATATGACAGAAACTAGTCATCTTTACTAATTCAATCCTCAAGAGAATCAGAATTCCAGCACATCAAACCATTTTAGGGTTGACCTTCCTCCCTTAAAACCTCAGCCTTCTCTTGGGCATCATACAAAGAACTTTCTCTACACTAGAGCCTACCACTTCTTGAGAGACTTGGACAATCTCAGCCTCCTCTTGGGCATCATACAAAGATCATCCTCTAGTTAAGAGTCAACCTCTTCCTACCAGTAGACTTGGAAAGTCTCATTTTCTCTTGGATCTCACACAGAGACCCTCAAGTTTACTAAAGGCACAGGAAAAACCCTGATTATTTCATCAACGCACTAATCTCCAGCAGAGTTTGAAACCTCCATAGGTTTTCAAACTCAAGGTTTAAACCTTCACCTTAAAAATCCTCAGCCAGGGTTAATTTACCATCAATAAAACCCTAACAAAATCAGAGCCTCATGGTATCTAATACTGTAACTCTCCCTTTGATCCCAAGAAAGAGTAAAACCTTTGGGATTCACTAACACATATTGGACCTGTCTCTGGACTTCAATAATCCTCAGCAGAAGTCAGCCTCCTCTTAGGCTTCATATAAGAATTTCCCCCAACCAGCCTCCTCTTAGGCTTTATATATTTATTCTCATCACTAGATTCAGCCTCAATCTTGGGCTTTGTACAAGACATATAAAGCCTCTCCTGTGGATTCAATTTCTTTTTAGCCTCAATCTTGGGCTTTGTATAAGACAGATAAAACCTCCCAAGTGGAATCAATCTCTTTTCAGCCTCAATCTTGGGCTTTGTACAAGACAGGTATAAAACTCCCCTAGTAGAGTCAACCTTTTAGCTTCAACCTTGGTCTTTGATCAAGGTACACAAAAATCAACATCCCCTCAGATGAGACCCTGAGTCCACTCTGCAGGAGGATATTTCCTCTATACATCACATCTCAAAACAGACAACCAAAACCTTTTTCCCAGATAATTTCTGTAAGTGGCACACTTGTTGATTCAAAATCCAAGGTGGAGTCCTTCTTTTATCCAGGTCAAAAATCATCTTTCACCTATCTGCTATAAGTGGCAAGCCTCTGGATTATTTACATCCATGCCAATGTCCCTCTCTTAGCATGAAAGATTCATAAGGAAAAATGGCATTGCTCATTACTGAGTTAAAGTTTCTTCCTTCATGACATCACCCTTATAAAGGAAATTATGGCATTGCTGGATTCTCATATCCCAGTTAAAAGTAATTTTCCTTTATAATCAAATACCCAACATTTTGTGATGAATAGGTGAGATATTTCCCTTTAGAGATGATAAATTCTCTCTCAGTCACCCTTTTAGCTTCAATCTTGGGCTTTGAACAAGACATAAATACTCTGCTAGTTTCAATCTTGGGCTTTGAATAAGACACCAAATACATTTTTCCTCCCATAGAATAGGAGGAACTACGATTGCTCTGATTTCCCAGATATCTTTACGGGAATACGTAGGCATAAGATTGCGAAATCTTAGCGAGCACACAAATCAAAAACTTTAGGTCCAGTACCTTCCTAAAAACAACGAAAAAACCCAAAAACAACAAAAACACTCTCTCAACACTCCCAAAGGAGAAACTTTCCCAAACCACAGCAGATAAACACCCGAGAACAAACTTAAATCAACAGAGAAACATAAAAAGTCCATGGATAACCATATATACACTGGGTGATTGACAACTTCCCTTTGTATAACCTGACCCGACCCCCTAATCTCTTAGCATTTGTTAAAGAAAGCATTTGCGTGCAAGGTTAGTTTTAGATATCTTCCCTTTCCTTTCCAGCTTCATAGGATAAATAAGAAATTAGAAAGTAGCACCCAATTCCAACCATTGCGGTAAGGTGGTCGCGTCACCGACAAAAATTGCACGCTACAGAAAAATGGCAGCTCAGCTGGGGAGTCTTTAGGATTAGAGTTCTTAAGAGCACTAGGCTTTATTTCTCTATTTGTTTATTTTCTCAATTTTCTGCTACATATATCATTTACTGTTATATTACTTGATACCCGTGTTTAAATTTCTGTTAACTAGGAATGCGATTAATATGCATGTGGAAAGTTTGAGAGAACATTGAGATAAGTGGTGGCATATCCGGGAAACGCTTATAGGGAGTGAATCCCGACCAAGCTAACTTGGCAGTCCACTGAATCAGGCGAGGTAACCGTGTGGAAATATTGATGTTGAACGACCGATTGTCGTGAAAGTATCGTTTATCTTAGTGCGGTATCCATGACCCTAAGGATTTAGTAGACATTTAACCATATGGCCATTTAGTAGTGCGGTGACTATCAGGAATAGTTGACATGCGATACTACACTTAAAAGAGATTTATCATAGGATATTACAGCTCGCTCGAGTGAATCAGCTTGTTATTGATATCCCTAGGAGGGGTCAATGATTTTGGGAACCTTTTAGAACCCGTTCTACAGGTACAAAATTTGACCAAATAGTACAACCTTTGGGAATGGGTAGAGCCATGACTCCATGCTCGTGACGTTGAACCCCTAAACCCATGTTTTCAAATGTTTTTGTTTGCTGCATTCATGCATTCATTAAAAAACTCTTTTCGAACAAGAAAAAAAATCTTTTTCGAAAAGAACTAAAACAATAATTGCAAATATCAGAGGTTGCGTTATGGATTTCGGTAGAAGAAAAACGCACAAGTACACCTTCAAGGCTCCGAAACTAGAAGACTTAAGGAAATTAGGAAGAATGATTACCAATCCCGAGGCTTTCAGAGCTAAGCACAGAGGACTGTTGTCTCTGTTAAAGGTCAACGTGGTTGAAGCGATCTTGTCTACGCTGGTACAATTCTACGATCCAGTTTACCACTGCTTCACTTTCTCGGATTACTAAATTGCACCAACACTGGAAGAGTACACCCATCTGATTGATTTACCTATCACTAATCAAGCTCCATTTTCTGGACTGGAAGAAATTCCAAAAGATCAAACCATTGCAAGAGCAATCTCTTTGGATGAGTCAGAAGTTAGGACTCACATGACCACTAAAGGAGGAATCCAGGGTTTACTGGCTAAATTCCTGATGGAGAAAGCTCTATACTTTGCTAGTGTAGGAAACATAACTGCCTTCGAAGACGTCTTTGTCCTGCTCATATACGGGTTATTCCTCTTTCCCAACATTGACAACTTCGTCGACATCAATGCTGTTAAGATATTCTTAATAGGAAACCTCGTACCAACCTTGCTCGCAGATGCTTACCATTCTGTACACTTAAGGAACTTGTACAGTGGAGGGATGATCACATGCTGTGTACCCTTACTCTACAAATGGTTTATTTCCCACTTGCCCAAGTCTGCTGCTTTTTGGGATCACAAGAGTACTCTACGTTGGTCACATAGTATTATGTCTCTTACCAATTCTGACATTGATTGGTACAATAGGATTTACGAAGGGATAGAGATCATCGACAGATGTAGAAATTTCCCCAATGTACCCCTCATTGGTACTAAAGGAGGGATCAAATATCATCCAATTTTAGCTCGCCGTCAACTCGGATACCCGATGAAGAATATCCCACATAATGTTTATCTGAAAGGTCTTTTCTTCAAGGAAGGGGAAAATGACAGGGAACTAAAGAAAGAAATAGTGCATGCCTGGCAACATATTCACAGGAAAGGGAGAGAGTCTTTGGGAAGACCAAACTGTACCTCCATGGAACCTTATCTCCATTGGGTGCAAACTAGAGCCCTTAAGCTGAGGATGCCTTACCCTGGTCAAGAAGTTTTTCCATTAAAGGAATATGTCCTTTATTTTATGTCTGATGCAGAAAAACTCCAGGTCGCTCTTAACAAAGTCCAACATGAGAAAAATTCTTGGAAGATGCCATAGAAATTCAGGAAGACCGAAGAAATTTCCTCGCTCCTTTCACTTGGCAAAGGATCGTCGACTCGACAACGGCTGAAGAGGCCCGATCAAAGAAAAGAAATATAAGGGAACCAACATCTGAGCTCTCTTCAGAAAAGACTCAGGATCCATGAACTTAGACATTTCCTTCTCGCACTTTGTAAAATATTGTACTTTTCTTTGTAAAATACTGCAATCTTTTGAATTCAATAAAATGGGTCTCCCCCCACTGTGTGATATTTGCAATATATTTGTTAAAGTTTCTTTTGAAAACAAAAACTAAAAAAATATGTCTTTGCATATCATTCATCATTCTCACATAACACATTTGTTATCTTTGAGTCTCACGTATGTGTCACAATCCTAAAGTTAAATTGTCTCATTCGTACAATACACGGGCCAATCGACAAAATAAAATGGACGATCTCGAGGAAGAGAACAGAGAGCTGAGAGAAGAAAACGACGCTCTAAAAGAAAGTTTGGAAAAACATCACAACAACATGCAATCCCTGGCCGCAGCTCAGGAGCAACAGCATCAAAGGACTGTGATCTCAGAGATTACATCTACACCCACATTTGAGACACATGATAATCATCCTCGGTACAACATAGGTCGCCCTTGGGGCATGCCTTTCAACTTTATACCTGAGGCATACATCCCACCGGTCACTGAAGGCCCAGAAGCCATAGCAGGTACCGCCGGACCTGAAGGTTACAAACTTCAGGAAAATGAAGATGCAAGGGTTACGACAGCAACTCCTGAACGTTACAAACTTCAGGGCACTGAAGCACCAAGAATCACGGCTATAATGTCTATACCACAGCCAGTGGTACACACTGTCCCGGAAGGACATATTTCGCAAACAATTTCTGGCGAAAATGAAGACGTATACGAAAGGATGAATGAATTTCAGGAACAATTCTTGGAAATACAAAAGGAACTGCATGCTATTCGCGGTCAAGACTTATTCGGAAAGGACGCCGCCGAACTCTGTTTGGTCCCTCATGTAAAGATACCGCACAAATTCAAGGTGCCTGACTTTGAAAAATACAAAGGCAACTCTTGCCCTCAAAGTCATTTGGTGATGGACGCTCAAAAAATGTCTACCCAGACAGACAATCAATAGCTACTGATCCATTACTTCCAAGACAGTTTAACCGGTGCCACACACAAATGGTACATGGGTTTAAATCGCACCAAGATTAGTACTTTCAGAGATCTTGGCGTAGCCTTCGTTCAGCAGTATTAATACAACTTGGACATGGCACCAGATAGGGACCAACTCAGAGCAATGTCACAAAGGATAAGGAAACCTTCAAAGAATATGCTCAGAGATGGCATGAAATTGCCGCCCAGATCTGTCCTCCTCTCGAGGAAAAGGAAATGACAAAGATCTTCCTGAAAATATTGAGCTCGTTTTATTACTATCGAATGGTCGCCAGTGCGCCCAGTGACTTCACTGACATGGTGAACATGGGAGTACGCCTTGAAGAAGCAGTCCGAGAAGGACGATTTATCAAAGATGCAGAACCATCTAGCAGTACCAAGAGATATGTAGTGCTTTCCAAAAGAAAAAAGAGCAAGATATCAGTAATATATATCTGGGAAAGCAAAGGCAAAGGTATTAACCGATAGCAGTAATAACTCCCTCTATCAACCCAGCGCCAGCTCTGACTTATCAACCTCAGGTTGCTCAGAGCCAACTAAATCAACAACAGTATCAGCAAAGGCAGCAACAGCCTTTTCAGCAGGCTCGCCCGCAATACAATAATAACAATCGTACTACACGACCATCAGGGTTTGACCCTATATCGAGTCGTACACAGAGTTATTTCCACTTCTATTGGCCAAGGGGCACGTTCAAACCAGGACTCCTCTTAGAATACCAAAAAATCCACCTTTTTGGTTCAAAGCAGATCAAACTTACCCTTACCATCAAGGAGGATCGGGACATTACATTGAGAATTGTCTCAGCTTCAAGACTGATGTACAAAAGCTCTTCAGAAATGGAGTATTATCTTTCAAAGATACAAATTCAAATATTTAGACGAACCCATTACCGCAACACGAAAAGACCACAGTGAATTTGATAGAAGGAGAACCTGTCAACAATTATCAAATTCATAATGTATGCTTACTGGGAACCAACTTGGTAAAGATGCATTTCAAACAGAGCGGGTACGACCATGTTCCATCTCACAACTATCATTAGTGTGATATCTGCTCCAAGAACAACTAAGGGTGTGCCATAATACAAGCAGCTCTACAAGAACAAATGGATTTGGGCTGGGTTCAGGATCACAGGATTCGTGAAGTAAACATGTCCTATGCACATCCTAATATTGTTCAGAACCACGACATCCGTGCAATGAACGTCAATCTAGTGGCACTGCATTCAAGACAAAATCAGTATTACAATCTGCCACGACACGATTACAGTGCTTGTCCAATCTGCTCAACAGACAATCAGGGATGCTCTTTTGTACATGAGGCCCTCCAACGTCAAATGGATCTCGGATGGATCCAAGACTACCGTGAAAGAAGTAACCATCAAGTTAATATGGTTCAGATCTTTGATATACGCCTAATGAATACCAGTCTAATAGAATTACATGCTAAGCAGGTTAGACTTGGTTTTCTGGCTTCACGTGATTATCTAGACTGTAAAGAATGATGTGAAGACGACCAAGGGTGTGCGCTTGTGCAAAGGACTCTTCAACATCTGTTAGACCAGTGGTGGCTTCCGATTTACTTAGATGAAGACACACAACAGATTAGCATGACTGATGGGAATCCTGGTAGACATCAAAGTCGTGATATCCACTCAATAGAAACAGATCTAGTGAAAATGCACTACATACAAAATGGGTATGGTCAGGTACCACCTCACAATTATGAGCGTTGTAGAGTATGCTCGGAAAATAACCAATGATGTTATCTAGTGCGAGCAGCCCTCCAGAATCAGTTACACCGAAAGGAGATTCGACCATGTTCAAATTCTGGGTCGATCAACATGATACAAGATTACCTCCATGGTCAGAACAAAAACACTGTCGTAATCTCCGATCATGGAATAACCAAGGACATTTGCACCATAATCCCTCTACTCAATGAATCGAAGATCCCTCTTGATAGTAGAAAAGTTCCCAACCAGGAACTGATTGAGGTTGCCTACGACAGTCAGAAAAACCAAAAAGCTCTTGTGGTTATCTACCAGCCAGGTCCAATACCGTATAAGTCAGAAAAGGCTATCCCTTAAAATTACGGTACAACGACCATCGAAAATGAAAAAGAAACTCCATTACCCTCTATTGTGAACATTGCCGACATCAGTTGAGTCACTCGGAGCGGTAGGATCTTCAACAGAGGAGTTGGAGAACCTACCAAGGAGAAGGACCTTAAACGGAAGTTCCCAATTAACAAGTTAGTAAATTCAATAATCCAGAACTTGTAAAGAACAACGATGAGATGCTGAACCTCATCCAGAAAAGCGAGTACAACATTGTGGATCAATTGTTGCAAACTTTGTCTCGAATCTCTGTACTTTCTCTCCTGCTTAGTTCAGAAGCTCACAGGGAAGCTCTACAGAGGGTCTTAGAACAAGCCTTTGTGGAATAACAGGTGACAGTAGGACAATTTGACAGCATCATCTCTAACATCACTTCCTGTAACAATTTAGGATTCAGTGATGTAGAACTGGCGAAAGAAGGCAAGAACCATAATATGGCACTCAACATTACAGTCAACTGCCAAGACGATTCTTTAGCCAGCATACTAGTAGGCACAGGATCATCTTTGAATGTTATGCCAAAATCAACTTTGGTACGACTATCATTTCAAGGAGCTCCGATGAGAGGCAGTGAGATCATCGTCAAAGCCTTTAACGGATCTAGAAAAATAGTTATCGGCAAAGTCGATCTTCCCATAAGCATCAGCCCTCACACTTTCCAAGTCACTTTCCAGGTCATGGACATCCGAGCAGCATACAGCTGTTTATTAGGAAGACCTTGGATACACGAAGCTGGGGCAACTACTTCGACACTTCACCAGAAGCTTAAGTTTGTCAAGAACGGAAAATTAGTCACGGTGTGTAGTGAGCAAGCCTTAATCGTGAGCAACTTATCATCATTCTCCTGTGTAGAACCAGAGGAGGTTGTTGGAACTCAGTTTCAAGCTCTTTCGGTGAGCAATGAGAATCACCAAGAAAGAGGGACATCGATTTCCTCATACAAATATGCTCTCAAAGTGATCGGGAGTTATGACATAAAAGGATGGGGACAGATTGTAACTCCTACGGAAAACAAGACAAAGAAATGTCTTGGTTTCTCTCCAACTTTTACCCAAACTACAAAGAAGGACGAAAGTTATCGTCCCATTCAGAATTTCATCCACATCGGAGGTTTTCTCCACCTAGTATCTCAAGAAGTACACACCATCGATGGGAATGACTCCTCCGATACGGATGAAGAGTGGAAATCTTATCTCAACGATGACGGTTATATGTCTCAGGGAGAAGCGCACATGCCATGCTTTGTTCCAAAGCAGAGCCCAAGATATATGCCGCGCTCCACCCAACTCATTAGAGGAAGACAATCTGATGAAAGATAACTTTGACTATGATTATTATGATCCCTTGGATGACTTGCCCATTTGGAAGCCATACACACAAGACTTTGGACAGAAGAGTCAGACGGATAATGCCTATCAACTAAGTAATCTTGAAAAGAATACACAGGTTCCCTCATAGTCATGGAATCCTTACCCAGAACACTTCAAGAGTGTCCAACACCATGCTAATGAATTCGCCAAGATTGCAAGACAAGAATTCATTAACTATGCATTTCCCGAGGTCAACATCATCGAGGAGGATGACTCATCTATTCCCACAGAAACATGGGACACCTTGGGACAGCCAAGCGGCAAGTACGACTTCCTAGTCAAGTACACTGCTCCCAAAAGCTCTCATATCAGGCTTGAGGACATCCAGCCAACTGGATGGGGAGATCCTCTTGAGAGTGAAAACACTATGGAAGATTCGACAGAATAGTTCTCCTATGACAACTCTGCATGGGAAGAAGACTTCAACGATCCTACTCCACCAGAAATCAGTACCATTTCTGAAGATAAACCAAGAAGGGAAGTACCAAAATTTGTGATTCATAGAGGAGTTCGTCGCCATTGGGTTGCAGTCGATGTCCCAAAAGTCGTCCATAAGTCGAAGTAATTACCATCTTTGTTTTGACCTTTCACCTTGCCCGGGTGAAATGGATGTTTTTATAGGGCTCACTTTTCTGTAAATGTCCCTCTTTGCTTCGCCCAAAGCGACCAAGTTTTGTTTTATAGGGTTGTGTTTCAAGAATCGACAAATCATGAATAAATAATGTCATTCTGAATTCCCGCATTTATTGCTGTTTTCACTTTTTGTTTTTCAGAAATTGGTAATCCTAAAAACAACCTGAAATAAAAACAAGAATTTTCAGAAAATACACTACACACACTCTTGCATTCTCTCTGTCTTTTGAAAAAAACGAATCATCACGTCATGCAGATTGCTTTTTTTAAACCCCATTGAAACATAGGATCCAATGCCGTCTCCCAACTTTGAATTCCCTGTATTTGAAGCTGAAGAAGAAGAAGACGAAGAAATTCCAGAAGAGATCTCCCGACTACTCATACAAGAGAAAATCTCTACTGGGCCTTACAAAAAGCCATTGGAAAAGGTCAATTTAGGTTCAGAGGACGAAAAGAAAGAATTTAAGATTGGAGCACTGCTCAGTCCAACTGTTAGAGAAGACTTGATAAAACTTCTTAAAGAGTTTCCAGATGTGTTTGCTTGATCCTATCAGGACATACCAGGATTGGATACCAGCATCGTGGAACATCACTTACTGCTAATAACATAATGTCCTCTGGTAAAATAAAGAATGAGAAGGACTCATCCAGATATGGCCATCAAAATTAAGGAGGAAGTGCAAAAATAAATCGACGCAGGTTTCCTTGCCACCTCAGAATATCCTCGGGAGTTAGCCAACATAGTGCCAGTTCCGAAAAAGGACGGAAAAGTCAGAATGTGTGTAGACTATGGGGATCTAAACAAAGCAAGTCCAAAGGATGACTCCCCCTACCACACATTAACAAGCTGGTAGACAGCACAACGAAATTCAAAGTCTTCTCCTTCATGGATGGATTCTCGGGCTATAATCAAATCAAAATGGCGCCAAAAGATATGGAAAAAACTTCATTCATCATCCCATGGGGCACCTTTTGTTACAAGGTAATGTCGTTCGGTCTGAAGAATGCAAGTGCAACCTATCAAAGGGCCATGACAACTCTGTTTCACGACAAGATGCACAAAGAGATTGAAGTGTACGTCGATGACATGATTGCCAAATATAGAACAGAAGAAGAACACGTGACACATCTATCAAAGTTATTCCAGCGTCTGAGGAAATACAAACTCCGCTTGAATCCTAACATATGTACATTCGGTGTTCGCTCAGGAAAACTCTTAGGATTCATCGTCAGCCAAAAAGGTATTGAGGTTGATCCTGACAAGGTTAAGGCCATTCAAGAAATGCCTTCACCAAAAATTAAAAAATAGGTCAGAGGATTTTTGGGACGTTTGAATTACATTTCAAGGTTCATATCCCTCATGACCGCGACATGCGCGCTGATCTTCAAACTGCTCAGAAAGAATTAAAGTTGTGTGTGGACAGAAGATTGCCAAAAAGCCTTCGACAGCATCAAAGAATATCTATTATAACCACCAATTCTGTCTCCTCCAGTGGAGGGAAGACCACTGATCATCTACCTAACAGTCTTGGAAGACTCCATGGGTTGTGTGCTTGGCCAACAAGACGAGACAAAAAGGAAAGAATTTACCATTTACTACTTAAGCAAGAAGTTCACGGACTGTGAAACTCAGTACACTATGCTCGAGAAAACTTACTGCACTCTGGCTTGGGCATCATCTTAAACTTTCTTGACAAGGGACGCTATTCGTAGCGGTTTTCCTCAAACTTCTCGCCGAATTTTCCTAGGGAGATGCCATTTGATAGAAAAACTTTTTGATGTCAGACTTGCTGGGGAACCCATCTGTCTGAATTGTAGAAGGTTACACACTTCTCTGTTGGAGATGCCATTTGTTGACTCTATCTGGGGAAACCGAGTCTCTTGAGAGATTGCTTCCGCTTGGGTATTTACATCATACTTTTCTCGGAGATATTCTTGGAGAAATGCCATATGACGTGATCTAATTTTGAGGTGTCAATGACTTTGTTGACATTGACATTCTGGAGAGAAGGACCAATGTGTTGTTGAAAGTCTTTAGTTGAGAGGCTTTCTCTAGGGATTTTCCTTAATCCGAGAAAGCGAAGACATCATCTTCAATGGCGAAGAATGATGCTGGCTGAGGGTTCTCTGGTTTTTCAGAGGTTCAAGTTATCAAAGTGGTCAAGGGCCGACTTCATCCCAGAAATAAACTGGAGGAGAGAGGTAGTGCAGACGCAATATTTCCTGACGAGGAAAGAACTGACAACTCGATTGAGAGGACTGTTATCACTATGGGATAAGACCGACGATAGTGATAGTGATGCAATATGATTATGCATGTGAATCAATAATGCATGGTGTATGTATGTATATGCTGACAAAACTGACGCGACATACAGACTAGTAGATGAACACGGCTGGATACTCGGCCACAGTGGGGGATGAAAAGTATCACTGGTTCATGATAGTAATTCTTCCTTGCTTAGGAGAGATAGTCCCTGTTGGGAGCTATGTTGGTCGGGCTTAGGAGATAAGAGCTCTGTCGGGGGTGTCAGATGAAACAATGGTCTCTGACACATCTGATCCTTTATTCAGGTGCACTGGTTTAGAAGGAGTACTTTGATTCTGCACTTTGAAGCTCGATTACTTCTGGAGAAGCGACCGATGTTCTTTTGATGTTCAACAGTCAACAGAAATTGCCATCTTTATTTTAAAAGCAGAAAAAAGTTTAACAAGTAAATTCATTTTTGTTTTATTTCAAGAATCGTTAATCATATTAAAACAACATTCTGTAAAGCTAAAACAAATAAGAATTGCAATCAAAAGCACAAGGGCTCAAATTTTATTGATAGGATGGAAATCAGCCAAACGCGTGATTCCATAGAGTATTTACAAAGTTAGAAAATGGTAATTAAAGGGAAAACGGCTACATCGAAACATAACGACCATTATCCTTCTACCAACTTTGACTTCGGGGCATCCTGAGCTTCTGTCGAAGATGACCTTGACTGGAGTTTTCCTGACGGATGATGTAACTGCTGTCGAGGGACTTGCCCCTTTGTCGAGTGTAGTTACTTGCCATTATCCCTAATTTTTGCCTGGATTGTAATTTGAGGTTTCCAATCCACCGGGATGATTTTTGATCATGTCTCTATTTTTTGCCTGGACCGCCCTTTCGGGTTTTTAATCCACCGAGACGTTTTTTTTAGGCGAAGTATATCTTGACTACGTCAACATTTGTGGGGTAGGCCAATTCCTCTCCATCCATGGTTGCAAGTCTCAGGGCACCGCCTGAGAAAGCTTTCTTGACCATATAGGGGCCGTCATAATTCGGGGTCCACTTGGCCCGAGAATCAGTGAGAAATGATTGTATCTTCTTGAGCACAAGGTCTCCTTTCCTGAAGACGCGAGGTCGAACCTCATTGTCGAACGCCTTCTTCATCCTTTGCTAATACAACTGACCATGGCATAGTGCCGTGATTTGTTTTTCTTTTATCAGATTTAGTTCATCGTGTCGACTTTGACACCATTCAGCTTCTGTTAGCTTAGCTTCCATCATTACCCGGATTGATGGGACCTCTACTTCTATGGGGAGCACTGCTTCCATGCCATACACTAGAGAGAAAGGGGTTGCCCCTGTTGAAGTACGGACAGATGTGCGATAACCGTGAAGAGCAAAGGGTAGCATCTCGTGCCAATCTCTGTAGGTTACAACCATCTTTTGAACGATCTTCTTGATGTTCTTGTTAGCCGCTTCTACCGCTCCATTCATCTTAGGCCGGTAGGGAGATGAGTTATGGTGTTCGATCTTGAACTCAGCGCACAACTCTTTCATCATCTTATTGTTCAAGTTAGATCCATTATCAGTAATGATCTGGCTTGGAACACCGTAACGGCAGATGATATTATTTTTGATAAATCGGACTACCACTTGTCGGGTTACATTAGCGTATGACGCTGCTTCGACCCATTTGGTGAAGTAGTCAATGGCTACCAGGATGAACCGATGTCCATTCGAAGCTTTAGGTTCGGTGATGCCGATCATGTCGATTCCCCATATGGAAAAAGGCCATGGGGAAGAAAGAACTTTGAGATGCGTTGGCGGTACATGGATTTTGTCGGAGTATATCTGACACTTGTGACACCTCCTCATGTACTTGTAGCAGTCGGATTCCATGGTCAACCAATAGTACCCTGCCCTCAGGATTTTTCTCGCCATTGTGTGTCCATTGGCATGAGTGCCAAAGGATCCTTCATGAATTTCTCTTATCAGCATGTCTGCTTCTAGTCTGTCTACACATCGGAGCAAGACCATGTCAAAGTTTCTCTTATAGAGTGTATCACCGCTCAGAAAGAAGCTTCCTGCCATCCTTATGAGGGTTTTTCTGTCTTTTCTCAATGCCCCAGAAGGGTACTCTTGTTTCTGAAGGAAGCATTTGATATCGTGATACCAAGGTTTGTTGTCTATGACTGCTTCAATCGTGAAGATATAAGCGGGCCTTTTAAGGCGCATTATATCAATCTTAGGTAAGTCATTCAATTGACCTACACTAACCATGGAAGAGAGGGTGGCTAAGGCATCAGCCATGTGATTCTCCTCACGAGGGATATGATGAAACTCGACTCTGTTGAAGAAGCGTAATAACCTTCTTGCGTAATCTTTGTAAGGAATCAATCCTGATTGGTATGTGTTCCAATCTCCCTTGATTTGATTGATAACCAAAGCTGAGTCGCCATATACATCCAAGTTCTTAATCCTTAAGTCGATCGCTTCTTCGAGACCCATAATACAAGCTTCGTATTCGGCCTCGTTGTTTGTGCACTTGAATGTGAGTCTGGCGGTGAAAGGAATGTGGGTACCCTAAGGTGTTATGATGATTGCCCCAATTCCATTTCCATAATGATTGACAGCTTCGTCAAAAATAAGTCCCCATTGGGAATCTGGTTTTGGCCCTTCACTAGGTAGCGGTTCATCGCAGTCTTTCATTTTTAAATACATGACATCTTCGTCTGGGAAGTCAAATCCGACTGATTCCTGATCATCAATCGGTTGATGAGCCAAATGATCGGCTAAAACACTTCCTTTAACGGCTTTCTGAGCGTGGTACTCTATGTCATGTTCTGACAGCAACATCTGCCAACGGGCAATCCTCCCTGTGAGAGCAGGTTTTTCAAATACATACTTGATTGGATCCATTTCGGAGACCAACCAAGTAGTGTGACGAATCATGTACTGGCGAAGACGTTTGGCTGCCCAAGCCAAAGCGCAACAAGTTTTCTCAAGCATAGTGTACCGAGTCTCGCAGTCGGTGAATTTCTTGCTCAAATAGTAGATGACAGACTCTTTCCTTTTGGTTTCGTATTGTTGGCCAAGTACACACCCCATTGAGTCTTCCAAGATTGTTAAATAGATGATCAGCGGTCTTCCTTCCACTGGAGGTGATAGAATCGGCGGGTTCAACAGGTATTCCTTAATACTGTCAAAGGCGGTTTGGCAGTATTCTATCCAAATGCAGTCCTGATTCTTTTTGAGTAATTTGAAAATTGGCGCACATATCGCGGTCATGAGGAATGTGAATCTGGAGATATAGTTCAAACGTCCCAGGAATCCTCTGACTTGTTTTTCAGTTTTCGGGGAAGGCATTTCTTGAATGGCCTTGACTTTGTCAGGATCAACCTCAATTCCTTTCTGGCTGACGATGAACCCTAAGAGTTTCCCTGAATAGACACCAAAGGTGCACTTGTTGGGATTCAAGCGGAGTTTGTACTTTCGCAAACGCTCGAATAGTTTTGAGAGGTGTGTCACATGCTCCTCCTTTGTTTTATATTTTGCAATCATATCATCGACATACACTTCGATTTCTTCATGTATCATGTCATGAAACAGAGTAGTCATGGCCCTCTGATAGGTTGCCCCAGCGTTCTTCAAACCGAACAGCATTACCTTGTAACAGAAGGTACCCCAAGGGGTAATGAACGAAGTTTTCTCCATGTCTTTCGGCGCCATTTTGATCTGGTTATAGCCGGAGAATCCATCCATGAAGGAGAACACTTTGAACTTTGTTGTACTGTCTACCAGCATGTCAATGTGTGGTAAGGGAAAGTCGTCCTTTGGACTAGCCTTGTTTAGATCTCTGTAATCCACACACATTCTGACCTTTTTTTCCTTTTTCGGAACTGGTACGATGTTGGCTAACCATTGAGGATATTCTGACGTAGCGAGAAAACCCGCGTCAATCTGTTTCTGTACCTCCTTTTTTATTTTGATGGCCATGTCTGGGTGAGTCTGTCTCAACCTTTGTTTTACTGGCGGACAATCCGATCTTAATGGTAGATGGTGTTCCACGATGATAGTATCCAACCCTGGCATATCCTGATAGGACCAAGTGAATACATCGGGAAACTCTTTGAGAAGTTTCGTCAAACTCTTTTTGATAGTTGGACTGAGCAGTGCCCCAATCTTGACTTTTTTTCTCTCTTCTTCTGAACCCAAGTTGACCGTTTCCAACGGCTCTTTGTGAGGCTCAATGGACCTTTCCTCTTGTCGGAGTAATCGGGAGATCTCTTCTGGAATTTTGTCGTCATTTTCTTCTTCAGCCTCAAATACCGGAAATTTAAAGTTGGGAGAAGGCATTGGATCGTATGTTTCAACGGGGTTTAAAACAAGCAATCTGCATGACGTGATGATTTGTGTTTAGAAGAGATAAAGAGAATACAAAAGTGTGTGTAATGTATTTCTTTTACTGCTTGTTTTTATTATTGGGTTGTTTTTTAGGATTACCATTTTCTGAAAAATGAAAAGAGAAAACAGCAATTAATCCGGAAATTACAGAACGACGTTATTTTATTAATGAATAAGTCGATTCTTGAAACTACAGCCCTATAAGGTTAAAGTAAAGAGGTATATTTACAGAAAGTGAGCCCTATCAAAACATCCGTTTCACCTGGGCAAGGTGAAAGGTTAAAGTAAAGATGGCAATTACTTAGACTTATGAACAATCTTCGGAACATCGACAGCAACCCACTGGCGGCGAACTCCACGGTGAATCACAAAGTCTGGTACCTTCCTTGATTTGTCTTCAGAAATGACGCTGATTTCTGGTGGAGCAGGATCATTGGAATCTGTCTCCCAAGCAGAGTTGTCGTAGGAGGATTCCTCAGTTGTATTTTGCGTAGTATTTGTACTCTCAGCTGTATCTCCCCATCCAGTTGGTTGGATGTCTTCAAACCTGATACGAGAGCTTTCAGGAGCGGTGTACTTGACCATGAAGTCAAATTTTCCGCTTGGTTGTCCCAGGGTGTCCCACACTTCTTTGGAACTAGAGGAGTCATCTCTCTCGATGACGTTGACCTTAGGAAAAGCATAGTTAATGAATTCTAGTCCGGCAAGCTTTGCCAATTCATCATCGTACTGGATAAATTCAGAATGACCTGAGTGTTGATCCCATGACATGGCGGGGATACAGGTATTCTATTCAATGATGCTCAGCTGATTTTCATTGTTCGACTGATTTTCTTGCCCCAAGTCTCCGGGATACGGCTGCTAGATAGGCAAACCATCCATTGGGCCATAATAGTCGTGGTCAAAGTTGTATTTCATCGGAGTGTCTTCTTCTAATGAATTTGGCGGAGCACGAAATCCTTCAGGATCAAAATCTCCGTACATCATTTCGACATCTAACCTCGGTATAAATCTCAGACTCTGTGTAGGAAAGCAAAAGGGAGTCTGCGTTTCGCCCTGAGATGTATAACCGTCCTCGTTAAGATAGGACTTCCATTCTTCATCGGTGTCAGAGGAATCATCTTTATTGATGGTATGCACGTCTTGAGTCACTGGTTGAAGGAAACCTCCACTGTGGAAGAAGTTTTGAATGGGATGAAGACTTTCATCGTTAGCAGCTGTCTGGGTGCAGGTTGCAGAAAAACCAAGACCCTTCTTTGTTTTGTTATCAGTGGGAATGACAAGCTATCCCTATCCTTTTGCATTGTTATTTTCGATCACTTTGAGAGCATCTCTGTATGAGGAAATCGAGGTTCCTTTCTCTGATTGATTCTCATTGCTCACCGAAAGTGCTTGGAACTGAGTCCCAACAACCTCCTCGGCTTCTACACAAGTTGACAATGACAAGTTGCTCACGAGCAAGGCCTGTTCTCCACAAACCGTGATGAGTTGGCCGTTCTGGACGAACTTTAGCTTTTGGTGGAGGGTCGAAGTGACCGCCCCAGCCTGATGTATCCAAGGTCTTCCTAATAAACAACTGTATATTGCCCGGATGTCCATGACTTGGAAAGTGACTTGGACAGTATGAGGACCAATAGTTATGGGAAGGTCGACTTTGCCAATAACCGTTTTTCTGGATCCGTCAAACGCTTTGATGACGACCTCGCTGGTTTTCATCGAAGGTCCTTTGAATGATAATTGCATCAAAGTGGACTTCGGCATAACATTCAGGGCTGACCCTGTGTCTACCAGTACATTGGCTAAAGCATCATCCTGGCAGTTGACTGTAATGTTGAGCACCATGTTACGACGGTGACCTTCTTCAAGTAATTCCTCATCACTAAATCCCAAGTTATTGCAGGAAGTGATGTTAGAGACAATGCTATCGAACTGTCTAATTGTTACATCATGTTCCACAAAGGCTTGCTCCAAGACTTTCTGTAGAGCCTCCCTCTGGGCTTCTGAACTAAGTAACAGTGATAGCACAGAGATCTTCGAAGGATTTTGTAACAGTTGATCAACAATGTTGTATTCACTCCTTTGGATGAGCTTTAGCATCTCATCATCGTTTTTTGAAAGGTCGGGATTACTGGATTGACTGACTGGTGGATCGGGAACTTCTGTCTGAGGTTCCTTTTCTTTGTTGGGTTCTCCAGCTCCTCTGTTGAAGATTCTACCACTCCGTATTACTCGAATGATGTCTGCAATATTCACGACGGAGGGTAACGGAATTTCCTTTCCATTCTCAATTGTTGTTGCACCGTATTTGTAAGGGATAGCCTTAGTTGATTCATACTGTAGCGGTCACGGTAGATAGATGACTATGGGAGCCTTCTAATTTTTTTGACCATCGTAAGTAATTTCGATCTGTTCTCGGTTGGGAACTCTCGATTCGTCAAGTAGAGGGATAATGGTACAAACATCCCTAGCCCTCTGATGATCAGAGATTACGACAACATCCTCGATTTGATCAGCGAAATAGTTGACTGATCCAGAACTTGACCATGGTTGAATTTCTTTGCGGTCCAACTGACTTTGAAGGGTTGCTCGCACGAGGTAGCATCCTTGATTATCCACTGAGCAAACTCCACACCGCTCATAGTTGTGTAGTGGCACCTGGCCACGTCCGCTTTGAATACAGTGTAACCTTACTAGATCTGTTTCCATCGACCGAACATCCTGACTTTGATATCTAGTAGGATTCCCGTTAGTGATGCTAATTTGCTGGGTGTCTTCATCCATATAGATTGGAAGCCACCAGTGGTTCAACAAGTGATGAAGTGTTTCCTGGACAAGGGCATAACCCTGATCGTCTTCGTAACCCGCTTTACAGCCCTGATAATCATGTGATACCAGGAACCCGAGCCGGACCTGTTTAGCATGTAACTCCACTAGGCCGGTATTCATCAAGCGAATATAAAAGATTTGAATCATGTTGATTTGATAATGATTCCTATCATGGTAGTCTTGAATCCATCCAAGATCCATCTGACGCTGGAGGGCCTCTTGTACAAAAGAACATCCCTGTTTGTTTACCGAGCAAGTCAGACAGGAATTGTAATCGTGACGCGGCAGATTATAATACTGGCTTTGCCTTTAGTGCATTGCCACCAACTTGACATTCATCGTAAGGATATCGTGGTTTTGAATGATGTTGGAATTCGTATAAACCATGTTAACTCCATGGACTCGGTGCTCTTGGATCCATCCGAGATCCATCTGTTCCTGTAGAGCTGATTGCACCACAGAACATCCTTGATTGCTTTTAGAGCAGATATCACACTGGTGATAATTATGAGGTGGCACATGGCCATATCCACTCTGTCTACAATGCATCTTGACCAAGTTGGCCTTTAACAAGAGTACATCATGAATTTGATAGATGTTGTTAGACTCTCCCTCTATCAAATTGACTGTAGCTTTCTCGTGTTGAGGCAGCGGGTTTGTGACAACATTCGGATTCGTATCTTTGAAAGATAAGACCCCGCTCCTAACAAGCTTTTGCACGTCAGATTTGAAACTGAGACAGTTTTCTATGTTATGCTCTGGTCCTCCTTGATGGTAAGGGCAAGTCTGATCCACCTTAAACCAAAAAGGCAGATTTTCAAGTACTGTAAGAGGAGACTTAGTCTGGACATGCCCCTTGGCAAGTAGTAACGGAAATAGTTCTGCGTACGATATGGGTATAGGATCAAATCCTGGTGGCCGCATTGTACGGTTGTTGTTGTATTAAGGACGAGCCTGCTGAAGAGGTTGTTGTGTCCTTTGCTGAAATTGCTGCGACTGCGGTTGGCTTTGAGCAACTTGAGGTTGATACGTAGAAACAGGCACGGGGTTGGTAGCAAGAGTTACAGCTGCTACAGGTTGGTACCATCGCCTTTGCTTTCTGAGAGAGATATTCCCGATATCTTGCTCGTTTTTCTTAGGGAGAGCACTACTGTATCGTTTTGTACCACTTGATGATCCAACATCTTTTACTAAACGTCCTTCCTGGACGGCCTCCTCAAGACGAACTCCCATGCCCACCATCTCGGTGAAGTCACTGGGCGCACTGGTGACCATTCTGTCGTAGTAATATGAGCTCAAGGTCTTTAAGAAAATCTTTGTTATCTCTTTTTCCTCAAGAGGTGGACAAATTTGAGCGGCAATTTCACGCCATCTCTGAGCGTACTCCTTAAAGGTTTCATTGTCCTTTTGCGACATTGATCTGAGTTGATCTCTGTCTGGTGCCATGTCGAAATTGTATTTATATTGTTCGACGAAGGCAGTGCCAAGATCTCTGAAAGTACTAATCGTAGCGCGGTTTAAACCCATGTACCATTTTAATGCGGCACCGGTTAAACTATCCTGAAAGTAGTGAATCAGTAGATCCTGGTTCTCTGTCTGAGCTGACATTCGCCGAGCGTACATCACCAACTGGCTTTAAGGGAAAGAGTTACCCTTGTATTTTTCAAAATCGGGCACTTGAAATTTGTGCGGGACTTTCACATTGAGGACCAAGCAAAGGTCTGCGGCGTCCTTTCCAAATAAATCCTGACCGCGAATAGCTTGTAGTTCCTTCTGCATTTCCAGGAGCTGCTCCTGGAATTCATCCATTCTATCGAACATACTTTCCTTTCTACCATAAGGTATCTGTGGAATCTGTCCTTCCGGGACAGTGTGTACCACGGGCGGTGGTATAGTCATTATGGCGAGACTCTCGGTGCCTCCCGAAGTTTGTAACCTTCAGGAGTTGCTGTCATGCCCCTGGCATCTTCGGTTTCCCAAAGTTTGTAACCTTCAGGCCCAGCGGCTCCTGCTGCGGTTCCCTGATCTTCAGTGATCGGCGGAACATATCCTTCCGAGATATAGTTAACAGGCATACCCCAGGGACGATCTTTTGGCATTTCATACCTAGGAGTATACTTCTCCACTATGGGCGTTGAGGTGATCTCTGAGATCACAGTTATTTGTAGTTGAGCTTCTGCCATGGCTTGCATGTCGTTACGAAGCTTTCTCATATCCTCTCTCAGAGAGTCGATCTCTTCTTTCAACTCTCTGTTCTGTTCTTAGAGATCATCCATCTTTTTATGACGATTGGCCTGAGTATTGTACGAATGAGACAGTTTGACTCTAGAACCGAGACACAAACGTGAGATTCGTAGGTAAGAAGAATACGTGACGTGAGAATGATGAATGCAATGATTATATTAATTTTTTTTTTGGTTTAATCAAAATAAACTTCGACAATTAGATTGCAAATATCAAACAGTGGGGACACCCCCGTTTTATTGAATTCAAAGGATTGCGGAAATGGAAATACAGTAAATTACAAGGTGCGGAAACAGAAACCTAAGCTAATGGGTCCCGAATCCTCTCTGAGGAGAACTCGGGTGCTGATTCTGGTACTTTCCTTTTCTTGGACCAGGGCTCTTGGGCCGTTGTCGGGTTGTCATTCGTTTGCCAAGTGAAAGGAGCGAGCAAATTCCTTTGGTCATCCTGATTTTCTACAGCATTTTGCTCCAAAATCTCAATTAGAGCATCCTTATCTTTCAGCAGTTGCTGTATTTTGGTACACTCCACATTGAGAATGCGGTACTTGTTCTTCCAAGACCTCCTCTCCTGTTGTACTTTGTTGAGAGTAACCTGAAGTTTTTCCGTTTCATTCATGAAGTACATGACAGATTCCCTTGGCGGAAGAACTCTGTGACGAGGATAAGGCATCTTTAGCTTGAGAGCTCTAGTTTGTACCCAGTGGAGATAAGGCTCTACCGAAACACAGTCTGGTTTTCCTAGAGACTCCTGTCCTTTCTTATGAACATTTTTACAAGCGTGCACTATTTCCATCTTTAGTGCCCTGTCATTTTCTCCTTCCTTGAAGAAAAGACCTTCCAAATGAGCATTATGCGGGACATGCCTCATCGGGTATCCAAATTGACGACGAACTAAAACTGGATGGTAATTGATTCCTCATTTAGTTCCTATAAGGGGTACGTTGGGGAAATTTCCACAACGGTTAATGATCCTGATCCCATCATAGATTCGATTGTACCAATCGATGTCAGAGTTGGTAAGAGACATGATTTTCTGCGACCAACGTAAGGCACTCTTATGATCCCAAAATGCGGAAGACTTAGGCAAATGGGAGATAAACCATTTATATAGCAGAGGCACACAGTACGTGATCATTCCTCCACTGTATAAATTCCTTAAGTGTACAGAATAATACGCATCTGCGAGCAAGGTTGATACAGGGTTTCCAATCAGGAAAATCTTAAGGGCGTTGATATCGACGAAGTTATCAATGTTGGGAAACAAAAATAACCCGTAGGTGAGCAAAACAAAGATGCTCTCAAAAGCAGTCACGTTCCCTATACTAGCAAAGTACATAGCCTTCTTTACCAGAAACTTGGCTGGTAAACCTGGGATTCCTTCCTTGGTGGTCAGGTGAGTCCTGACTTCTAATTCGTCCAAATAAATTGCTTTTGCAATGGTCTGATCCTTTGGAATTTCTTCCACTCCATAAAAGGGAGCTTGATCAGTAATGGGTAGATCAATCAGATGAGAATACTCCTCCAGCGTTGGTGCGAGCTGGTAATCCGGGAATGTGAAACAGTGATAGACCAGATCGTAAAAATGAATGAGTGCCTCCAGGATTCCCTCAATTACATAGACCCTTAACAGAGGTAGCAGGCCTCCGTACTTGGCTCTGAAAGCGTCAGGGTTAGTGATCATCCTTGCTAATCCTCTCAAATTCTCTAGTTTTGGAACCTTGAAGGTATACTTGTGAGTTTTTCGTCTACCGAAATCCATGAGCGCAATCATTTTCTCTCTGACATTTGCAATCATTGTCTTAGTTTAATGTTTTTATATGTGTCTTGTACGAAGCCCGAGACGGAGGCTAAAAGGGTTTGACTCAACAAGAGAGTCTTTTATACTCACCAAGAGAGTGATTTGTATCTCGTACGAAGCCCGAGATGGAGGCTAAAAGGGTTTGACTCAACAAGAGAGTCTTTTATACTCACCAAGAGACTGATTTGTATCTCGTACGAAGCCCGAGATAGAGGCTAAAAGAGATCGACTCGACAAGAGAGTCTTTTTATACTCAACAAGAGAGTGTTTTGTATCTCGTACAAAGCCCGAGATGAAGGCTAAAAATGTTTGACTCAACAAGAGAGTCTTTTATACTCAACAAGAGAGTGATTTTGTATCTCGTACGAAGCCCGAGATAGAGGCTAAAGGTTAGCTCTGCTGGGGAGAATCATTGTACAAAGCCCAAGAGGAGGCTAGGGTTACTGTTTCAGTTGAGTGACAGGTCCAGTATGTTGGTTAAAAGAGAAAATCAGTTCTTATATGGGTAATGTTGTACTCATGGATTTGATCTGAGAATCAGGATTATTTCCTGTTCTTTAAGGAAACGGAGAATCCGAAGGGTATTGAGACTGACCAAGTCTACGGGTGTTTTTTCCTATTTTTGAAAGGGACTTGAGAATGTCTTCGAGACTCAAGGAGATTAGACTGTCCAAGTCTAGAGTTTTATCTTTCGTACTATACTTAAGAGAGATCAAGACACAGTACATTCGCGGTAGAAAGATCTAGACTGAAATTCTGGTATCAGATATGTGATGTCGAGTGAGATGTCACAACATCAATATCTGCTATATGAACAAGACAATAAAAGAACAGCACTTAAAAGCAGTAAATAAACACAGAGAATTGTTCACCCAGTTCGGTCTAACAACCTACATCTGGGGGCTACCAAGCCAGGGAGGAAATTCACTATTAGTAGTATCAATTTGTAGATTCTATAGTCAACACACCAGTTGACAATCTACTCACTTAATCACTACCCAATGACACTTCTACCTAAGACACTCTTAGATATGAGAACCCTCTCCTCCCCCTCAATCACAGCAGTGATGAAAACAGAAAATAACAAAATAAGAAGACACACTTCAACCACAATACCTTGATCTTGCTTAAAAGCTTCAATCAAGAACAAACACTCGTGCTTAAAAGCTTAGAGTGGACAACATACAACTCAACTAAATCAGTCCAATTCAAACATCAAAATAGACGAATGAATGGTTCACAGTACATATACTAAAACACAAACCCTAATGCTTGACACTCGGTACACAATCTCTTGTCTTCGTATCGTCCAAGTAGGGTTGAGACTTCTATAAAAAGAAACAGATTCTTGGGCCTGGGCAATCATAATTCTCAGAATTAATTCTCAATTAAAACTGATAAAACTCCAAATCTTTTTGCCCTAAAATAGTAACAAAATATACTCCACAAAGTAATAGAAACTGATTGAATCAGAATAGATCTTCTTCAATAAATTCGCCTGCAATCTCTCAACCAAAACCTCCCAAGATATATCAGATAACGCGCAGCACACAAAAACACAGAACTGGAAGTTCTGTCAAAAGATGTTAAGACATCCGCCTTGACATCATACACCACAATCCTGCAACACATGTTAGAACCACATGTCTTGACACCAAGCATGACATCCTGATGTTACACCTTGTTTTACCAAAATTGCAGCCAATAACATAACTAACATAGACTCTTTGAAAGACTGTTCTATTAAGATGACTAATTTCTGTTCCTATACCTTTAAGAGGTCGTCGAGACAATTTGTACGAAGCCCAAGAAGAGGTGAGAAAAACTTTTAAGAAGCCGAAGGGACAATTTGTATGAAGCCCAAAAGGAGGCTATCTTCCCGGAGGAAGAATAATTATACGAAGCCTAAGAGGAGGCTGTGGAAACTTCTAAGAAGCCGACGGGTCCTTGTACAACGCCCAAGAGGAGGCGAGGATGCTTTTAGGAAGCCTGTGGGTCCTTGCACTAAGCCCAAGAGAAGGCTGATGAATAGTTCCAGAAGGGGTTTCATTTGGAACATTGGCCTTCTGTATATGAACTGTTCAAGGGGGAGATTTCTTAGATCTAGTTATCTAAAATTGTTGTAAAAGAAAATTCTCATGGTTTAGGTTATGTTTGAAATATCCGGGAGAACGTCAGATGTAAAGAGATGAGGTTTTGTCTAGTTCTAGACGTAATTTCCAGGGAAAATCTAAATATCTATACTAGTATTACACAGTCGATATGAGTTTATGAAAGAAGACTTATAGTGAAACAGCCCCACAATACAGTTATATACATATGAAAGCGGTAAATGAAAGCGGGTAAACACTTACTCGGTTGTAGAGCTTCCATGCTGTTTGGTTAGTTTGTTCAACAAAGAAAGCTTTGATAACAATATTATATTCAAAATCAAAGGAGAGAGTGCTTTTGAAAGGAAAATTGGGGCTTACAGCTCAAGGAGAGGCCCAGGATTTTATCAGTGATCGCACTGTCTTTTTTTACAGGGACTTATACAAATGACTGAGGCCCAAGAAAGGTTTTCTGTACAAGGGGATGGGTCTTACACTCTCTCAAGAGGCCCAAAATGATTGAAAGTGAACAAAGATGGGTCTTATAGCTCAAGGAGAAGCCCAGTGGTTAATTTTAAATAGGGCGACGATCGCGCCGAGGTTTTGAAAACACCATGGGTCTTATACAACGACTGAGGCCCAAACATTTTTGGCTTCAAAATGGGATTAGGTCTTACACTCTATTAGAGGCCCAAAATGATTTTGAATGGGTCTTATAGCTCCAGGAGAGACCCAGATGGTTTGTTTTAAACAGGCGATGATCACGCCGAACTTTTGAAATACAACGGGACTTATACAACATTTGAGGCCCAAAATAGGTTTGTATTTACAAAGGATTGGGTCTTACACTCTACTAGAGGCCCAAAGTGTTTTTAAAAGGTTTGATGAGGGTTGAATTAATCAAAACCCTAATTTGTTTCCAAAATGTATTTTAATTGAATAAAAAATTCAATTAAAATGAGCAAAATTGTTTAACATGTGGAAAACAAATTGTGATCTTGGATTAATGTTTCAAAAATCAAGTTTTGACCTACAAAATGATTAGAAGTCATTAAAATTTGCAAAATCAAGAAGGAAAAAATATTTTAAATGTCAAAAACAATTAAAATATTAATTCTTTGCAAAAATATCAATTATATGAAATAAATAATATTTTTGGGATTTTTTGGTAAAATAAAATATTTTAACATTTTTGTGAATTATTAAAAAAAGAATCAACTCCAAATCATTAAAACTCAGAGCGAAATTAAGTTTTGAATCAATTAAATAAAATCACAAAAATTCAAATATTCAAATATTTGAAAAAGGGCGCCAAGAATATCTTGGCCTTGCCCGCGTGCTCTGTTTTTCCCAGATTTGAGTTTTCTATCAAATCTCAATGAATACTTGATTATATCATGCAATCTACATATCAATCTACTCGTTTTAACCTCACGATCATGTCTATGGTCTTTAATTTCATTTATTTTATACATGGAATAAGAAATCAAAGAGAAACCTCAAGAACCCTAAAATTTTCATGAAGGTTCAGAAATTCCATACACGATTCAAACAATGCAATTGATTGAGGGAAAACACTCCATGCATGATTATGAACATATGGGCAAATTATTGTGCAGCAAAAATTGCATGGATCATAGAGTTAGAAGAGCTCATGCTTAACATTTGCTTCATCTAAACCAGTTGTGAACAACTACTTCCTGCTGCTATGTACTCAGCCTCAGCAGTAGAGAGAGACACACAGTTCTGCTTTTTGCTAAACCACGAGATAAGATTGTTCCCTAAGAAGAAGATCCTCCAAAAGTACTTTTTCTATCATCAGCACTTCCTGCCCAATCTGCATCACAATATCCACTCAATTCAGTTCCTGATCCATGACTGTATAGAATACCATAGTCACTAGTACCATTCACATATTTCAGAATTCTCTTCACTTGATTCATGTGGCTAACCTTAGGTTCTGATTGATATCTGGCACAAACTCCTACAACAAAGGAGATATCAGGTCTGCTAGCTGTGAGATACAATAGGCTTCCAATCATGCTTCTGTATAGGCTTTGATCCACACTCACTCTATATTCATCCTTGGACAACTTCAGGTGAGTATGAGCAGGTGTCCTCTTGTGATTAGCATTCTCCAGACCAAACTTCTTGACAATGTTCTTTGCATACTTGCTCTGAGAGATAAATATGGAGTCTTCCATTTGTCTAACTTGCAGACCCAGAAAATAGCTGAGCTCACCAACAAGACTCATTTCAAACTCAGACTGCATCTGTTTCACAAAATGTTGAACCATTGCTTCTGACATCCCACCAAACACTATGTCATCAACATATATTTGAGCTATTAGCAGTTTTCCTCCTTCCTCTTTGACAAACAATGTCTTGTCAATTCCTCCTTTTCTGTAACCATTCAGAGACAGGAATTCAGTAAGCCTGTCATACCAAGCTCTAGGTGCTTGCTTTAATCCATAAAGAGCTTTCCTTAGTTTGTAGACATGGTTAGGAAATGTTGGATCAATAAACCCATTGGGTTGATCTACATAAACTTCTTCATTTAAGTACCCATTCAAGAAAGCACTCTTTACATCCATCTGGAACAACTTGAATTTGAGGTTACAAGCCACACCTAAGAGTAACCTGATAGATTTCAGTCTAGCCACAGGAGCAAAAGTCTCATCAAAATCAATCCCTTCTACCTGAGTGTACCCTTGGGCAACCAGTCTAGCCTTATTTCTGGTGACCACTCCTTGTTCATCAGATTTATTCTTGTAGACCCACTTGGTGCCAATCACATTTATTCCATCAGGCCTTGGAACAAGATCCCAAACTTCATTCCTTTTGAATTGTTCCAGCTCTTCTTGAATGGCATTAATCCAAAATGATCAGTCAAGGCTTCTTTGACATTTTTGGGCTCAATCTTGGATACAAAGCAAGTGTTTGACACAACTTCTCTTGACCTAGTGGTAACTCCCAAGTTTGGATCACCTATGATAAGCTCTTTTGGATGGTCCTTATGCACTCTGATAGATGGTTCCTTGTTAGGTTATTCAGGATCAGGTTCAGCAGCAACAGGACTGGGATTTACACTTCTGTCTTCAGCTTCTGTTGATACATCATCAAAAAATGTTCCAACATCATCTAGGACATCAACATCTTCCTTTATTCCATTGTCATCAACAACAACATTTATAGATTCCATCATGACTTTGGTTCTGGAATTGAATACCCTATAAGCTCCGCTGTTTGTAGAGTATCCCAGAAAGATTCCCTCATCTCTTTTTGGATCCATTTTTCTCCTTTGTTCACGATCTGTCAGGATATAACACTTACTACCAAATACATGAAAGTACTTCACACTTGGTTTTTTTCCCTTCCATAGTTCATACAAGGTAGCTGAAGTACCTCTTCTCAAAGTCACTCTGTTGTGAATGTAACAGGCAGTATTCATAGCTTCAGCCCAGAAATGGTAAGGAAGCTTTTTGGCATGAATCATTGCCCTAGCAGATTCTTGAATGGTTCTGTTCTTCCTTTCAACTACTCCATTTTGCTGAGGGGTAATGGGAGAAGAAAACTCATGACTCATGCCTTCAGCAGAACAAAACTCAGCAAACTTGCTATTTTCAAACTCTCTCCCATGATCACCCCTTATTCTTATGACATTGCTCTCCTTCTCTCTTTGGAGTCTTTGACATAGATCTTTAAACACATCAAACACTTCTATTTTGTCTTTAATGAAGTTCACCCAAGTGTACCTGGAATAGACATCTACAACAACATAAGCATATTTCTTCCCACCTAGACTTTCCACCTGCATAGGCCCCATTAAGTCCATATGAAGAAGTTCCAAAACTTTAGAAGTAGTGAATTATTGAAGCTTTGGATGTGACATCTTGGTCTGTTTCCCTATCTGACAATCTCCACAGACTCTTCCCTCTTCAATTTTGAGCTTAGGGATTCCTCTTACTGCTTCTGTAGATATGATTCTCTTCATTCCCTTCAGATGTAGATGTCCAAGCTTTTGATGCCATACTCTGACTTCATCTTATTTTACAAGAACACATGTGGAAGAACTTGAGTCTGGTGACACCCATAGGTAACAGTTGTCCTTAGACCTAGCACCCTTCATGATAACTTCACCTTTCTCATTTGTGACAATGCACTCAGTTTTTGTAAAATTAACTATGAGCCCTTGATCACATAGTTGACTAATACTGATCAAATTTGCTGTCAACCCCTTGACTAGAAGAACATCATCAAGTCTAGGTATACCTTCACAATTCAGCTTTCCCACACCCTTGATTTCTCCTTTGACACCATCACCAAAGGTCACATGGCCATAAGAATGAAGTTTAACATCCACCAGCAAATTCTTCACTCCTGTCATGTGTCTTGAACAGCCACTGTCAAAGTACCAGTCTTCCTTAGCAGAGACTCTAAGAGAAGTATGAGCTATCAAGCTGACAACATCAGTTTTGGAGACCCATTGCTTCTTTTTTTGATGACTTGATTACCTTTATGAATGACCTATATGGGTGCACAATTAGAAGTACTCTTAGGATACCCATGCAACTTATAACAGAAGGCGTTTATGTGTCCAAAGCTCCCACAAAGATGGCATCTCCAGCGCCTAAATTTCTTCCTAGAGGGAGTCCTGTCAGGATGTTTCAACATCTGTTTCAACATCACTGGCTTGGAACTAGGAATAACATCATTTGAAGCAGATCCACTGTTGAATCCCAACCCACTTTTATCTCCTGCAGTTCTTCCAACATCAAGAATCTTGTCTAGAACATCGGTTCCACTATTCAGCATTCTGATAGACTTGGACATAGATTCAAGTTTAGAATTCAGCACAAATACTTCATCTTCCAGCTTGGCGATGGTTTCCAGATGCTCTGTCTTTTCAGCCTTGAGTTGAGCAATGATCTTCTTCTGCCTCTCCCCTTCTTGACAAGCTTCTTCACTGTTAATGCATAGCTCTCTATAAGAATCAGTAAGCTCATCATATGTGCTCTCTTCATCCCTAGAATTATCATCAGATGTACACCTTCCAGTCAATACCCTAACCTGCTTGGCAGTCTCTTCATCTTCCTCACTTTCAGTATCAGACCAGGACACAGATAAGCCCTTTTTCTACTTCTTAAGATATCTAGGGCATTCAGCTCTGATATGACCATAACCATCACATCCATGACACTGAATTCCTTTATCATAATTAGGCTTCTCCTCAGTTCTTGTTTTCTTCATCTGATCACCTGACCTATTGATGTCAGATGTGACGTTCTCGACATTAGGTTTATAGCTCCTGTCCATTCTTTTCAAAACCCTACTAAACTGTCTTCCTAACAAAACAATAACATTGGATAGCTCTTCCTGAGTTTCAGGACCACACTCTTTCTCATCATCTTCTGACTAGATACCAAAGTTATGCTTTTGACCTTCTTTTCAGATCTGTCATTCAACCCTAAGTCAAATGTCTGCAGTGAACCAATCAATTCATCTACCCTCATCTGGTGATGTCTTGAGCTTCCTCTATAGCAGTCACCTTCATATCAAATCTCTTGGGAAGAGATCTGAGAATTTTTCTTACCAGCTTCTCATCAGACATCCTCTCTCCTAGGGCACTAAAAGCATTTGAGAGTTCAAGTATATTCATGTGAAAATCATGAATGGTTTCTTCATCTTTCATCCTCAAACTTTCAAACTTTGTTGTAAGCAGCTGAAGTCTTGACATCTTAACCTTGGAAGTTCCTTCTTGAGTTGTTTTCAGGATATCCCAAGCCTACTTAGCCACTTCACATGTGTTGACCAACCTGAAAATATTCTTGTCAATACCATTAAATAAAGCATTCAAGGCCTTAGAATTCCCAAGAGCAAGTTCATCTTCTTCCTTGGTCCACTCCTCCTCAGGTTTCAACTTTGACACACCATCTTTTCCCACAATGACAGGATGTTTCCATTCTGTTAGAACAGCCTTCCAAGCCCTGCTGTCTAAAGATTTTAGAAAAGCAACCATGCGAGGTTTCCAATAGTCATAATTTGATACATCTAGAATAGGGGGTCTATTTACAAATCCACCACTCTCCTTGTCCATTGCACCAGAAAGTAACAGCCCTAGATCTCACCCAGATACAGAGCGGGATGACCTACTCTGATACCAATTGAAATTCTGGTATCAGATATGTGATGTCGAGTGAGATGTCACAACATCAATATCTGCTATATGAACAAGACAATAAAAGAACAGCACTTAAAAGCAGTAAACAAACACAGAGAATTGTTCACCCAGTTCGGTCTAACAACCTACGTCTGGGGGCTACCAAGCCAGGGAGGAAATTCACTATTAGTAGTATCAATTTGTAGATTCTACAGTCAACACACCAGTTGACAATCTACTCACTTAATCACTATCCAATGACACTTCTACCTAAGGCACTCTTAGATATGAGAACCCTCTCACTCCCCCTCAATCACAGCAGTGATAAAAACAGAAAATAACAAAATAAGAAGACACACTTCAACCACAATACCTTGATCTTGCTTAAAAGCTACAATCAAGAACAAACACTCGTGCTTAAAAGCTTAGAGTGGACAACATACAACTCAACTAAATCAGTCAAATTCAAACATCAAAATAGACGAATGAATGGCTCACAATACACATACGAAAACACAAACCCTAATGCTTGACACTCGGTACACAATCTCTTTTCTTCGTATCGTCCAAGTAGGGTTGAGACTTCTATAAAAAGAAACAGATTCTTGGGCCTGGGCAATCATAATTCTCAGAATTAATTCTCAATTAAAACTGATAAAACTCCAAATCTTTTTGCCCTAAAATAGTAACAAAATATACTCCACAAAGTAATAGAAACTGATTGAATCAGAATAGATCTTCTCCAATAAATTAGCCTGCAATCTCTCAACCAAAACCTCCCAAGATATATCAGATAACGCACAACACACAAAAACACAGAAGTGGAAGTTCTGTCAAAAGATGTTAAGACATCCGCCTTGACATCATACACCACAATCCTGCAACACATGTAAGAACCACATGTCTTGACATCAAGCATGACATCTTGATGTTTCACCTTGTTTTACCAAAATTGCAGCCAATAACAGAACTAACATAGACTCCTTGAAAGACTAATCTATTAAGATGACTAATTTCTGTTCCTATACCTTTAAGAGGTCGTCGGGACAATTTGTACGAAGCCCAAGAGGAGGCGAGAAAAACGTTTAAGAAGCCGAAGGGGCAATTTGTACGAAGCCCAAGAGGAGGCTATCTTCCCGGAGGAAGAATCATTATACGAAGCCTAAGAGGAGGCTATGAAAACTTCTAAGAAGCCGACGGGTCCTTGTACAACGCCCAAGAGGAGGCGAGGATGCTTTTAGGATGCCTGTGGGTCCTTGCACTAAGCCCAAGAGAAGGTTGATGAACAGTTCCAGAAGGGGTTTCACTTGGAACATTGGCCTTCTGTATATGAACAGTTCAAGGGGGAGATTTCTTAGATCTAGTTATCTAAAATTGTTGTAAAATAAAATTCTCATGGTTTAGGTTATGTTTGAAATATCCGGGAGAACGTCGGATGTAAAGAGACGGGGTTTTGTCTAGTTCTAGACGTAATTTCCGGGGAAACTCTAAATATCTATACTAGTATTACACAGTCGATATGAGTTTATGTAAGAAGACTTACAGTGAAACAGCCCCACAGTACAGTTATATACATATGAAAGCGGTAAATGAAAGCGGGTAAACACTTACTCGGTTGTAGAGCTTCCATGTTGTTTGGTTAGTTTGTTCAACAAAGAAAGCTTTGATAATAATATTATATTCAAAATCAAAGGAGAAAGTGCTTTTGAAAGGAAAATTGGGGCTTACAGCTCAAGGAGAGGCCTAGGATTTTATCAGTGATCGCACTGTCGTTTTGTACAGGGACTTATACAAATGACTGAGGCCCAAGAAAGGTTTTCTGTACAAGGGGATGGGTCTTACACTCTCTCAAGAGGCCCAAAATGATTGAAAGTGAACAAAGATGGGTCTTATAGCTCAAGGAGAAGCCCAGTGGTTAATTTTGAATAGGGCGACGATCGCCCCGAGGTTTTGAAAACACCGTGGGTCTTATACAACGACTGAGGCCCAAACGTTTTTGGTTTCAAAAGGGGATTGAGTCTTACACTCTATTAGAGGCCCAAAATGATTTTGAATGGGTCTTATAGCTCGAGGAGAGACCCAGATGGTTTGTTTTAAACGGGCGATGATCGCGCCGAACTTTTGAAATACAACGGGACTTATACAACATTTGAGGCCCAAAATAGGTTTGTATTTACAAAGGATTGGGTCTTACACTCTACTAGAGGCCCAAAGTGTTTTTAAAAGGTTTGATGAGGGTTGAATTAATCAAAACCCTAATTTGTTTCCAAAATGTATTTTAATTGAATAAAAAATTCAATTAAAATGAACAAAATTGTTTTACATGTGGAAAACAAATTGTAATCTTGGATTAATGTTTCAAAAATCAAGTTTTGACCTACAAAATGATTATAAGTCATTAAAATTTGCAAAATCAAGAAGGAAAAAATATTTTAAATGTCAAAAACAATTAAAATATTAATTCTTTGCAAAAATATCAATTATATGAAATAAATAATATTTTTGGGATTTTTTGGTAAAATAAAATATTTTAACATTTTTGTGAATTATTAAAAAAAGAATCAACTCCAAATCATTAAAACTCAGAGAGATATTAATTTTTGAATCAATTAAATAAAATCACAAAAATTCAAATATTCAAATATTTGAAAAAGGGCGCCAAGAACATCTTGGCCTTGCCCGCGTGCTCTGTTTTTCCCAGATTTGCGTTTTCTATCCAATCTCAATGAATTCTTGATTATATCATGCAATCTACATATCAATCTACTCGTTTCAACCTCATGATCATGTCTATGGTCTTTAATTTCATTTATTTTATACATGGAATAAGAAATCAAAGAGAAACCTCAAGAACCCTAAAATTTGCATGTAGGTTCAGAAATTCCATCCACGATTCAAACAATGCAATTGATTGAGGGAAAACACTCCATGCATGATTATGAACATATGGCCAGATTATTGTGCAGCAAAAATTGCATGGATCATAGAGTTAGAAGAGCTCATGCTTACCACTTGTAGCTGGTGATCGTGTTTTGGGTTAGAGGTGTTACAGCTAGGTTCCAATGATCTGGATAGCTTCCCTAGGTGCCATGGAGTTGTTTGGATGCTTGGAATGGATTGAAATGATCTGGAACTTGAGATGGCACCCCAACTGCAAATATGTCAAAGGCTTGAGCAATTGGCTAGTGATTTTATGATTTTGGTGTTCCAGATGTTATATGAGTGTTTGGATCACTTCTATATGATGTTTATGAGGTGTGTGTGTGTGATTGGTTTGGTTATAATTGCTCTCAAACTCAAAACCCGATAGTGACTTGCTTTGGAAGGAAAATTTGGAAGTGAGAAGGTGATTTTGAGGAAAGCATCTGTTTGATGGCTTTGGTGTACTCAAACTGATCACAAATGAGCTCTATTTATAGTAGAGCAAGTTTGTTTTGCAAGAAATAGTGAATGGCAACTGCTGCATAGGTTTGGCCAATGTTGAGCAATGAGAATCCAAGTCTCCTCTAGCCATTGACTAGAGGTTAGGGCACAGGCTGCTGGTTCCCTTGGTCTTGGATAAGTCTTGACTGAATTCAGTTGGCAATGGCTCAGTCCATGCCACCTTGGTGTATGAATTGAATGCTCTAATCCAAAATTGGATTCTTGTCCCTCTTGTAGGCAATTCTAGGTTTGGCATGTTATTTTTGGTTCCAAAGACTTGAGAGGCTTGGGATCAGAGTTGGTTCCTCCTTGAGGTGTTCAGATGGATAGAGTTGCTTGGAATTGCACAAATTTCGCAAATCGAGCAAAACTCCAAAATCTGCCTTGCCTTGACAGCTTTCAGCAAGGTATTTTGCCATTGTCATATCTCATGGCTCAAGTGGAATTTGATGGAGTTCTTGGCCATTTTGGAAAGCCCTTATATGATACAACAACTGTTTGATCATAGTTGGTTTTGATACTTTTTGGATCCAAGTGAAAAATGCCCCTACATTTGAAAAAAAAAAAGTGAAGGCAGATTCTGACTTAGTGAAAATTTCACTAAGTGTTGGAAAAAGGTGACATTTTCACTTTTCTTGATTTTGATCATTCCATAACTTGAAATCCATGGGGAATTGGAATGAGGTGTAGTTGAAGCTTTTGTAGAGGGTAATGAGAGCTACAAATCCAACTTTGGATGGGAAAAAATGGCCTTGTGGTTTAGGAGTTATGACCCTCCAAAGATGGTACCCTAGCCACTTTATTCCATAACTTAGAAAATTTTCGAAGTTTTTTATGGTTACCCCTTTTACAAGTTATCCCACTTTTCTTGATTTTTCTTGATGAATGATGATTCCAATCACACATTAACATCATTTTAGGTTTAAAAACCCATAATTGTGAAAAATATCAAAAAGTCAAAGTTTGACTTTTATGCATAGTTAACTTTTTATCAGATGAATTCCAAACTGTGCAATTCTCTATGAAATCAAGTCCTTGACCTAAATCAAACTTGATGGATTGATTCCATAGGTGTTTTAGGGTGTATTGGATCATGTCCTAGGGTTTGGGAGCATGTCCTGGTCAAAAGTCAAAGAAACAGTTGACTTTTTCCGCGAAACCCAAACTGTGGTTCTGATGAAATTGAAACTTATTGCTCAAGCTTATTGGATTAATCCATTGTTGCAAATGGATCAATGTGATGTATTTGAGACCCTTAAATCCCCTCTTGAGGGCTTGGCTCATGTTTTGTCCCAAAAGTCAACTTAGGGGTGAATTAGGTCAAGAAACCCTAATTCCTGATTTTTAGTGAATGCATCCCCTGAGGCTAAATTGACTTAATGATGGGGTCCATGAGGTTCCATGGGGTATATTAGGTTATGCTTTGAAGCATTGGCTCATGCCCAGAGGAAAACTTCCATCTGGAGGCCCTGGTCGACCAAAACCCTAATTTGGTGACACTGTCAATCGTGAGGCTTGATCCACCTAGAAGGGAGAAGCCTTATGCTTAATCCTTGAAGTGGGAGTCCTCTTGATCCTTTGTGGATGTTTGAGAGGCTAGACAAGTTGAAGATCATGTCATTTCTTGATTGATCCTTTGTCTAAGAGCTCTGAGAGGGCTTGAAACCCTAAGTCTGATTGTAGTGGATGCTCACCCATCTTTGGGGAGACTAATGGTTCATCCATATTGTGATGATGATTTGTACAATGATGGGAAATCTTAGTGGTCAAAATTTAGGGTATGACAGGGTGCTCCTGTGTTGTTAGTGAAGAAGAAGGATGGAAGTATGAGGTTGTGTGTTGATTATCGGCAGCTGAATAAAGTGACTATTAAGAATAAGTATCCGCTACCGAGAATTGACGATTTGATGGATCAGCTAGTAGGTGTCTGTGTGTTCAGCAAGATTGATTTGAGGTCGGGTTATCATCAGATTTGAGTTAAGCCTGATGATATTCCGAAGACGGCTTTTAGGACGAGGTATGGACACTATGAATACACTGTGATGTCGTTTGGTGTATCTAATGCACCTGGTGTGTTCATGGAGTATATGAATCGGATCTTCCATCAGTATTTGGATAAGTTTGTGGCGGTGTTTATTGATGACATCTAGATATATTCTAGATCCAAAGAAGAACATGTCGAGCATTTGAGGACGGTGTTGCAAGTGTTGAAAGAGATGAAGTTGTATGCAAAACTGTCGAAGTGTGAGTTCTGGTTGAAGGAAGCGAGTTTCCTTGGCCATGTGATTTCAAGTGGTGGCGTTGCTGTTGATCCTTCTAAGATTGATGTCGTGTTGCAGTGGGAGACTCCGAAGTCTGCTACTGAGATACGAAGTTTTCTGGGATTAACGGGTTAGTACCGCAAGTTTATTTAGGGCTTTTCTAAGTTGGCACTACCGTTGACTCAGTTGACTCGAAAGGGTCAAACTTTTGTGTGGGATGTAGCTTGCGAAGAGAGTTTTATGGAATTGAATAAGAGATTGACTACTGCTCCAGTGTTGATTTTACCTAATCTGAGTGAATCTTTTGTAGTGTATTGTGATGCATCGAAGATGGGTCTTGGTGGAGTATTGATGCAAAATGGACAAGTTGTTGGTTATCCTTCGAGACAATTACGAGTTCATGAGAGGAAATATCCTACACATGACTTGGAATTAGCCGCGGTGGTGTTTGTGTTGAAGATTTGGAGACATTATCTGTTTGGCTCTAAATTTGAGGTGTTCAGCGATCATAAAAGTCTGAAGTACTTGTTCGATAAGAAGGAATTGAATATGAGGCAGAGGAGGTGGTTAGAGCTGTTGAAGGATTTCGATTTTGATTTGAGTTATCGTCCGGGCAAAGCAAATGTAGTGGGCGATGCATTGAGCAGAAAGTCATTGCATATGTCGATGATTATGGTGAAAGAGTTGGAATTAATTGAGCAATTCAGAGATTTGAGTTTGGTATGTGAAGCGACTCCTGATAGTGTGAAGTTGGGAATGTTGAGGTTGACTAGTAGTATTCTAAAAGAAATCAGAGTGGGACAACAATCTGATTTAAAGTTGGTTGACCAATTGACTTTGATTAACCAAGGTAACGGAGGTGACTTTCGGATTGATGAGAGTGGTGTAATGAGATTTTGGGATAGAGTGTGTGTTCCAGATGTCCCAGATATTAAGAAGAGCATTCTTGAAGAAGGACTTCGAAGTAGGTTGAGTATTCATCCCGATGCTACGAAGATGTACCATGATTTGAAAAAGTTATTTTGGTGGCCAAGTATGAAGAAGGATGTTGCGGAGTTTGTTTATGCGTGTTTGACTTGCCAGAAGTCAAAAGTTGAGCATCAGAAGCCTTTAGGCATGATACAGCCGTTGAGGATTCCAGAATGGAAGTGGGATAGTATTTCCATGGATTTTGTGGTGGGATTGCCGAAGACTGCTAAGGGAAATGATTCAATTTGGGTGATCGTGGATAGATTGACTAAGTCGGCTCATTTCTTGCCGATGAAGATTAATCATTCCATGCAGAAGTTAGCCGAGATGTACATTGAGGAGATTGTGAAGTTACATGGGGCACCTTCGAGTATTGTTTTGGATAGAGATTCGAGGTTTACATCGAGGTTTTGGAAGAGTTTGCAAGATGCTTTGGGTACTAAGTTGAGGATGAGTTCTGCCTATCATCCGCAGACGGACGGTCAGACAAAAAGGACTATCCATTCTTTAGAAGATTTACTAAGGGCTTGTGTGTTGGATCATGGAGGATCGTGGGACAGCCATTTACCGTTGATTGAGTTCACGTACAATAATAGTTTTCATGCTAGTATTGGAATGACGCCTTATGAAGCTTTGTATGGAAGAAGGTGTAGGACTCCGTTTTGTTGGTATGAGTCGGGCGAGAGTGTTCTACTTGGACCTGAAATTGTGCAAGAGACGACTGAGAAGATTAGGAAGATCCAAGAGAGGATGAAAGATTCATATAGTCGTCAGAAGAGCTACCATGATAAGAGGAGGAAAGCACTTGAATTCCAAGAGGGTGATCACGTGTTTTTGAGAGTGACGCCAGTGACTGGTGTGGGTCGAGCTTTAAAGTCTAGGAAACTCACTCCATGTTTTGTTGGTCCATATTAGATATCGCAGAGGATTGGAGAGGTAGCCTATCGAATTGCTTTACCGCCGTCACTTGCGAATTTGCATGGCGTGTTCCATGTGTCTCAATTGAGGAAGTACATTCCGGATCCGTCGCTGGTGATTCATATGAATGATGTACAAGTGAGGGATAATCTGACTGTGGAAGCATTACCTGTGCGGGTTGATGGTCGAGAAATGAAGCAATTGCGGGGTAAAGACATAGCTTTGGTGAAGGTGTTGTCGGGTGGACCAGCTGGCGAGAGTTGGACTTGGGAACGTGAAGATCAGATGAGGGAGTCGTATCCGACTCTGTTTCCTTGAGGTAATTTTCGAGGGCAAAAATTCTTTAAGTGGCGGAGAGTTGTAATGCCCCAAATTTCGTAAGAATATTATTTAATTTATTTAAATATTATATTCGTGAATTTCTGTGAATTTGTGGTGTTTCGTGTCGATGTCGGTGTTTTTGTGAAGTTTTGGTTATTTAATTAAATAATAGTATATGTTATGGAATATAATGTATTATTATTTAATTTAAATAATATTAGAGGAATTAAGGGTAAAGTGGACATTTGAGGAGAATTAGTGAGGGTAAGATGGGAAGAGCACATATAGGGGTATTTTGAATTAAAACAAGGAATAGTGAGGGGAGTTTCATTATTCGTGTTATTTTGGTTGAAAGAAAGAAAAGAGTGCTCTGAAGAACACAAGAAGAGTGGAGGAGGCTATGGCATAGAGGAATTCCGGTGAAACTTCAAGAGAAGATCGAAAGAAGCAAAACTCTAAGGTATGGGGAATATCACTTTGCAATATTTTTGATATAAAGATTAGGTGTTGGTGGGTAATTGGGGTTTTGGGGGAAAACCTAGGAATTGGAGGTTAGGGATGATGGATTTTGATGATTTGCTATGTGATGATTGTTGTTATTGACGTATATGTGATAGTTATAAGTTATAATAACATAATTTGTGGTAATTTAAGGATAAAATCTGGTTTAGGAGTGTTGAATCGCAGATGGAGAAGTGCTGTTATCGCAGGGTTTTTCTGCCAAAATCGCAGAGCCCGCTTAGCGCGGCCTAGTGCGCTTAGCGCGGTCTAGAGAAATTTCGCCTCTTTGACGCAGTGAGTAGCGCGCTTAGCGCGGGTGGGGCCCGCTTATCGCAAACTGGGACTGAATAACATTATTTTTATTGACTTAAAATTCATGGAAAATATCTGTTTCATATTATATTAATGTTGTGACGTTGCTGTTAATTTCTGCTATGTGTTGACGTGTTATATGATGAATTATTTAGTGATGAAAATGGTGACCCGATATGATTGATGTATTGTGAGATGTCCATACATGTGATGCCTTGTGATTAGATGATGATATGATGTTATTGATGATTATTAAATGTTATGTGTGATGTTTGATGATAAAATGACGACATGAAGTACCATGAGTATATTGATGATTATCAGATAACGATTCATGATATTTTGATGATTAAATGATGATATGGATTAACATGAGATTTTGATGAATGATGATGCACGTAATGACTTTTGTTGATGATGATGATTATGACATTCTGCATCATGCATTCATAGCATTTAGACTTCAGTCTATTGATGATGTTAGGACTTCGGTCCAGTGACGATGTTAGGACTTCGGTCCAATGGTGGCTTCAATCCCATTGTGCGGATTGGAGTGTTTTGTGACATGCTCCCTTGTGGAGGGTTGATGGCCTAGTGTCCATTATTATGACGATTTGGTACCACATGCATTTTTATGACGTTGTATTTCATTCTTGGTGGCATTGAATGATTGCATATGAGTGATATTGGTGATGTGATATTTTATATGATGTTTTGGGTGAGTTGCTGTAGTATTTGATAAAAATAACTGTTGCCCTGTTAATGTCTTTTCTTTATATGACTTATATTGAATTGTGATTACTCACCCTGCCTGTTTGAATGTTGCCTCCACGTGGGTAACGTGCAGGTGATCAGGTTTAGCTTTGGATGCTTCCGAGGACCTTGAAGTTTATTTGCTTTTGGTCAATTTAGAGGGTCTTGCTCTGATAGTGTAACATCGGGTTGGGGTCCTTTGAGTCGAACTATGTTGTTTCCTTATTTTTCCGTTATTTGATGATGTGGTTTTATTTGGATTATTATGACGTTTGTTGAAAACCTTTTTAATTGAAAGTTTTGAGTTTCGCTGCCATGTGAAGGCTTTTGATTTGATTTGAGGAAGATTCTTTGTTTATAGGGAAATTGTATTTATTTTGAATTAAATGAGAAATGTGCACCCTTTGAAGGAATTTTTATGCCTTACTCTGATATATGAGTTGTTTCTGCTGCAAGATTATTTGGGGGTAGAAAAGAGTGTTACACTTGGACAGTCTAATCTCCTCTTGGATCTCAAAGACATTCTCAAGTTCCCTACAAACACAGGGAAAAACCCTGGTCATTTAACCAATTTCCAGTAGAGTTAAAATCTTCACAGGGTCTAAAACTCAGTTTTTATCCTAAAATTTCCCCAGCTAAGGTCATAAAACTATTTCAAATCAGAACCTCAAGGCATCTGATACCTCAACTCTTCTATAACCCTTAGTAAGAGTTGATCCTCCGACTTGGACCTGCCTCTAGATCTCAATAATCCTCAGCAGAAGCCAGCCTCCTCTTAGGCTTTGTATAATAATTTTCCTCAGCAGATGTAGCCCCAACAACACCCTTTTGTTGAGCCTATCTACTTTCTTAAGGCACTCTCTTGTTGAGTCAACCTTTTTCATCCTCCTCTTAGGTTTTGCATAATGATTTTACCCAACTGAGTTAGCTTCAAAAGTACTCTCTTGTTGTGTCGATCACCTTTCAAAGTGCTCTCTAGTTGAGTCAATCACCTTTCCACACTCTCTTGTTGAGTCAGTGGTACAAAACATAAACACTCTCTCGTTGAGTCATTCTTTTTTTAGCCTCAATCTTGGGCTTTGTACAAGACATATATAAACTTTCTCCAACAAAGTCAAAATCTTCATAAACTCCTTTAAAGCTTGGGACAAATATCTTCCCCAGCAAAGTCAATTCCTCCCAGCCTTCTTTTAGGCTTTATCCCTAAGCAGAATCAATCTTCTTTTCAGCCTCCTCTTAGGCTTTGTATAATGATTTTCCCAGTAAGGTCAACCTCAATCTTCGACTTTGTACAAGACACCTAAAAATCCTCAGCTGAGTCAGTCAACTACCTTTCAGCCTCAATCTTGGGCTTTGTACCAGACACCAAATAAAACACTCTCTTGTTGAGTCAGTCTCATTTCAGCCTCAATCTTGGGCTTTGTACAAGACACCGTATAAATCTCTCCAGCAGAGTCAATCTTCTTTCAACCACAATCTTGGGCTTTGTACAAGACAGATAAAAACCTCTCACCCATAGAGTTAGTTTCCCCTTTTAGCCTCAATCTTGGGCTTTGTACAAGACAGACAAAATATTCCCCTCGGAAAAGTCAACTTTTAGCCTCCTCTTAGGCTTTGTATAATGATATCCACCCAAAGAGTCAGTCTCTTTTTAGCCACAATCTTGGGCTTTGTACAAGACATATATTAACACTCTCTTGTTGAGTCAGTGTTTTCTAGCCTCCTCTTAGGGTTTGTATAAGGACTTCCCCAGTGAAGTCAATCAATCTCTTAGCTACAACCTTGGGCTTTGATCAAGGCACACAAAAATCAACATCCCTCTCAGAGGAAATCAAAATCTCTTTGTAGGAAGATATTTCTCCGTGATATCACACATTAAAACAGGCATTCAAAACAAACCCTAATCCCAGATAACTGTTGTAAGTGGCACAATTGTTGATTCAAATATCCAAGCTGTCGTCCATCTCTTATCCTGGCAAAGTTTCTTTTTCATCTAATTACTGTGAGGGGCAAGCCTCTGGATTATTTACATCCACGCCACTGTCCCTCTCTTAGCATGAAAGATTCCTAAGGAAAAATGGCATTGCTCAATACTGAGTTAAAGTTTCCTCCTTCAGGATAAATCCCCTATAAAGGAAATTATGGCATTGATGGATTCTCATATCCCAGTTAAAGTAATCCTCCTTTATAATTCATCACCCAACAGTTGTGATAAATAGACAAGATGTCTCCCTTTAGAGATGACAAATTCTCTCTCAATCAAACCTTTTAGCTTCAATTTTGGGCTTTGAACAAGACACCAAAACATCATCTTTTCCTCCCATAGAATAGGAGGAACTACGATTGCACTGATTTCCCTGTTTCTTTAAACGGGAATACGTAGGCATAAGATTGCGAAATCTTAGCGAGCATACCAATCAAAAACTCTAGGTCCAGTAACTTCGCATACTAATCAAACACTCTAGATCCAGTACCTTCACCCCGATCAAAACTGAGGTCCAGTACCTCACCAAAATCATCAAAAAACTCTCTCTCTCTCTCTCTCTCTCTCTCTCTCTCTCTCTCTCTCTCTCGTATCTCCCAAAGAATAAACTTTCCCAACCCACAACAAATAAACACCATCAAGTACAAAGCAGAACCTAATGCTAACAACCTGTGGATAACCACATATAGGATGGGTAATTGACAACTCCCCATTGTATAACCTGACCCCGAACTCCCCGAATCTCTTTAAGCGTTTGTTCATTTAAACATTTGCGTGCAAGGTTAGTTTTAGATAGCTTCCCTTTCCCCTTCAGCTTCACGGGATAAATAAGAAATCAAAAAGTAGCACCCCACTCCTACCATTTCGGTGGAGAAATCCCATTTGCGATAAGGTGGTCGCGTCACCGACAAAAATCGCACGCTACACATTGTATGCATGCCATGTTGCATAAGTTGTGTGATAAGTCGTGTGCCCATGTGGGGTGTGAGCGTCTTATTGGGATTATTTGAAATAGAATCGTATTGTTGTTGTTATTGTTGAGGTGATCGTGTACCCATGTGGGGTGTGAGCGACCACGGATGTCGTGTGCCTATGTGGGGTGTGAGCGACTGATATAGAAATTCTGAAGGGAATTGTGATCATGAAAAAGGGATCGAATTGGTACCACATACATTGAGTCGTGTTGTGGGTATCATTGCATTGCATTATGTTGTGTTGTATGATGAATTGTAATGTTGTCCATTTGGGTGGAGAATTGTATTCATGTTGATGTTGTACTGAAAGGGTAAACTGTATATGGGTAACGTGCAGATAAGCAGGATTAGTGCGGAGTGGAAGTTAATGAAGATGGAGTCTTCTCTTTTATCTAGTTGAGTCGCGCCTGCTCTGATTGTAACACTGGGTTTCAGAACGCATGTCGATGTATATTTTATTATTTGTCGTTGTTTTGCTTACTTGATGAGAATTATGTGGTACTAAGTATGTTATGTTTTAGTTGAATTCCGCTGCTACATGATAAGATTAATCAAGTATGCTTTTATTGATATTATTGATGTGTTATATATCGTATGCATGAGCAGGTGTTTATTGAAGGTAGCACCCTAACTGATTGTATGTTTTATTTTACTCTGATATTCCCTTATATTCCATTATTAATTGTCGCGGGGGTTTAGGGTGTTACAGGGTTTGCCCCCTGAATGTATTAAGACATGCAACTTCAGTGAAGACATGGAACTTTAGAGAGAATATCTACTATATAGGAGAGGTTTATTTAAGTCTTGTATTTTTTGTAAAACTCTATTCTCTAGTGTCATTCCTATATTAAGGAATAAAGTTTGTTTTGAGTTGTAATTTTGTTTCATCATAGTTTTTGAGTAGAAGTGAAAGGTGTCTCAGATTGAAAGGTAGCCTAATTGAATTTCCACGCGTAGTATTAGGAAAGTGGCACTGAAAGAAGTGAGTTCACATAAGACCAATTGTACTTCTGACTATTAAGATTAAAGTTATTTCTATAGGGGGTCTTGAATAGAAATTCACTGGTAGTATTAGGAGAAGTGGCATTGAACCAGAAGGGTTCAACTAAGAACAATTTGTAGTTATGACTACTAAGAGTAAATTTCCTTTCATTGGGTTAACGCCCTCCAGGAGTAGGTGATTTTACACCAAATCAGGTTAAAAATTGTTGTGTTCTTTATATCTTGTTGTTGTTTTATCTGCCACATAATTATCTTGTAATACATATTGTATCTAACATATTTCCATCTGAAGAACAAAATTTCAATTGGCATAAGAGTAGGAACTCTATTATCTTTAGGTGTGTTCCAGGGTTCTTATTATGTTCATGACAGTGAATGCTAAAGAAGGAAGATCAGATCATCGATTCTTCATAGTGTTAAGAATAATCTAAAGATTGTATCTTAAGACAATCATCAAGATTGTGAAAACCAAGTAGAATATGATACTCGAGAAAATCTCAAGTTTGATAAGATCTTGATAAAGGTCATGAGAATACTGGACAAGAGATCTGGGAAAAATGTTCCTACCAATGTTAAGGACAATCAACATCACAGCTTCAATAGGTGTAAATTTTAGCATAAAGGAAAAGATGGTGAAATTTCAACTATTCTTATATAGGAAAGGGATCCAATGTCTTAAATGTAGAAGCTTTGGACATATTCAAGGTGAATGCTCAAGTTTTCTAAGGAAACAAAGAAAAATCTACAATGTCATTAAGGATAAGATAAATAAAGAAGATCTGATCAAGCAAACTGTGTTGTGACTTTCACTTCTCACATCAAAGACATGAAAGGTTTTAGATATACTGGTGAGTCATCCAAATCAAAGAATATGTGTGTTACTCTTATTTAGAAAACATAATGCACAATGCCAGGTAATAAATTTTAACATCATGTAAAACCTGATTACCAGTGCATTAATATTTTCTACTCCATTCTACCATACTGTTATAAATTGTATGGTAGACAACAACATCATTAACATATGTTTCCCCAATGGAATGAAAAGTCTTAAAGGCATCATCAACAAGTTTGGCGTGGAAATCTTAATATTCTTGCTAACATTGCTTTTACCTCCCTCAAGGTCTCTTCTTGTAAAGATTGTTATTTTGATAGTTGTACTAGACACATGATATGAGAAAGAAACTATGTTATGTTTGGTGATAGCTCTAAGAGAAAAAAATTTGTAGAGAGGAGGATGGTTGTTGCTAAAACTGTGGAGATCATGTTACTGATACGATGGATGACATTGTAGATATAAACACTAAGTTATGGCACGGAAAGCTTTGGAGTACAAGGAACCTTATTGCAAAGAAAGATGTCATATGTATGTCTGTCTCAAAATTGAATGAGGTAAGATTTATGATGAGTGTCAAGCTGGGAGGCAAACCAAGATGTCACATAATATGTTCCAACATATTAGTCATGTTCCTGAATTAAATCATATGGACCTTATGGGAGCAATGCAATATGAGAGTCTTGGAGAAAAGAGATATGTCATTGTCTATGAAAATCACTACTACATGTTTGAGTGTATTCATGAGAAGTCCAATGCCTTCACTATTTTTAAAGCCCTTTTCCATTACTTACAATGTGAAAGAGAAGAAGAAATTGGCAAGATCACTTGTATTCATAGAGATCATAACAGAGAATTTGAGAGCTCCAACTTTTACATGTTTTACACTACATAAGGGATTACTCATGACATTTCTATTCCTATCTATCCCCAACAAATTGGGATTGTCAAAAGTAAGAACCATACCTTGCAAACAGTGGAATAAGTCATTATCTATGCCATAGAACTTCATATTGGGGTTCCTTGTTAGTTTTCTGGAATTTGTTTTTTCAAAAACATGATATTTGCCCCAATGAAGATAAAATTGGTGTTCCTCTTAGTCTGTTGAATTTAATTTATAATTTTTTTTTTGTCGAGAAACATGTCCCAAACATTTTTCTCCTCAATGTTCAACATTTTGACGAGCCTAATATGGCTAGTTGTGGAAATGTTCTTGATGTCCCGCTCATGTATGGGCCTGTATGAAGCCATCTTCTCCAAGTTCCTACACGTGAATCTAATGCTTTATAGGAAATAATTATTACTAAAAGGAAAATGCATGAAAAATATGTTGTAGTTAAGAAGTCTCATGGAGTTAGTATGGAAAGCATAACAATTAGAGGAAAGGTCAATGGTAAGTCCAAATGTGTTTCTTCTCTCGTCAATCCGAAGGATTCTCAAGGTAAAATCTATGGAATGTTCATCTTGTAAGGTGAGCAAAAATTTGATGACAATGTTGATGATTCTATTTATGTCCTTGATAATAATGAAGTTCATGTTATGTCAACTACTATCAATAATTATGAATTTGTAAGTGAAAATGTTAATGACATCGAGGTTATCAATGATGACTCAGCTGATGAGATTTTTACTGTTAAGAAATTCTCCATAAAATGACAGAAAACTACTCCTAGCATTGTAAAGCACGATGTTGAGGAACTTGTCACGCACATATTGCATGACATTGATGAAAATGTGAAGATTATGTAAAGGGTGTTATAAATGTTAAAATGTCCATTGAAGGTAAGAAACTTCCCAAGAATTCTTCATCTGTTCCTTTTTCATTCTGAAGAAAGTACAATCAAATCGAATTTTCTTTAAAATAGAACGATGGCTCTTAGTAAATTCTACGTTGAAGCACTGAAGTATACTGAAACCATGAAGGCTCTTAGTGATACTCAGCCATTGAACAATGTTGGATCTTGTTATCCTAAGTTGGTGAAAGAATTTGTGGTTAAACTCCATATTGGTTTCCTTTCTTTAATTTATGGTGTAAAGAATGACGATAGATCTCCTAGTGTGATGAATTTCATTTACAAATTGTTTGTTGGGAAACATGTCTCTGACATTAGTCTTCCCAATGTTCTTCTTATTGATGAATATGATTTTGTTAAAATGCTAAGTCTGCGATTAGAAAGAATATTTTATTGCATCACTAGTTTTCTTTGCCATGTAGGAACTCATGTTGCCTTAGAATATGGATAATGTCGTCTTTATCAATTTGTTAAACATGCATAGTTTCATGTCATTCAACCATCTATTGGTGTTCCCTCTATAATGTGTGGTATCTTGAGTTATAAAAAGAAAGAAATTGTTGTTTGTGATGATGAGATTGATGTTTCCCCAAGTGTGTTGATTTTGAGTTACATACTAATTGTTGGGAAGTCATATTCTCAAAGGGTTTGATTTGTAAGAGAAATAGTCTCGTCTTATATGCAAAAAAAGTGGTATGTATTATTTTGTTCTTATTCTCAGGTATTTATTCCTATTCTGCGTTGGATATTTCTATTACCCCTATCCATTTTGAGTCAATAAGGGGGAGGTGATGATATATGATGAAATCCAAGAAATGATGTTGCTTATATCTTGTGTTTGTAAAAAGTTGTATGTTGTTGTTATCTGTAAGCTTATACTTATGGTTGTGATTTAGTTAACATGTTTTTTGTTTTACTGTACAGTGAAAACTTTATATAAAAATGTCCTAAAAAATCTACGGAAAAATGTGCATAACATCTTTTTGGTTTTTGGCAGGATCTGCTGCTAGTTTGATGTTTTTTTGTGAGGTTTCTATGTTCTGCCTCGTGTTGATTGTTTCTCCGCTAGTTGTTTGATGGTGGTTCTATGTCCTTTGTCTCTTTTGAGGCATGTAGAGGGAGAAAAATAAATATTTCTCTTTGAGGATATTGCTTGTGTACTATATATGGTGGGTTCTTTGAAGAAATGTTTAATTTATGTTTTGCCTAAAAAATAGGCAAATGGGGAGATTGTTATTATATTTGAATTGACTTATTTTTATAGGCAAAAAAAAAAGAAATATGTTCCGAAAGCTGTTGAACTCATCTTGCCTTATTTGCTTATATGTTTGATTCTAGAGCTTATTATGAGATTTGGTTCAGGTTTGTTCAACCTAAGATTCTGCTGAAGTTGCTTGAAAAAAAAGACTTGATTAGCAAATTGTGTAAGCAAACTTGTTGAGAAATATGTACTGAACATAGTGTGTGACATCATAGAGCACATGCTGCACGGTTTATATTCTCTTTAGATTTTATTGAAAACTAGTGGGAAACCCCGTGCGTCTGCACGGGTTCTGGTGTGGACCGCGGATACGTCATCAATTATGTTATGAAATATAAAAATAAATCGAAAATATAAAATTTTTGTTGTAAACTAAAAAAAACTTAAAATCATAACACCTAATTAAAATACAACCGTGTTCAAAAATTTGAGCAGTAACGTTATGTTTATTTTCCAATACTAAGAATTTTGATCAGAAACTTCATGTTGCCGTTAATTTTCAATATTTTGATAAGTGAGTTCATGTTCCCATTAATATTCAATATTTTGATCAGAAACTTCATGTTCCCGTTAATTTTCAATATTTTGATTAGTAACTTCATGTTCCTGTTAATATTCAGTATTTTGATCAATAACTTCATGTTTCCGTTAATATTCACAATATTGCTCAGTAAATTCATTCTCCCATTAATATTCAATATTTTGATCAGTAACTTCATGTTCCCGTTAATATTCAATATTTTAATCAGTAACTTCGTGTTCCCGTTAATATTCAAATTTTCTATCAATAACTTCAAATTACCGTTAATATTCAATATTTTGAACAGTAACTTCGTGTTCCCGTTAATATTCAAATTTTCTATGAGTAACTTTAAATTTCCGTTAATATTCAATATTTTGATCGGAACTTCATGTTCCCATTAATATTCAATATTTTGATCAGTAACTTCATGTTCCCGTTAATATTTGATATTTGGATCAGTAACTTCGTGTTTCCGTTAATATTCAAATTTTCTATCAGTAACTTCAAATTCCTGTTAATATTCAATATTTTGATCAGTAAGTTCATGTCCATGTTAATATTCAAAACTTTGATCAGTAACTTCATGTTTCCGTTAATATTCAATATTTTGATCAATAATTTTATATTCACATGATAATTATTTTAATTTGATGTTTTAATAGTATGGATAAGTTGTGAAATGTTCAAAAAATGTTTTTTTAGCGTTGATAAACATAAAAAAAATATGGAATATAAAAAATAGTGTAATGAAAAAAGATTTATGCATTTATTGATTTAATAAAAAAAGCAATTAAAATCAAAAGATATGGACAAAAAATAGAGTAACATTTGATCATAATTTAAAAATTTGATACAATTTATCATGTTTACAATTTAATACAATTCATTTTTAAAATTGAGAATTTTTAAAATTGAGAATTTTTAAAAATGCTCATAAAAATTATTAGTGATAATAACATCTAATAGAAAATATGAAATATTATATATATATATATATATATATATATATATAAGGTTCATATCCTATGAGAATAACATTTTTATGTGAGAACATAAGAATGAATCTCCATCATTAGATTTTAAAATAAATTGTGGAGATTATGTATGATTTTTGTTTTTCTCTCTCTACCATTAATAAAATAAATGATGGAGGAGAGAGAAAAAAAATTGACACATAATCTCCGCCATTCATTATAAAATCTAATGGTTCAGATTCATTCTCATTTTCTCACATAAAAATTGCATTCTTATATAATACGTTCCCTATATATATATATATATATATATAGTAGTGGTCATTAAAGTATCAGTAATTTTACACCATAAAAATTGATTATTATATATTTTTGGTAATAATAATAAGAATTATTTGATGCATGATAAAAAAATGAAAATTATAATTTAATATAATAAAATTGTTGACATGAAAAATTAATGATAATATTTATAGTGTGATTTTTAAAAAAATATAAGTAAGTTAAATAGACATAATTTTTAAAGAAACATTTTTGTTTTCTCTATTTCTCTATAAGTAAGTTTCTAGCTGCACCAACATATTAACACATGTTGGCTCGATTCCATGTTTTGAAGCACCTCAAAAGTAACTCAGACAATGGCTTGTTTTTTTAGCTCATTTTCTACCCTAATTTTCAAGGGATTCTCAGATTCTGATTAGGGAGAATGTCCAGATACAAGAAGATCTACAACATGATTTAGTTTTTTCCTCGGAACATCCTTGATAAGTAGGAAGAGTAAGAAGCAAAAAAATGTGTCTAAATCTTCATTTGAGGATGAATATATGGCATTAGCTCAAGCTATGTGAAGGACAATGGATTATTTATATGGTGCAAGATTTCCTTCATTTGATGGCATTAACTCATCACACCATATATAATCAATGTAGCATGGTAGTTTTCTAAAATGGTGTTTACGTTTTGAGCTTTCACATCTATTTAAAAGGCTTTGTGGCACCATATAAAATTAACCCAAACTTTTAATTCATTTAACAAATAATTAAATATGAAAAAGTAATGTGGCATCAAATGATTAAATGTTTGTAATTTACCCAATAAAACTCCAAGTTAATGGAGTTGTCACGTTTGTCTTTCTATTATTGTTATTAGCTAGTAGGGCAATTTTCTTGTAGTGCAAGTTGTTGCTCGCTTACATTATTGTCCTATGCAAATTTGGCTATGATACGGCTCGTGACAGTGTGTTTAGCAGAGACCCATTTCAGAGATCCTTGAGCAAATTCTCCTGCCTTATTACCATTTTCTAAACGGTTGAATGTCACTGAATATGTTTCCTTTTGGTTGGCTTCTGAAAAGTGAAGCTTTTTTGGCTGGACTCTTACTTCAACTCCTATTGACGCTGTTACTTCGGCTACATAAGATGAGTCGGCTTCGCCAACATTTGTCACTGTCCTTTTGAGTGTCTGTGAGGAGCCAAGCACAACAGAAAATGAGGGGTAGTTAAGCGCTCCTTCAGTGATGATTGATCTTTCAGCACAGTTAATTGTTCGGTGTGCAATGATTCTGACTTCCCTATCACTGTATCCTAAACCACACAGATAAGGTATATAATCATTAGGTTGGATATCATATACTAATTCGGGATCATCTGCTCTTAACGGATTCACGTGCCCTGAACCTGTGGCAAAGAAATTTGTTGGCTGAAGTGTTTCATCATCAATAGGTTTGTTTTCTAAGTTCAACGTGGCTGCAGAAGTCATTATGGAAGATTTTATTGCAGCTGGTGATAAATCAGGATGAGAGCTTTTGAGCAAAGCAGCAATGCCACTAAGATGTGGACATGACATTGATGTTCCGAACATAATGTTGAAATTGAGTTTTGAATCGGTGTTGTTATCCAAGGGAAACGACCAGGTGGCTAGGATGCTCACGCCAGGTTCAATAATATCTGGTTTCAATATACCAGGACTCGGCAAGTTGGGACCTCTTGAGGAGAAGGATGCAACGGCTGGCGATAAGGAGTTCCCGATAACCGTTCCTTTAAATGAAATGGTTGCTGTAGGTGTTGAAGTTGAATTTATATATGCTTTGATCTTTAGTCTAGCAGCATAGCTGACATGTGTTGCTGGTAGGATATGTGCATCAGCTAGGAGACTAAAACCATTGATTTAATCATTTATGATAATCATAGCGGCACCTCCTACTCTTTTTACTTCCTGTCCTTTGGCAATTCTTCCTATTCCCCCTCCCCTTTCACACAAAACAACCTTTCCTCTGAAATCAATATCGTTCAAGGATCCATTACCACAAAGTGCATTCATTCCTGCAAATGCTAAGGCAACAATGTTGGAGAGAAATCAGAAGGCTGGAAAACAAATTCGCCCTCAAATTCTTCTCCATTTCCAAGCACTGATGTTGCTACAATGCTTCTGTCGATAGTGCTTGCTCTAACTGTGAGGATCCATGGAGCTCCATTATCCAAGAAGCCATCAGAAGGGCCAAAGTTTCCTGCTGAACAACTTATAAAAATTCCTTTCTGAATTGCTGCAAAAGCACCTAAGCCAATTGTAACATTGAAAAATGGAGGAGGTTTCTAAACTATCATTCCATTTCTTTGAGATACACAGGTCGATACTTTCCGGTTTGAACATTTAAAATTTTCACCTTATGTCCAAGTGTTGAATCTAATAATAAGAGGAAGCACATAACAAATCGGAATCAGCTTGGTGTGAAGGTGTAAAACATCACCTTTAAATCGCATAAACAGTGGCCGACCACGACACGTTCCTCATGAATCGGGCACCGCCACCGGAGTAGGCTTTAAGTCTAAGATGTTCTGAGTGGTTCTGGCTACCATGTTAAAGCAAATCAGTTGCTGCTTGGCACCAAATTTGCAGTACTGTTGTTTTCTTTTTGTTGTAAAGACCAGTTGTTTCAGTTCGGAACGGAAAAATTTGTTGACAGTTGAAGTAAATAGGTTGCTGACCTGCTAAACCAGTTTCTTGCATGCCTGAACTGAAAAGGAGGAGCTTGTTAGATTACAACATTTGTTATTCTTTTTCAATATTGATATACTGTATAATTTGGGAGTTTCATTGTGTTGTTGCTTAAATTATATTTATTATCAAGACACTTAGATTTCTGGTACATGCCACAGCAAGCATGTTTTCATAGTTATTCATAATGAACTAAATGGTACGCAACATTAATCGCATTTAGTAGAACTGTATTCGGGATGTAGTTAGTCAACCAAATCGTTCGATAAAACTGGACTAAATCATTATTGGTTTGTCCATAACCGAACTGTTATGAAAGTTTAGCGCATCAATTCTAATAAAGCTCTATACAGCAATAAGCAAATGAGCCACTCATGTCACACACCAAAACAACAGATCATAATGTTAAGGAATCAATCTAAATCCATCAAAGCTCTATGCAATAATCAATGATGAACACAATTCCAGATAAGGAATCAATCTAAATGCTGAATTTCATTGGTGCAACCTGCGATCCAGGAACCTTGATATTTAACCCATAAAATCATTGAATTGCTGAATTTCATAGTTAACCCACAAAAACACTAACTGTTCGACTAATTCGAATAGAACCAACAGCTGGAATAGTAAGGATAATACATGCTAACAATGACCTTTCATCAAGCAGAGCAGTCCCTTGATATTTAAGAATGGTTTTTGAAGTTGTCTGCCTTGCAGAGGCCAATGCTTCAGACAAGACTGTATCAGAATTGTTTTATTAATCATTTCACCAACATATTAAATTTGTTATCAGAACTTATGTTGTTAGAATTCTATTAACATGGTCTTAAGTGGTTGCTAGTTTAGTGGAAATGTTCATATGTCTAAAACTGTTTGAAACTATAAACTGATGGTTTACCACTGCATTAAATAATTAGTATGAGTTTTTATGCATCAACTCCCACCTTTACTGTATATAAGAATAGCAGCAGCAGCAGAAGTGTTGCTCATACCTGATTGTACGCGAGTGCCATTGAAACAGTACCTTTCATAAGACCAGCCGCCACTAAATGATCACCTAAAATGAGCAGGAAAAAGAAGCAAGTCATAATAATAACTTGGTATTGAAAGGCAAGAAATACAGAAAAGGGTACTCGATAGATATTTGTTGTGCCAAATCAGTTATGCCTCCACATTTAACAGTAGCAGCTTGAACTTCATCTGATTCAAAGTACCCTTGAAAACGGCGACAAGAATAACGATAAGTAAAACGTCAGTTCTAATCCCCATTCAGAAGCATACCTATAAACTTCATTGCCCTTGCAGAATAGAAATAACCATAATCAGCAAAGTTAGAAGAACATCAACCATCTGCAGAATCGAAACAACCATAATCAACAAAGTTTGTTACTTAAATTGTACATAGAACTTCAATAATCAACCTAAGCAGAATCTAAGCTGTTGTTTTTACCAACATTGTGAAAACCATTTCTATCTACCCCAAGTTTAGAAACACCATCAAAGACTAAACTACTCTTTTCGTCTTCAATAATGGGAATATTCACATTCTTCATCATAGAATTGAAATCAGAAGAATCAGACGACCAAGGAGCTATTCCATTTCCATATGGATTCAAAATTGATTGAAATAGTACATAATTAACACCGATTGTTACCAACAGACAAAGCAATCTTCTGTTTTCCATATCACACAACTCATGAAAATATTGAAACATGTTAGCTTGTCAAAACAGAGATAACCCCAAAATCACTTGAATCATCATTTTCTCCGAAAATGAACTCCAAGTACCCCCAAATCAGTTAATTGACAGAATCCTTGAAAAGAATCAAAGGGTCCTAAAAAAATTGGAACTTGAAATAATTAAAGAAAAAAAACAGAACACAAAAGAAACAATTGTAGTTTATATGAACACTGTCTCTTAAACATTCTTGTTGATTGATCTAGAATGGAAGGAAAAAGATAAACTACAGCAGTAACATTAACTAACCTCAATGAAGTGATAGTATAGTTCACTTCAATCTTTGTTTTTTCTCTTTTCGATCTTCAACTTTCTCAGAAGTCAAACAAAGAATCACTCAGAAGAAGAAGAGATTAAACTTACTAACTTCTGAATCTAAATCCAACAACTTGATAATTTTATACTAATTTGCATAAATCATGGCAGCTTCTATTCATAGACAATTTTGCAGAAGGGAAATGGATACATTTTCCATTGAAATTTGTTCTACCTAAAATCTGAAAGCTGCAAATATTAGTCCTTAAATCAGTGATTACTTGAAACAATGAATAATTGAATTAATCTCTAAAATGGATCAACTTAGTAGCTATCTTTCAATGATCAATTTGAACATTTCCTTAACATTTCAATCTACCTTAATGGATTAAATCCCAGCAGATGTCAGTTGTATAATGTAATATGAGCAAACACAACTTCAATTTAAAAATATTTAGTCTGACTCCAATAACATCGGGAAAAAATAGTTTCAAACATGACATAAATGACCTATAAAAACTTGAAGCAAACCTGATGTATGCTCTCAAATAGTGGATATCACGAATTCGCTCCTTATGGAGGGAACCCGTGCAGCAGGTTTTGTAAGATCAAGATCCTGTATGAAGATATTGTACAGATCAGAAAATTAATTCGATAGAGCTGGTACAAAAGAAATATCAGATAAATTTCCATAAATACAAATAACCATACCACTTATTGATTAAAGCACACACAAGAAACTAATGATGATCTAAAATTAACTTATCAACACTATCGGTCCAAATACCGAATCTTAATAGTGCAGATGGATATGATGTTTCTATAATAGTTAAGAAATATTTCCTACCAGCCATCTGTTACAATTGACCACATCTAAAGATCAAATCAGACATAATATATAACCTTCCCTCTTTCCATAACATTGACCTGTGACAATCAAAATTAGCAAAGAAAATAAACACAACACCTTACTTAGATCGCAACAGATGTTTATCATCTGTCATCTTTTCAGAACACCGTCATAATGTGTTCGACACTGAGTAATAATTATACCATGGTGATAAATAACAGGGAGGCAAATCTATTTTACCATTGTAACAAAGATATTCACAGCAAACCAAGAGCCCGAGGAACAACTCGGCGTATGTTCTGCTCTCCATATTGTAGAAGATGTGGCAACGATCAAATAGCCATTTAAACGCCTAATTCTTCAGCAATTGCTACCATAGAAATTCCAAGAACTGCTGGACCTTGTTGTATTTCACCTTTGTCAAGATGTTGTTAATAATGACCCAAAAGATTTGCACCTGCATGAAATAAGCACCGACAATTATAAACATTAAAGGTTGCATTGAATATGTCGGATGAAGATGAATAAACTCCGACTCCCTTCTTTGATTTTGTCAGCATCTTAATAACAAAAAATTGGTAGCAAAAATATATCGGAGGTACGATAACATGGATATGACTGCCTTGCAATGGAAAATCCAACAAAAATAGTCAATACAAAATTCCAACAAAATATTAAAATAACGAACCGAAGACTGTGTTGATAGGGTTCATAGCGACCAAATTCTTACCGGCATCATCGAAGAGACACTCAGAGTCAGTGAAAGTTCCAAGTTCTCATCTACCAGCTTCCTCTTCCAACTGTTATTCATCTTCCAGCTTCCGACATTCTCCGGTGAACCCATAAAATCAAAAACCCTAACCGGAACCCACAAAATTCTACAACAACAACAAAACCAGTCAACCCTAACAATCGATATTTGAGGGAGAAGGAAGAAAGAAGAGAAAGAAGGAATTTGATGGTATCATTACGGTATGTAAAGAAGAGGAAGAAGGAAGAAAAAGAGGGAGAAAGAAGAAGAAGAAAAAGAAGGAAGAAGAAGAGAGAGAAAGAGAAAAAGATAAACAGAAAGGACGAGAGAGAGGGAAAATGTGTAAGCAGAAAAATCAAATTTCAAACAATTGTGGGGCTGTATGGATGACAAGTGTCTCAGAAGGCAGCAAAGTAATTTTACTGGTATCAATTTTTCTTATATGTTAGATTTGTTTTGGTTTTAATTCTTTCAAAAATATGTTGAGGTTTAAAAGTATTATAATCTAAATCAGTTTAGAAGATATTTGATTAAATGACATACTTATTTGGAAAAGATCATAATTGAAACATGGTTTAAACAAGAGATTTGGATTTTCATAGATTGAACAAATTTAAAAGTGTGAGATCAAACATATTTATCAGACTTATCAAGTTTGCTTTGATGAACTTACTTTGATAGAATTTTTCCTCTTTTATTAATTTTGTTGTTGTATGATGATTATAGAGTAATCTCTTTCTTTTCTTTGTCTTGTTCCCTAGTTGTTTTTCAATTTTCTTTTCAATTAAAAAATATATACTTTTCTTCCTTTTCACCATGTATTTATTTATTCATTTATTTTACTTCCATTGACTTGAAAACCAACAAATTAAGCACAAGGCACTAGAAAGTAAAGAAGATGAAAATGAAAATCGTAAGGTCATTGTGAGCAACCTTAAGGGCTAAGTTTTCTAAAATAAACATCATGCAATAATTGTTATATTCAATATTTAATCAAGCAAATTTCAAACTTCCTCAAACTAATGCCTTGAAATCTGTTGCCATAGTAAAATAAGTGGCGTAGAATATTTGAACAGTCCTATAAGTGGACCAATATGAAATGATTTCGACAACACTATGCAATCAAGATTCCAATTTCAAACAAAAAAACAATTGAATATAGCCAAATGCAATGTTAGTGGTACCACCTTGTCCACTGTGGATGGTTAGTTTTGTCATTTACTCCAAAATATATAAAGTTAATGTATTGAATAGTTGTTACTCCATCTCCATCTGGTTTGCGTTTGCCCCATTTCAGTTACTCAAAAGCTTCAAAGGTCCCTAAAATAATGGTCAGGTTATTGAAAGGAGCATATGAAAACGGCTAAACTTCAAAAGCAAAGTTTTTTTTTCTTGGTTTTGTAATTTCATTGTTTCAATAATTCAATTGAATCGGTTTATATATCTCATGCATCTACTATACTTTCAGGAGTTTTATATGATATAAAGGTATCGTTGAATAAAATAGAATGTTGAACGATTAAGAATTACCATGAGAATAAAGTAAATGATAAAATTAAATATGATGAGATTAAAAGTGACAATATTAGATAGAGTGATAGGATAGCATCTATAATAGAAAATATGGTGAAAAATATAGTTAAGTGATTTGGGCATGTAGATAGAAAATCTATAAATTATATTGTAAAAAGAGTAGATTATTCGGAGAGATATTAAAAAATTAGACGTAAACGAAGACCTTAGAAAAACTATAAGACAAATTATTAGAAATGATCTCATAATTAATAATCACTACAAGAAAATGAAGGATTAGCTACCATAATTTTACTACAAAATAATTTTGTAACTAATTCCTATTTAAAAGACAATCATATAATTGTATTACAAATAATTATTACTATTTAATTATTTTTTATTTAACAAATACCTAACAATAAGCATATTATTTTTCTTTGAATAAAATAACTTATACATCTTTTATTGAAAAAATGATATATATATATATATATATATATATATATAAAATTAAAATTTAATAATTTTATATAAAATTATATTCTTTATCTACTGTTTGGTCTTCACTCTCTCAAATATTCATCTCGTTCTCCATTTCTGATCGACCTGTCCGCCACCGTCTTCGATCGCCATCATCTTCCTCCGACTCCGATCGACCTCGTTGTCTTCCGACTCCGATCGTATTAGTTCCTCCATTTACGATCGATATTATCTTCCTCATTCTCCAATTGAAATTGTCAGTCCCCTCAATCTCTAATCGATCTCTCATCGTCTCTTTGTGTCTGATGGATCTATGTTCTTTCATCCTCTTTCTCCTCCTAGTCTTCAAATTTTTGAACGATCTCTTATCTCAAGTCCCAACTTCAAACCCTAGAACATAGTTTTATCTTCCTGTTTAATTCAACCTCTTCTGCATTTCAGGTACCAACAATCATCCTTCAATTTTGTTTTTATCACTTTCAATTAGCGTTATTAGGTATTTAATTTTGTGTAATTTGAATTTTTGCATTATAAAGGTGCAGCATTTGAAGATGGATATTACATATTTCTTTTTCTTCTTCTTTCAATTTTGAAAATATGAATATTACATTGTCACGTGTTAATTTTTTTTATGTTCATTTGTGCCAAAAAATTTCATGATACACTATGTATTTGACCTAAATGATTTTTAATATGATCCTGATCTATTTGCGGACTTGAAAGTAATAACTTTAATGTTGAAGTTATTGTTTGTTTTAGGTTTAAGTTGAATTGCCTAGTTACTTTACAATGTGATATGCAAAAGATTCCTCATATTTATAATGAAATGGAGTGCAGAAAAAATTAAAGATGGAAGTATCGGAGATGTAGCTGATGACTCGTATAATCGGTACAAGGGATAGTCCAAATTGTAGTCTCGCAAAGGTATATAAAAATACGTGACATATTTTGAGTCGTGATAGTGATAGAATGCTCTGTTTTCTAGGATGATATTACAATCATGAAATATATGCATATGGATGCTTTTAAATTTTCCATTTCATGGTCTAAAGTGGTATCAAGTTAGTTATCCTCTCTCTACCTCTCTTATTCTCTCTGTTAGGTTTGTTTTGTACTGTTGAATGCAATTGTTTTCTAATTTCTATCGTTTAAATTTGAATGTCTATTATTGTTTGTGACAAATCTATGGTTGATTAGGCAATCTAGAATTTCGTAAATAGGTGATTGAATAGTTTCCTGCCAATGACATTCCTCAAACTCGTATCAATTTTGAAATTTTTTGCTTTCACTGTCTGTTTCCCTAATTGCAAGTGATACATTAGAATCTGGATTTATGTATTATTTAGTTACTTTTAGACTATGCTTGTGTTAATTCAAATCTAATTGAATTGTTAAATTAAGCCTATGATTTTGTTCATGCTTTAAAGTGTAGTTTATATTTGTACAATGTAATTTGTAAACTAACTATATTTTTATTTTTATGTTTTTTCTACTTAGTTATCAATAATGGTTGGAGAAGGAACTAAAAAACCTAAAGTTTCAGCATCCGTGGTAGCACCACCTCGCAAAATCAATGTGTAGAAGCTTGCAGAATCCCGTGCTCCTAAGCTTAAGAGACTTCAGTGTATTGTTGAAAATAGGCTAAGCAATGATTATAAGTCTCAAAGGAACAAGAGAAGAAGAACAACATCATTTAACGGCCAAATTGCAAGAAAGGGGCATAGAAGGAAGAGACAAAAAATGGGAATAGTTGATAAAGTCAATGCTGGATCAGTTTTGAATAAGGAATCTCTAATGCAGCTTCCTCGACGTGTTCGCCGAAGATACGAACTTAAGAGTAACCCGGAGAGTGGCCTTTGTACTTCTAGGGATGGAACCACGAGGCTGAGAACACATGTTTGGCATGCAAAGCGATTTTCCATGACCAAATTGTGGGGTTACCACCTTCCTCTGGGTCTTCATGGAAGGTTGGTATTTTTTTATAAGAGAAACTGATGAAAGAGTCAATTGATAAATTTGAATCTTGTTAATTTCATTTGGCAAAGTTGCATTACTTAGTTGCGATGTATTTGAACTGGATTATGGCAACCTAATGCTAAAGTATGTGCATGTTTATATGTTTTGGGAGCACTAACATGGATTTTTTGTGTTTATTTAGAGGAAAAGGTTCGAGGGCGATGTTGAAAAAGCTCAAACAAGGGGTGCTGGTACACGATGCAAGCTATTACTCTGTTGTTCAATTGGAGGGTCTAGAGGTAGTTTATAATTATTGTAGGCTCAGTTGAAAATAATGGTTTAGTTCTCATAGCTTTATTTAAGGTTGTCCGTTTACATGATTCGTTAGTTTCAGTATTAAGAATGGTACTTGTTCCCTCTCCCATAGAAGAAACATATCCTAGAAATCACAGTGATTATGTTCTTTCTAGTATAACCTATGGAACTACAATGGTTTGTGTTCCTTTTTCTGTTTCTTGTAGTTGAAAGAGCCATGTTGTTTTGTCAAACAAAATTAATTTTTCTTTATTGACAGCTTCATCAAGTTGGAGCACCAGTTTATCAGGCAATTGCTCTTGTAACTTATATGTGGCGACCAAGTTTCCAAGAAAATATCACAGACCTAGGTGTCAGTGATGAAAAAATTATTCCTGATGTTGATTTATTTGAAAAGTCAGAAAGATTGGACCGTAGTTCTTCTTCCAGGCACCTTTGGATGTGGATACACGCATCTACATTTGAAGAAGGATATGATAATTTAAAATTTGCTTGCCAGAAAGAGGCTTGTTTTCTTCTTTAGATTCTTATATGGACATCTTATTTGTATTTTGTTTTGATTATTTTTCTTTTACCGGATGAAGATGAAAGCAAGGAGAATCTAGTGAACTAGTTACTCGTGTAGGTTTATGTAACATAATTTCATTTTACTGTACTATTCCCTGATCACTTTGCCTATTTGAAAGGCTTTTGGCTCATTTCATCTCAATATAAGCGTGACTGGGAGTTCAGAGATAAAATGCTTGTATGACTGAGTTGTAGCATATAAAGATTCAGAATATTATAGATCCTTGCATGTCACTAGCTTGTCATTAATTACTCATCAAATTTTGTATCATGATAAAAAAAGTTTTTGCCTGAAATTACAATAATGATTATTCCTTCTGGATGACAATTCATTTAAACAAAAAGTAAAATATGAGATAATTAGTCAGATGAATCACTAAGTTATATTTGTTTATCCAAGGTTTTAATTTCCCTGAAAAAGATCTAAGAATTGTAAACCGCGCATGAGCTCACTTTATATGTTTTAATTTCCCTGAAGAAGGATATGATACAAAGTCTTCCATACTGATAAATGAGGAACATTTTTCTTCTTTTGCAATGTTATATCTTAATGTTAAGGATCCTCGGGATTTACCTGTGAAAATGATTGTTGTTCAGACGGAGCCAATTTCAACTAATATTCTAAGTGTTGCACAAGAAACTAGTTGCAAAGAACTTGCTGATTCGGGAGGAATATTAGGAAAGAGCAAAGACTTGACTTCTTTATCTTGGTCAGAATTTAGAGATAGCCAGTCTGATGTCGATGATCTATGGTATGCTACCACCAAAGGCTTGAAGCCTCTAGTGGAAGACAATGTTCTTTCCATGGAGAAGCACCGTGAACTCATGGTTAAATTCTGCCTTGATGACATAAATATTGGAGAGGCAAACTCTTCCAAAGAACCGTGCTCAAGATCTTGCCCTATTCTGCTTTTAAAAAATGACATGAAGGAGTTAACCATGGGGTAAATTATTCTTCAATATATTTTTCCTTTTTTTTTAATTTTTGAAATTACCAATGTTGTTTATGAATATATATATCAAGTACTACTGTTTTTCCCCTTTGAAAGCAAAGGATAGATATTTTTGATTACTTGCTTAAACATATTAGAAAAAAATGAGATAACTTGTCATAAGTTTAACAGGCTACAAAGATCAATTGATAAAAAATGCTCCTTGCATTGCATTGCCTGAATATTAATGTTAAAACCTTTCATATTATGTACTATATAATTACTCATTTAGGTCAGGAGTCAATTGCAAAGGGATATCCAACTGAACGAGTGAAGCCATCAGACGAATACCGTTTGTGCAATAACTGATCTGTTAGAATTTAAATAACATGTAACGTGGCATGGTATTGAAGCTTGCTTATAATTTTGTGCCATTTTATTAAATTTCTGTTGCAGTTTGGGTGGAATTGGATGACCGTTCTACTTACAATGGGAGCTTGTTCTTTGGAACTCTATTGTTGCGAGCATCTCCAAAACAGGTCTGCTGCGTCTCTCTTCCTTTGTTATTGTGAATTTTAAAGGCCTATTGTTGTTTGTTGTGTAGCAGGTTGATAGAAAGTTTTATATTATATTCTTATGTCTGAACTCATTTTAATGAGTGTTATCTATTTATATTATATTCCTATGGCTAAAAGTAGGACTACTTATGACTTCATAGATCCTAGTCATTCTACATATATGTTGTCCTGTTTGTAAGTAAAGAGAGCTTACAAACATTGTTACAAATATGTTGTCCTGTATTGTAAGATTTTAGTGAATTAATTGCTGCCAGCTTGAAATTTAGACATACTTTTTTGTATATTGACCATAACTTTAGAAATATAGATTGTATTGTAAAGATGTTTAATGCATTATAAAGAAGACAAAATTATCTTCATAATAAACTCAAAAATCGTTCTTTCTCAATGGAAGAGTACATGGGAAGTCTTAGCAACACTATATGGCCTATTGACTCTTGTGCGGATGTCTCATTGGTAATGAGAGAGCTAGTGAAAAGGTCTGTGCAACACAATCGCAATCTGATTTACTTGTAACTCAAAGTTTAAGCCAAGTTTCTAGTGCTGTCTATAGGAATATTAGTTCTTTCCAATCTGAGCAAGTTTAGAGTTTATAGGTTTGATCCATACAAAGTTGTCTGTTTTTTTCCGGATTGACCATATACTAGAATATATGATTTTACCATGAATCCAACCATATCTAAGCTGTGATCATTAGTTGCAACCTTAGACTTTTTTACTACTACATCTGTTGTATGCTTCTCATATTCTATCTGTACTTTAATGTCAAGGTAATCTTGCAATTGTAAGATTGATAATCTACTATCATAGTTGATTGTTATGCTTCTAATATCAATAACATCTTTGAGATTGTGGAATTAATGTTTAAAGTATATCAACATCTACATCGGTATATATTAACATGGTGAAGCCTATACACGGCTGATTTGAAGTTCTATTTACTTTTACAATTCCATTGTTTCTAACTTCTTGGTGTTTCTACATGTTAGGTTATGTGGTGATTTAGACAAATGGTTATGTCCAAGAACTCGTGATGTGTTTTTCTGTTGTAAGTGTTCAGAGTTGATTTTGCTTGCATCGTGCTCTGAGTTTTAATGTCCAATTGGTTTGAACATAACCCTTATTGTTGATTCTTCTTAGAACATCTGGATGGTGAACACTAAGATTCTTCTTAAAATATTCTTTGAGATGAGGATAAATATGTATCTTGTAGTTGATTAATGGATTAGTCATTGTCTCATTGAAGATATATTAATATGAAATTTCTTCTAGTGTTCTCATTCTACTAATTAAATATAATCTTAAATGAAAAATTATTAATTTTAGATTATTTTATTTAAACCAATGCTTAATTATCAACAAATATGATGCCTTCAAAAGTAGTTTTCTAGGAATAATTTTTTATAATTTAAAGCCTAATCGGTTTTGATTAGAAAATTAAAAAACTAATATAGCCTTATTTAGCTTGAGATTTGCTATGATTTTTTTGAGGCGGAGTTGTAGCTGTTTTGATTGGAAACATAATAGAAGACTGGTATTTGGCTACGATTTAAATGTGGATTAGCTGCGAATTACAAAATATTAGTTTGAGTTTTCCTAAAAAAATTTGTTCTAGATGATTAGCCACCTAATCCAAGCTACGACATATTCTGTAGTTAATCCGCAACTAATCTCTAGCTAACTCTATTTGATAGAGATTCGCTTCAAATTTGCTACGGTTTTTGACGTAGCTAATCTCTGATTTCCTTGTAGTGAATTTAGATATAAACATGATCCTTTATAGAACATTATGTTGAAAGTTAATCCACGTAGTCGACTTGATTTAATGGAATACAGCTTGAGTGTTTTTTATTGTTTGAAACGTATTTCTCATATTACTATAAATATGACAGAAGTATATTTGTTATTTGAAATGTATTTATTATGAATGAGATAGATGATATGCATTTTGTAGGCCAATTATGTCAAACATCCTACATAAGATTAATAATTAGAAAAAAACTCAAATGATGAGACTACATTTATATTTGTTTTTTATAATTTTTTGGCAAAATCAAAGCGATGCATGTTCTGAGGACGACCATAACTACTAAAAGACTCTCTCTCGACACTAAAAAGTGTCTGACGAGCATTGGGGGCAACTATTTTGTACCCGTTAAAGATCCAATAAAATAAGGTCCACTTCCTATGTCCGCTCCTTTAAATCCATTGTATAAATGTCTTAACAAAGAGTTTTCATATACATATATAATGGGTCATTTTGTTTTACAACAGATTCTACAAAAATGTTTTTCAAAATATTAGAAGTTTTTTAAAATTTATTTTTTATAAAATCATAGTAGTTTTGCAATTTCATCTATTTTTATGTCGCATCACCAAATTGCTTTTGAAGCCTCGCTCCCTCATAATTTTTGCAATTTCATCTATTTTTAATTTCGCAACCGAACAAGTATAACAAATGATCACATTTCAAAAACTTGATCGTTGAAATGTCATTTCCATATGATGTGAAATGTCCTTTATTTATTAGTGATGAAAAGTCGTAACAATTATTTAGAATATGTTCTGTCAACATTTAGTGTGGCAAATGGAAAACCAGATTCACATAAATTTGAGATGGATAGATCATTATCTCGTAAAGACAAGGGTAGGACAACGGTCGATTAGGATTGGTTTCAGATTGAAAATCATTCATCCAGAGAAAACCGTGGGTGGAAGAAAAAAGACCATTTCCATCTGTTTTACTATACAATTTAGTTAGTTTATGGTTTGATCGGGTTTCAGTTTGGATGGGTGGTTTCAAACGGATTGAAATCAATGGAAACTTTGAATTCTAGAAAAATAATCCAGTTTTAAACTCTTGGAATAAAAATTTTAGAAGAAACTAGAACTCTTAAAATTTCATAAAAATACAACAATCATTGGGTAAAATAGTATAACAATCTTCCATTGAACCAGTGAAAATGTTTCAGAAAGAAATTCCGAAGCTTAAAGATATGAGATGAAGAGATATTGAAATGATGATTGAGAGAGAAAAGTGAAAGCAGGTGTATTTTCAGAAAAATAAAAGGAAAGATAAGAGACTTGATCTTTGAGAAAGATGATCTGATTTAATAAAATAGAATTTAATATCAAAATAAATTATGTTAATGTATGTCACTAAAAAAAAAGGTAAGATGAAAAGATGGTTAAGTGCTTCAGTGGCAATAGAAAAAACAACAAAAAAAATGTAGTTTTAAACACTACTTATTCTGTGTGCTAGTCTAGTAGCCATCCGGAACCGACCGGAGTTATCTATCAATATCCACTTTTATCAACTCGAGTAATCCGAATAAACCGTATGGATCAACCAACTTGCCAACGGGCTTATTGGATCAGATGGTTTGGACCGGTTCGAAGAATCTTGTCCACCCCTAGTAACGACAACTAACAATTAGTTAATTAACTAGAATCTTAATGTGAAAAACGATATAAAGGCTGAAGAAAAATGTGATATACACTTCTTGACTTATAATTTACTTCCTACCATCGTGATTGAGTTGGTTACTCTAGGCACGCTTGTTTTGGTTTTTTATAAAAATAATTTTTATAGTGTAACATATGGTCTGTTTGTTATAACTTTAAAAAAACAGATTTTTTTTTATTTTTAAAAATGAATTTTATAAAATCGATTTTTAAAATATTACAAGTTTTTCAATATTCATTTTTTATAAATTGTAAGATTAAATTTGATATCGTACAATATAAATGTACATTATTGAAGATCAAAACATAATCCAAATCACAATTTTTGAAAAAAGTTAAATCTCAAAAATGATTTTTATGAAAAACTATTTGAAATAGCTTCAAATTTAAGTGATTTTTTAAAATTTTGATATCCAAAATTTTTTCGATAAAATAATAAAATATCTAAAATAATATTTTAAGAATAACTATTAAAACCAAATTTTCATTTGAAACTTTTATGAAAAGTTTCTTTGTAAAATTTTTTTTCCCAAAATTATGTTACATTATAAAAATCATTTTTTTAAAAAAAGTCAAAACAAACGGACTCATAATTTTGTGAAAAAAAAACTTTACAAAGAAACTTTTTTTAAAAGCTTCAAATCAATATTTGATTTAAATAGTTATTCTTAAAATATTATTTTAGATATTTCATCATTTAATCGGAAAAAATTTTGGATATCATAATTTCAAAACATCATTTAATTTTGAGCTATTTTAAATAATTTTTCATAAAAATCATTTTTGAGATATAATTTTTTTAAAAAAATTGTGATTTCGATTATGTTTTGATCTTCAACGATGTACGTTTATGTTGTACGATATCAAAATTAGTCTTACAATTTTTAAAAAAAAACTGAATATCAAAATTAGTTTTTACAAAGAAACAATTTTACAAAATATATTTTCGAAAATACAAAGATAAAATCCATTTTTTTAAAGCCAAAACAAACTGACCCTCTATCAAATATCGGAGGAGATGATGAGACTTACGGAAATCGTATGTTTTCAAATTAAATTGACATGAACTATAAAGACACCAAATAATACTTTGTTACCAATAACTGTTGGAACTGAGTTCCAAGAAAGATGAATATTTGAGAGAAGAAGAAGAAGGAGAGAAAAGAGATTAGGGTTTTGAGAAACTTTGCAAAACTTTATTATAAAAGCTGTGTCTAAAATTGCTGTATCAAAATACAAAGTACAAAGCCCTTTATATAGGCTATCAAAGCCCAGACCCACAAACTAACAATTCGACACAAACTTGCAATTCGACTGAACTCCTTATCAGCTATATTCGACTCTGTCGAATACAACTGATCTACACAACACTACAACTATTCGACTGACTACATACAACTTCGACCAAAACCTATAAAACCCTTCGACTTCGACAAACTAACATGAATTACTTCTAACACACCACCTAATTCATGTTTTCGAGACTTCTCATCCCAATGCTCTTCTTTAACTCGTCGAATCTGATTTTCTTCAAAGGTTTGGTAAGTATGTCAGCTAGTTGAACTTCAGTCTTGCAATATTCAAGATTCAGCTTCCCTCTATTTACTTGTTCCCTGAGAAAATGATACCTTCTTTCTATGTGTTTACTTCGACCATGACACATAGGATGATTGGCAAGATCAATAGTTGACTTGTTGTCTACAAACAACTTCATCTTCCCAGGTTCTTTGATCTTGAGTTCTTCGAGCAACATATATATCCATGCTGCCTGACATGCTGCATACGATGCAACTACATACTCAGCTTCACATAATGACAAAGCCACAATGCTTTGTTTTTTCGAACTCCAAGAGATTGGAGCTCCTTCGATCATGAAAATATAGCCTGCAGTACTTTTCTTCTCATCTTGGTCTCCACTGAAATCTGAATCAGTATAACCATATACCTCAGCATCTTTCGACTTGGACTTATTTCAACAAGGCATCAGCACACCATGATCAATCGTACCCTTAATGTATCTCAGTACTCCCTTTACTGCAATGAGATGACATTCTTGGGGTTTCTCCATAAATCGACTTAACAATCCGACACTCTGACAAATGTCCGGCCTTGTATTGCAAAGATACCTCAAGGATCCAATAATTTGTTTGTACAGTGTCGAACTTACAAACTCATCATCAGTTACCTTCTTCAACTTTGCTCCTGTCTCCAATGGAGTTGTTGCAGCTTTACAGTCAATCATCTTGAACCTCTTCAAAATATCTTGAGCATACTTCTTCTGGTGCAGGAACACACCTTCAGCTGTGTCTTTGAATTCCATCCCTAATAAATATGACAAATTCCCTAGGTCGGACATTTCGAACTCTTGCATTAGCTTCGACTTGACTTTTCTTATCTCAGCTTCATTTGCACCTGTAATCAGCAAATCATCAACATACAGGCATAAAATGATTCGACTATCATTGTCAACATCATTTACATAAACTCCATGCTCAGACACACACTTCGTGAACCCTGCTTCGATTAGGAAACTATCTATTCTCTTGTTCCAAGCCCTTGGGGCTTGCTTCAATCCATAGAGAGCTTTCCTCAATCTGTACACCTTCGACTCATGCCCTTTAATCTCAAATCCTGGTGGTTGACTGACATATACTTCTTCCTCCAAAGGTCCATTCAAAAATGCTGATTTTACATCCAACTGATGTATCTTCCATCTTCTATACGCTGCTGTCGAAACAACAATCCTGATTGTTTCCAACCTAGCCACTGGCGCATAGACTTCGTTGAAATCAACACCAGGTTTCTGCAGAAATCCTCTTGCCACTAGTCTTGCCTTATGCTTGGCAATTTCACCATTTGGCCTTCGTTTCAGCTTGTAAACCCATTTCACATCAATAGGCTTCTTGCTGGCTTTTTCAACAAGTTCCCAGGTATTGTTCTTCTCAATTGCCCTGAGTTCTTCCTTCATGGCTTCACACCAATTCGAATCATTCATGGCTTCATCCAAATTAATTGGTTCTGCTTCAGCCATCATCATTGCTTCTTCTATTAAGTCACCATCTGCATCGATTGCATTATCTGGAAATCTCTCATATCCAGCTAACCTTGTCGACTCAGCTCTTACTCTAGTTGATCTTCTTACATTCTGCTCAGGAGGTTCTTCATTTTGACTTGTCGTGGCCTCAGTTTGTTGGTCTTCTTCAAACACCGTCGGAACTGTCTCTTCCATCTGTCGACCAGATTCCTGTCGAACTGATCCATGACTCCACTCCCATGTTTGATTTTCATCTACCAGAACATCTCGACTGATCACAAATTTATCATCTTCTGGTGAATATAGTCTATATGCATCAGTCGAATGATAACCTATGAGCACCATGGTTTGAATTCGATCATCTAGTTTTGTTCTCAATTGCTCAGGAACATGCCTGAAACATATTGATCCAAAAACTCTAAAATGACTTACATTTGGCTTCTCACCTGTCCAAGCTTCATAAGGAGTCTTCTCGACTAACTTCTTCTTTGGACATCTATTCAGAATGTATACTGTTGTCGAAGCTGCTTCAGCCCAAAATCTCTTTGGCACCTCTTTAGCCTTTAACATACTTCTCGCCATATTCAGTATACTTCTATTCTTCCTCTCAGCTATGCCATTATGTTGAGGTGTATAGGGTGCAATAACCTCATGCTCTATACCTTCCTCTTCACAAAATCTAGCAAACTCTCGAGAGACATATTCGCCACCACCATCAGTTCTCAGTTTCTTTAGCTTGCAGCCACTTTGCTTTTCGACAAGCAACTTAAACTTCTTGAACTTTGTGAATACTTCACTCTTACTTTCAATCACATAAATCCACATATATCTGGTGAATTCATCAATGAAAGTTAAGAAGTAACGCTTTCCACCATTCGACCTAACTTCAAAAGGTCCACATACGTCAGAATGAACAAGTTCCAACTTTCCTTTCGACTTAATTGGCAGATCATGTTTGAATGCTTTTCTAGCCTGTTTTGCTTTGCAGCATTCTTCACACACATGATTTGGTTCCTTCACCTGAGGTAAACCATACACCATCTTCTTCTGATTCAGCATACCCAAACTCCTGAAGTTTAGATGCCCATATCTATGATGCCATAGCCAATTCTTTTCCTCTTCTGTAGTTGACGCAAGACATTCATGACTGATCATATTAATCTGAACTTTAAACGCCTTGTTATCAGCCAATGGTGCTTTCAGTACCAACCTACCATCAGCATGATACACCTTCATTTGATTATTCTCTAGCTTCATATTATGTCCTTTGGCAAGTAATTGACCTATACTTATCAAGTTACTTGTCATAGAAGGCACATACAACACATCAGTAATGCTGGCTTTTCTACCATCTCTTCTCATTACAAATATGTTTCCTCTTCCACCTGACGTAATTTGTCTACCATCTGCAAAATTTATCACCTTCTTAACTGATTCATCAAGCTTGTTGAACCAGTTCTTGTTACCAGTCATGTGGTTGCTGCAACCAGAATCAAGATACCACAAATTCGTTTCATCATCATTCGACTGAGTGTCTGCCATTAGTAGCACACCTTCAGAATCACTCTCTCCTGCATGTGCATACTGCGCTTTGTCACTTTCTTTTGCTCGTGCTTCCTTCTTCTTTCGACAGTCTCGAGCATAATGACCAAAACTTTGGCAATTGTAACACTGCACGTCTTTCATGTCAACTTTCTTCCTAGAATACTTGTTGCTCATGCCTTTCTTTGTTGAATCATCATGATTCTTTGAACTCTTGCTTGACTTCTCATCACTAGCAAGATTCCTTCCCTGCTTCGCCTTCCCAGATTTCTTGGTGAATTTCGCTTGTAGTGCTCGGTCCGATACCTTTTCTCTTTCTGAATCTCTTTGCTTCAATCTCATCTCATGAGCTTCTAACGAAGCCTGTAGCTCTTCAACCTTCATCTCAGCGAGATTCTTGGACTCTTCAATTGACACTACAATGTAATCAAAATTTGCAGTCAGAGATCTTAATACCTTCTCAATCTTCTGCAAATCTGTGATTGTTTCTCCACAAGACTTCATCTGGTTCGTCAGCATCACCAATCTTGAAAAGAATTCCGAAACTGATTCATCTTCCTTCATTTGAATCATCTCGTATTGCTTTCTCAAGGTTTGCAGCTTCACCCTCTTCAGTTTCTCATCACCTCCATACAAGTTCTTTAACTTGTCCCATGCTTCTTTTGCAGATTCTTCTTCAATAATTTTCTCAAACACATTCGAATCCACACACTGGTGAATCAAGAACAGCGCTTTGCCATCTTTCTTCCTTTGATTCTTGTACGCAACTTTCTGTTCATCAGTAGCATTTGCCCCCAATTCCGTTACGCCATCATTCACGATTTCAACCACATCTTGAAATCTGAAGATAACTCTCATCTGCGCCACCCACCGTTGGTAGTTTTCCCCTTTGAAAACCGGTAGATTCGCTGGGAATTGTGTGGACGTTGTTGTTCCGTTTGCCATTAGAATCTCTCTGAATCGCAACCGGGCTCGATGATACCAATTGTTGGAACTGAGTTCCAAGAAAGATGAATATTTGAGAGAAGAAGAAGGAGAGAAAAGAGAGTAGGGTTTTGAGAAACTTTGCAAAACTTTATTATAAAAGCTGTGTCTAAAATTGCTGTATCAAAATACAAAGTACAAAGCCCTTTATATAGGCTAACAAACCCAGACCCACAAACTAACAATTCGACACAAACTTGCAATTCGACTGAACTCCTTATCAGCTATATTCGACTCTGTCGAATACAGCTGATCTACACAACACTACAACTATTCGACTGACTACATACAACTTCGACCAAAACCTATAAAACCCTTCGACTTCGACAAACTAACATGAATTACTTCTAACAATAACAACATCAATGCTCAAGAGGAGCCAATAAGGGTCATTTCATCCCACTTAACCATATTTTAGGAAGCGAAATCAAATCTAAAATTCATTTGTTAAAAGGTAAAGAGTTCCAAACTCAAAACCCAACTCCACTAAAAGTTTCTACTCATTAAAATCTATAAACTTCGTATACAACTTAAACAACCATAACTCAAAGACCCTATCACGACAAGCCAAGTGTCCCTACTTTATCACCTACTTTAACTTTATTTCACTTTGCTTTTGTTTTCTTAACCCCTCACTCTTTCTTTTTTGAACTTGTTTCTCTCACACATAACACATTATCATCTATTAACTTACCTACTTGTATCTTCTCCTATATAAACCCTTGTCCACACCTAGTACTCTTTCGTGCCAAAGTACAACAAAGCTTGTACAATAACATTCATAATTCTCTCTCTCTCTCTCTCTCTCTCTCTCTCTTAAAGCTAATCATTCCCACAATTGTTTTTTCACTTTCCCAAGCTATTTTCCAAACTCTCTCTAGAGTCATAATCAATTATTACTACAATGAGCAACATGAAGAACAAAACGGCAAAGTTATTGAAGCAAATCATAGCCGGTTTAACCTTAATGGCAAAGTCAAAAACTATGGCTTTAAAGTCTAAAGCAAACGCCATCAAAGCTCGTTTGATTATATTCTCACTCATGAAGAACAAAAAGTTCCTCATGAGCTCAATTTCAGATAAATTCCATTCCATTTGGGGGAATCATTCTCATCATCATTCCAAGGAAGATTGTTTAATTGAAGAAGGTGTCAGTTTCAATGATCATCATCATAGAGCCATGGTTATTTATAACAACAATGCTCGCACTTACGAAGCGTTGCAAAATCCAAGTGAATTAGCACAAGTTGTGCATGAACAAGATCAAGAAGATGGTTACTATGATGATGGTGATGATGATGATAAGTACCCAGATTTGACTCACAGTCTTTTTGATTCTGAGGAATTGGATTTTGGAGGATCGGTGATTGATAGGGTGAAGAATTGTAAAGAAGAAGCAGGAAAAGAGTTTAAACTTGAAGATGATATTGATGAAGTTGCAGATCTATTTATCAGAAGGTTTAGAAGAAATATAATCTTGCAGAAACAAGATTCATTGAAGAGAAAGAGAGAAATTGCGCAAAATGGTACTTGAATTGAATTTGAAGCTCCCTTTGAAATCTGAATACATGCAACTGTTTGTTAGACAATCCAAATAAGAGTTTTAGATGGCTGTACAGCAAGCAAAACAGTCGTAACCTTACACATGTGACATAACCTTCAAAGGAGTAATTCATTTTAAATTGTCTAGTTACTAATAATTTAAAACAATGTGGAAATTATAGATAAAACACTACCAGGGGCTACTTCAGTTGTCCTGTATAACCAGGCGCAACATCAAATTTGCAATATCTCTTTTATTCATTTTCAAGAGGTGGAATTTTTATCATTAGACTATTAGCTAAAAAATAACATTTAAGTTGTAATAAATATAAAGCCAATCATTAAAAAAATCTCAAAATAATACTTGTACTAAGATTCCTTTCAAAATAAACTATCATGATTTCTACTTAAAAAAAAACACAATTTCCTTTCTCAAGTTAGTTTTGATAATTTTTATTACTTAGAAAGATCTTGCATTTGTGGCTATATATAGAATCTAAAATAATTGTGATAAAGCAGTGTAATCTATCAATCAAAAATTAAATTTTTATATGTCCAATAGCAATTAATAATATGCATCATTCTTAAATAGTTAATAAATTATTCAAAAGTGATGTTTGACATGTTAAAGTTAAAATTACAAATTATTTTTTTCTTGGTCAATAAAATTCTAGATAATAGGCTTATGTGTATTTTCTTCATGTGGTACTATTCTATAACTATGCATTGGATCGAAGTCTTATAAAACTGGATTGAAGTCTTAAACTAATCTATGATATACATGATGCATGATGTCACACACAAATGCAAACAATCTCCATCCGAGTCTCCTTCTTCCATTATCAGTTATGAATCACAACACTGGACCAGAGTCCTTCAACACTAGACCCAAATCCTACAACGTTGGATATCATAGTTATGTTACTGAGTGACCCCAGTCACCGCTGCAGAATGCGATTTTCTGCGTTTTCCATTGAAACAACTTCGATTCTTAATTTCATCCATCAATTTCATACTAGTAAAACATTTGGAACTTGATTTTACACATATATCAACAGATTGTACATCAAAACATCAATCAATCATGATTTCTTCATCAAAGCATAACATATCATATGAACAACAACGATCAATTTTTCATAACATATACCCACACAAATTTATCCTTAACTGTAGTAAAAATCAGTATCATTAAAATTAAAACAGAAATCAATCATCAACCTTATTGTGGAGGTTTTGCACAAACCTTAAACAATTCAATCAACACATCATAAACAAGGAAAAGGGAAAGGCATCCCTTCTATTCCTTAGACATAACACCCTTATGAAATAATATCCCCCTTGAAATTCTAGCCTATGCAGACAACAGATGGCCTAACACATGTCAAGACATTGTGCTACATAATCATTTAAACTCAGAGGCGCAACAGCAGACAGATACCTTGAATATCAGAACTGCATACTCACAGATGCCACGACATCTGATCCAACATGTTTATCATAAACCCTAACAGAAAAACGTAAATCTGCAGAATGATAAAGAACACGGTAATTGTTAACCCAATTTGGTGCAACTCACCTACATCTGGGGGATACTAATCCAGGAAGAAGACTTCACTGTCTGTAGAACTGTTACAAAGCTAAAGTCCCCCGTTTACAACTTTATACCTAACATCTACCCAATAAAAATATTTACCAAGGCTAAACCCAAACGTTTACAACCCTGATATGAGATACCCCACTCACATCCTAATCACAACTTGTGATATCTATGTCTTCTGCCAATACAGAACTGTCGCGGTTTCTTGACCTCCAAGTTATCTTGGACTTGTTTTAAAGCTTCGTCCAAGAACAATACAACAACCACTACCTACAGGCATCTGGTTTTGTCCCTGTACCTATGTCTTCCACTCTGCAACCCATATTACAGAATGGAGACTTACAACTCCTAAGAGAGCCAGCGACTCTCAAACCCTAAAGCCTTATTCAACACAAGAGAATTAGGTTACAAAGTTACAAGTGATACAAAAAGTACAGTACATTAACCCTAGGTCTAAGTCTCCTTATATAGTCTTATGTTGTCTTGGGCTTTCAATCTTTTCTCCTTTATCCACTCTGCAAATTCGCATAAAATGTTTTACAGATTTGTTGAATAATTAAACCTGCTATATTTGTAAGATGTTAGGACATATTCTTCAACATCTTAAATCTTGAGCAGATTTCTTCATCTTTATCATATTTATGTTTTACCGAAATTTCGTCAAACCACAGGAGCTTTCAATCTCCCCCTTTTGACAAATTCAGGCTAAAACATTCCCTTCTGTGCTGGATGAGCGAGATTGATAAAGGTCCATAAGTCCCTTCATCTTGAGAGTTTCCCTTCTGATATCTTCTTCCTGAATTCCAGAAAGAGCTTAAACAGTCGTGACATGGAGTTTATCAAATATGTAACTCAGATCACAAGTCACAACCTATTTTTCAACTCAGATCACAAGACACAAAGGAAAAGAAAAGTTAAGATGTCGGAGCATCTTATCCAGCATTGCAGAATAACTCCCGAGAGCCAAGCCACAGAAAAACAGACTTCTTCTCCCCCTTTTTAGCCAAAACTTGGCAAAAATGACCAAGAGAACTCCAAACCCAGACGTAACTCACCCAGAATTTGAGAAATGCCAACGATCACTAATGGAATGATGAGACTAAGAAGAATCGATCCAGTCTTATTTATAGCCAAGCAATTTCCTTAGGAATTAACGAACCACAGAAGATAACTCTGGTCAATACAAAGATTCATTAACCGAAGATAATCACTCCACTAAATGCTCACCGGCCAAGACTGTTGACTGTTTCTTCTCTTAAGAACGCCGACCAAAGAACCTATTACATGCACACATGTTTTATAACAATGTCTTGAGATCATGTCAGACATTGTCTATTCTTCCCAGATTCTTCCTCTGATTTGACACCACAGAGATTTCTTCACAAAATTATGATCACAGTCTGCAGAGAAAAATAAATTCCCCCAGACTCAATCAATAATTCTTAAGCATCCACTAAGAACCATTACCAAAACACATGTACTGCCAAGTTTCCCACAACTTGCAACAATACAACAATGTCAAGACATCCTCCTTGACATCTCAGCTTTCTTGACGCACAAATGCAAACTGGAACTTCAACTGCATCCTCGTAGTAATTCATCTTAGATCAAGGGGCATCTCCCCCTATCTAAGGTAACCAATGCTCCTCCTCAGAACACCTAAGCTAATGAATGGAAAACATAAGACACAGCTTCATGTCTTCAAGAGCGCACCCTTTGTTCAACACACCTGCTGAACACAATCATAAACTCTCTTATTGCTTCTTCTGACAAGAAACAATAATCACTCACACATGATCACCATCATGCTACCCGTGAGGAAGTGTATACCAACCATAACAAGCTCTTAGCTTGAGATCAAAGTCCCATTGATCCCCCCATCCTGCAACCATCTACACACCACACAAACTCCTCTTGAATTCTCATGTATAGACCTCCAGCTGCTTGAGGCACAAACCAATTGAATTAGAATTCTTCACATTCCTCAAAGAGACGCACATGGCCCCTTAGTTTGTTATAACGATGTCAGCTATCGTATGCATGCTCCAGAACTTCATAGCTGCTAAATTGGTCCACTACTAGCACGACTTGCAGCCAGGGAAACATCCCTTTTGCAAGATTTTCCGCTGACCTTACCCAGCCAGCAACAGAGATAGATACCCCACAATCCAAGACAGGCATTCCTTATCATTCTCCCGTATGATAACCTGGAATACTTCTGATTTTTGGTGAATATCCACTTTTGAACGCATCAGAATCCATACCTTCATGCAATCCCATGATCCATTGCAGTCTTATAAAACACTTACAACAATCTTTCAAGACAATTCTTCTACTCCATCATTCTCTCGTATGACAATATAGATACTTCTTAGACACGATGCAAGTAACCAGTTCCTCACAGAACCTGAAATCCTTCACCAAGGATAACCAACCCAAAGATGTTCTAACAACAGTTATGACATCTTCCACACATCATAGACACCACACACCATGGCTCTTGATATGCTCCACCACTGGACTTACTATCAGCATAGTAATCCACACTGAAGATCTTCACACAACACTGCGCCACCAACCTGAACAAAGAAAGCTTCAGAAACCCAGAGAGAAATAAACTCTCATCTACCAAAGAAGGTATGTTTCCATCCTCAACCCAGAACCTCTGTCACAAGCTCCCATAGAATTAGAACCTCCTTACAATTTCAACTAACTACTCTTCTCCAAAAGAGCAATCAGTTTCAAGCATCCCGCTTGAATACACATTGTGAAATCAACCAAATGCCACTTTTGATAGACCTCACTCATCTTCAGAACTCCCACAAGATACACTGATCCACTTAATGAAATCAGACCTTCAAGTCACATGAACTACTTGCCCCATAGCAAGACATCTTGGATCCACCAAGCCTCTTAGTCATGTAACATCTTCCCATCCGTAGCTCTCGCAAACTGCATGAGATAGACCTTTTTGAAGCATCTATAACTTCCATTCTCCTGTAGATCACCTTATCTTAAGCTGATGTGCCACATCACCAGCTGAGACGTATGATGTAAAGCTAGATGTCAGAACATTCTGATATGACATCCAATTGTTGAATTCAGCTCCTCCTTCTGCCACTCAGAAGAACCTCCTCCCTTCGCAGAACAAGAGTTCCATGCTCTCATAGACTTGATTCAACAACCAAGTTTGAGTAGACAACCTCTATCCTACTTTGAAACTCCAAAGACTTCAAACCTGCCACGTCTGAATCTTCAGAAAATAAGTAGTCTAAGACTACCCCATAGCCATACTAAAGAATGCCACTTCCCTTAGTAGAGTTGTCAGTAGAAATCCAGAGATAACTGCCACTTATCCTCGGCCTTCACAAACAAAGCAAGATCCATGCTCCAAAGCACCTAGATCAGAAATAAACTGATCCAAGCTATAACCATCAAGATTATGATGTCTCCATCTTCATCTTCAACAACATCAAAGTCTAGACTAGTTTCTTGCAAGGAAACTCTCCATAAAACACATGCTACTATCACACCCGACTGAAGCCACTTCTTAGGTCACCACCTAAGACTAAAATAGATGCTAAAGCGTATGCAGTACCCCTCCCATGATTCTGCATAAACTCTGATGATGAGATGTTCCAACATCTTGTTGAACATCAGCAATCTTGACTTTCAAGGATAATCAATTAAATACTTGTGGATTCCTCAAATAGTAATTGACCTTAAATCCTTGTCCAATAACCCTTCTTCACTACTGTAGTTGAGCTCCACCAGATCATGTCATGAACACTTATAAAGTATTCAATCTTTTTGCAACTATCTTCTTCAAAGGACAATGTTGAGATACCAAGGCTGCTACCCTTGACTCAAGTAACTAAGACTTTCTCTGAACAAATCTTATTTACCTCAATAATTCTTCAATCTGATTGGATCCACTCTTAGGGTCAAGAGAGATGAATCCTTCCTTGCTGTTTTTGGATGGTGAAAATAAATCACCTCCACTTTCTTCAGATTGTGTTTCAAAGAAACACCTTCTAGTTAGAAGAGTAACTAGAAGACTCCAGATACACGACATAGATGCCTTTATGAGTGGACTTGAGAGAATTCTCAAGTATCTTTGACAACCTAGCCGACCAATAATTTATCAAACTCCTAGAGCAAGAACCTGATAAACTTAACTCAACTCCCCTCCTCTTCAACTGACTTCAACAGCACCAAGAAACCAAGATTCCAAGTACCAAGTCACCATACCAGATATCTAACCACAACTTCCTTCACTCTATCGCTCCCGACTTTGGAATAAAAGAATGCAGATATCTTCAAATATAGAAGTCGACGATTGAGACCTTCCACCAACTGTCTTCAGTAACAACTCCAGAATCCCATAATTCTAGAGCTCTTCCATCAGAAATACATGCAGCGGAACCACCAAGGAACAGATCCTGCTTGCCCTAATAAGATGTCTCAGCATCTTATAAGACACCCCAACAAGAGAACAAGCCATTTCTCCTATAGTTGTTGTAGAATCTCCTCAGCTACATGAACAACCTCCGGGTTGCTCCCTTCGATCCAGAACATCCATCTCATCCATTAATACCCTTGAGTATGTCTGAGTTGATTGATCTGATCTTCAAAACTCCTCCTTGTTTAAACGCCAGAAAGTATCTCCCAAAGATCTCATCCAGAACAAGACATGATGCCTGCTCTGATGCCAATTGAAATTCTGGCCTATGCAGACAGCAGATGTCCTAACACATGTCAAGACATTGTGCTACATAATCATTTAAACTCAGAGGCGCAACAACAGACTGATACCTTGAATATCAGAACTACATACTCACAGATGTCACGACATCTGATTCAACATGTTTATCATAAACACTAATAGAAAAAAGTAAATCTGCAAAATGATAAAGAACACATTAATTATTAACCCAGTTCGGTGCAACTCACCTACATCTGGGGGATACCAATCTAGGAAGAAGACTTCACTATCTGTAGAACTGTTACAAAGCTAAACTCTCCCGTTTACAACTTTATACCTAACATCTACCCAATTAAAATCTTTACCAAGGCTAAACTCAAACGTCTACAACCCTGATATGAGATACCCCACTCACATCCTAATCACAACCTGTGATATCTCTGTCTTCTGCCAATAGAGAACTGTCGCGGTTTCTTGACCTCCAAGTTATCTTAGACTTGCTTCAAAGCTTCGTCCAAGAATAATACAACAACCATTACCTACAGGATTATGTTTGTGTCCCTGTACCTATGCCTTCCACTCGGCATCCCATATTACAGAATGGAGACTTACAACTCCTAAGAGAGCCAACGACTCTCAAACCCTAAACCCTTATTCAACACAGGAGATTTAGGTTACAAAGTTACAAGTGATACAAAAAGTACAATACGCTAACCCTAGGTCTAAGTCTCCTTATATAGTCTTATGTTGTCTTGGGCTTTCAATCTTTTCTCCTTTATCCACTATGCAAATTCGCACCAAATCTTTGACAGATTTGTTGAATAATTAAACCTGTTATATTTGTAAGATGTTAGGACATCTTCTTCAACATCTTTAATCTTGAGCAGATTTCTTCATCTTTATCATATTCATGTTTTACCAAAATTTCATCAAACCACAGGAGCTTTCACCCCTCTTACCTCAAATTTTCAACAAAGGTGAAGATTTGGTTATGGAGTCTCTTCTCATTCAAAAGCTCTTCTAGGATTTTGCTCTTCTCTTGCCTATTTTCATAAAAACATGTACTAACAACTCTCTCACTCATTTTCTCTTATTTAAATAAACAAATAAAATCTAATTTCCTTTTATTTTAATTAATTCTACAAACACCCCTAAACTCTCACTAATTTCACCCACCTCCTTATTTTAATAAAAAAAAAACTATTTTTCTTCCTTAAGTTTCAATTTCTCTTATTTCTCTATTAATTAAATTATTAAAAATATAATTAAATTCTAGTATAATATTACACTACCATTCCTCACTTCTACACTAATTTTAAATATAATAAAATTCCAACCAAAATCCAATAACTTAAATAAACATAATTAAATAAGTAAAAAAACTCTCCAAAACTCAATCAAATTAAATTAATCAAAATCGGGGTGTTACACCTCCAATTATCCAACCCGACTCTGAGACTAAGCAATTAACTCCCATTATTTAGACACAATCTCATTCTTTTGCTTAAGTGTGCTTCCGGAATCCTACTTCATCTTCATATTATTACTGATTTGGTCGAGAAATTATTCAAACTCTAACACGAAATGAACAATGGGGTTAGGTAAATCCTGAGCACTAAGTCGTTTTAATAAATTCTTAATATCAGACTTAATAGAAGGATTTTTTCGATGGTTTTAAATAGGTCTTCCTCAAAAAGGTTTGTTTTTAATTGTTGAACCAGTAGAGTGACAGAGTTACCATAAGGATCACAGCTTGACACAATTGAAGAACTTGAGGATTTTTCAACAGAGCCAATACCATGCCTGCTAATAAGTTTCCTTAAAGCCTCTACAGGATTTCTCTCTTTTATAGATTTTAGTTCCTCGCGGCTGAGAGAAGTGTTATAGGTTTTGGACGAAAAGTCTCCAATTTGAGGATGAACAGTAGTAGTTGTAGTCGAAAAAGGAATCTCAATGGTTGTTGGTGAACCATTTGAAGTTTTAACAACATATGGTTACTCCTTTCTAGTATTAGCAATTTGAGATTCTCTTTGATCTCTATTCTATTGTGTTTGATCAACATCTTGGTCCTCTTGTGTTTTATTACCATGCTCTCGACCGTTTGGAATTTGAGCATTGTTGTATGGACCAATTCATTATTGTCCAGAGTCTTGGTCTTCTGGACCAGGTCATTATTGTGCGACATCTTGATCTTCAACTACTTCCTTTAATGGATCAACAATTATTTCCCTGATTGTATTTTTAGCTGCTGATTGTTGTGATGGTGAATTTTTAAAGGGATAGTTAGATGTCTGAACCCCATAAACATCTGAAGCAATGTTTGTTGGAGGTGGAGTGGCAGGAATAGGAATTTCCTAAAATGAGGAAGAAGTGGAATGATATTATAATTTATTTGATGTAGACTAAAAGGAAAATATGGATGAAACATAAAGTAATTTGGATGCCGTCTGACAAGGGATTGAAAATTCACTCTCTGAACGCTCGTCAAAAGTAAGTTGTTTTCATCGATTTACTTTCTTTCAAGTTAGCTGAGTATCTTCTTCTTCTTCTTCTTCTTCTTCTTCTTCTTCTTTTTCTTCTTTATGAATGATTGGGTGTAAACCAACTAACTGCAAGTGCACAACCTATCGTGTAGTTTTAAAAGATATATATCCCATATAGACCAATAGTCAAAAGTTTATCGTCACTGATTGCTACGGTGTCTATTTAAGGCGAGCAATAAAGAAGCTGAATGTGGTGATAAAAAGTGTGCAAAATTAAGAACTAAATACAATTGGACAAACAGAGCGGAGATGTGGGAATTTATTAATTAATCGTACTCTTATTGTTTTTAAAGGGATTTCCAATGGGGCAGAATTCTCTGTTTTGTAATGAACTAATTTAACGAGAACCGTTGCTTTCACGCCTACGGAACCAAACTTACTCTCTAATTTATACCTTTCATCGTCACTCATGGCCGGCGCCTAATGCGTTAAAGTAGTAAGCCTATTTTTATGCAATTAAACTCTTTACTTTATAGAGAAGTGAATTTTGATTGGAAAGTTTAATTTAAAAAGGGTCCTTAATCTTTCGCTTAAGTACCAGATCTTAAACATATAAACGCGCGTGTTCGTGAATAGTTTTAAAACCAACTTGCTAGATACCTTAGACTTCCCTGGTTAATTAATAAAAGGGCTTTCGCAGAATTTATTAATTAAGAACTAAAAAATTTAAAATAAGACACAAAAAAATTGTTAAAAAACTAAAACATCCTTAACGGTAACTTTATAAGAACGATAAGGATTCGTTTAATTAAAATCCTTAAATCTCAACACCAATAAAATTTACTTGACATGATAACGTAAATAAAAGAGATTAATTTGATAACGCGATAAAACATGGCAAATGTAATTAAAAAGTGTGGTTTAAACAAAAGTAGACGGTAAACGGGAAATTAAATAGAGGCGATGAAGGTAAATAAAGTAATTAAATAAAAACCTGCTCAAGATGGAGTCTTGAATCTGATACAATAAATGCTGAAATAACCTCGACGAAAATAAAACTTGTACAAGGACGATCCAAACTTGATATAGATTTGATTCGTGACGCGATAACTCTTCGGTGTGAGAGTGACAAGCTCTCAAACTGAATTTGAGTTGGTGTTTTGAGCGTTGGTGCGTGGACCACTCATGGCCACCTCATGGTGAACGCCATGGTGGTCGCCATTAGCATGAACCAAATCTCGTTTCTTCCGTTTTTCGTCCGTTTTGCTCTGTTCCTTCACACAAGGCTCCTGAATGTAAATACTTGAAAACATAGAAAATGCCAGCATAACAGTACAAATGCAAATCAAAACAACTCTAAAACAAGCAATAATCAAGTCAAATAAACGATGAAATCTAATGTCATCAATAAACAAGAACCACTTTTCTTTTTTGTCTCATATGTACTAGCCTGTTGGACTCGAATTTGTCGCCTTTTGATTTTTTGAGGTTTTTGTGTTTCAGCTTCTCCTTGCCATTTGCTCCAAAATTTGGGAGGTATGGGTGCAGAGGAAATCATCTATTCACTTTTTTAGGATCATCACTCCCATCATTATCTTCGACTTCATCGTCTTTTTCTTGAACTCTTTGATCATACTGAAACATTTATGATTATTATTACAATAAATTGAATTAAAGAGATGAAAGATGCTAATAAAAGTGGAAGTGTGGTTTAAACTTGAGTTCCTTCACTGTCTACAGGCATTGTAACATAAATTAAAACATACTTTAATCTAAAAATACTCTTTATTACGCAGCGGAAATGAATCATTCGAATAATAAAGCATAACGGTTTCAAGTTACCAAAAATTAGTTTGTATACTGTAATAACAACTAAAATTCCTTAATCAAAATAAAACATGCATAAAAGCGTTCCCGACCCCCAATGTTACATATCAGAGCAGACGCCACTAAAGTGAAGCACCTCGGCTTCACCGACCACGACTTCCAACTACTCCTGAGTATCTGCAGGATGTTGTATAAAGCATCACCAAACACAGAAGGGGTGAGATTCTCAAATCAACAAAAGAAGAAGATGATATAAGTATAAAAGCATAGATCAATAAGTTATTCACCCATATCACAACTATCAACAACAATCACACACCTCAGCACAACCACAATTCATCAATCACAACATAATGCAACACAACTAACAAGAATAATGCAATGAGACACCCACTAGACTCAATGCATGTGGTACCAAATTCTGATCCCTGTTTCATGATCACAATTCCCGCCGGAACGTCTATCTAGTCGCTCACACCCCACTCAGGTACACGACAATCGTGATTGCTCACACCCTACATGGGCACACAATCACCTCAACAACAACACAACATCGATTCCATTAAAGGAATCCGGATAGACGCTCACACCCCACATAGGCACACGTCATCCCTCAACTCATGCATCATGATATGTACCTTCAACGATAACATGCAACAACGAAACAAATGCATCAACATAGCATATCATCATTACTCAATTCATTAATTCACAACAACACACATACACCTATCCAAGCATGCATATTCATAACAATCTTCCAAAATACATCATCTAAGGAAATTATCAACGAAGCAACAGGAAACCACGTGAAGCCAACAGAAAACAGCAGAGAAACAACAAAAATTGCGCAAGCAGCATTGTTGCGCCTCATCACACCACCCGACACAGCAGGGGCATTGCAACGCCTCTTGCACCACCCGACAGCACACAGGCGTAGCTCCCCCCCCCCCCTCAATTCCAACACTTCCAGTAGCGTTCCATGCAACGCCTCTTGTTCACTGCCCGGCAAAACATTGTTGCGCCTCCTTGCACTGCCCGGTGGCGCACGAGCTTAGTTCCCCCCCTCAATTTTAACAAGTTCCAGTAGCGTTCCAGGCTGTACCTCTTGAGCACCGCCCGACGGCACATAGCACCGCCCGACACTACGTGCGCATAACAGAGTTCCTGCACCCTAACTTTCTGCTACACCAGACCCAATTTTCTCCCATTAACAGTCCTCACAGTGCACGAAAATTATGTCAACTCTCAGCAACATTTAGCAACAACAACATACATTATTTTATAGGCAACATCATGAACACACATTAACATCCTACATCATTAGGACCTATCCTTTTCCCATCAAACCCCACCAAAACCCCAACTACCTATCACAAAATTCAACATTCACATGAGTTTAACCTAGTGATTCCTACCCAAATACAAACATCATCCAACCCTTGAGAGATTAAAGAATTCCCACCCTTACCTTGTATTGATGAGCTTTCTTCTTCTCTAATGGAGTTCTCCTTTCTCTTCCTTGCCCTAGCCTCTTTCACCTATTCTCTCAATTTCACGTAATAAATGAAACTGACTTCTCTATTCCCTAACTCCTTTCATAAACCCCCAATTATGGTTTTCCTTATTTTCCCTTACGCCACCTCGTACAATTACCTTATCGCCCTTTTACTCTCTACACATCTAATTATTTTATCTTATTATATCATTATTGTATTATCATTATTATTAAATCCCACTAGTTAAATAATAATAACAATAATTCCCACTAATAAATATAATATCACATAATATCCATTTTATACTATGGTTCATCAAATACCAACTAATTAGCTTAATTAGTTTTACTCCCCCAAGGACTCATTCCTAAGGCCACTAACCCTTAATACAGTTATTTAAAACACAACGAAAACACATCAAGTCCCAACATCAACTACACAGACTCATAATTATCTTGCAATAATAAACAAATCAAAACGGGGCGTTACAACTCTCCCGCACTTAGAATATTTTCGTCCTCGAAAATTTACCTGACACGAACAAATGCGGATACGACTCTCGCATCTTGCTCTCTAATTCCCAAGTCATGTTCCCGCCGACAGCACCTCCCCATACTACCTTCACGAGAACGATCTCCTTGCCTCTCAACTGCTTCACTTCGCGGTCATCAATACGCTTTTGCAAAGCCTTGACCGTGAGATTAATTCTCACTTCCACCTCATCCATCAGAATCACATGCGACGGATCTGGAACATACTTCCGAAGCTGTGACACATGGAATACATCATGCAAATTTGACAAACGTGGCGACAACGCCACTCTATAAGCAACAGGTCCAACTCTTACAGAAATCTAATACGGACCAATAAACCAAGGAGTAAGCTTCCTCGACTTCAACGCACGGCCTACACTGGTCTCCTGAGTGACTCTCAAAAACACATGATCTCCTTCTTGGAACTCAAGATCTTTCCTCCTCTTATCATGGTAACTCTTCTGCCTAATCTACGAAGCTTTCATCTTTTCCCGAATCAGCTTCACCTTTTCGGTAGTCGGCTGAACAATCTTGGGTCCAAGCACTACACTCTCACCAGATTTGTGCCAACACAAAGGTGTCCGACACCTTCGACCATACAATGCTTCAAAAGGAGCCATTCCAATACTGGAATGATAACTGTTATTATAAGTGAACTCGATTAACGGTAAATGGCTATCCCAAGCACCTCCTTGTTCAAGCACACAAGCCCTCAACAAATCCTCCAAGGATTGTATAGTCCTCTCCGTCTGCCCATCTGTCTGCGGATGATAGGCCAAACTTAATCTCAGTTTCGATCCCAAGGCCTTTTGCAAACTCTCCCAAAACCTGGAAGTGAACCTTGGATCTCGGTCCGATACAATACTCAATGGGACTCCATGCAACTTCACAATCACCTGAATCTAAATCTCTGCCAGCTTCTGTAAAGGAAAACTGATATTAATCGGGACGAAATGTGCCAACTTCCTTAGTCTATCCACTATTACCCAAATGGAATCATGTCCTTTCGGCGTATTAGGCAACCCGGTCACAAAATCCATAGAAATACTGTCCCACTTCCACTCTAGAATATCTAATGGTTGCATCATACCAGCAGATTTCGGATGTTCTACCTTCGACTTCTGACAATCAAACAAGCATACACAAATTGAGCCACATCACGTTTCAATCCAGGCCACCAAAATATCTTCTTCAAGTCTTGATACATCTTCATAGCTCCTGGATGGATACTCAAACTGCTTCTATGACCCTCTACTACAATCATTCTTTTCAACTTAGGATTATCAGAGATGCAAATCCTATCACGGAATCTCAACACGCCTTGTTCATTGACTCTGAACTCATTACCTTTTGCTTGGTCATTTCCAATCATCAAATCCACCAGTTTCACATCCAACTTCTGACTTTCTCTGATACTATTAAGGAATTCATTGTTGATCGTCAGCATACCCAGCATCACACTATGCGGTGTCTGTTCGCAAACCAAACTCATATCTCCGAACTGTTCAATTAATTATAACTCTTTAACCATCATAGCAGACACATGCAAGGACTTTTGACTCAGAGCATCAGCCACAAAATTAGCTTTACCGGGGTGATAGTTCAAGCCAAAATCATAATCTTTTAAGAATTCTAACCATCTTCTCTGCCCTGTATTCAGTTCCTGCTGGTCGAACAGATACCTCAAGCTCTTATGGTCACTGTACACTTCAAATATGGAACCATAAAGGTAGTGCCTCCAAATCTTCAACACGAACACCACTGCCGCCAACTCTAAATCATGAGTCAGATAATTCCTCTCATGCACTCTTAGCTGTCGTGAAGCATAAGCCACCACCTTACCATCCTGCATTAACACACCTCCCAAACCCATCAAAGAAGCATCGCAATACACTACAAACGGTTCATTTTGTTCGGGTAGAATTAACACTAGAGCGGTAGTCAATCTCTTCTTCAGCTCAACGAAACTCTTCTCACAATGAACATCCAATACAAATGCCTTACCCTTGCACGTCAACTGAGTCAATGGAAGTGCCAACTTTGAAAATCCTTCAATAAACCTTCGGTAATAACCAGCCATACCCAAGAAGCTTCTAATCTCGGTCACCGACTTCAGAGTCTCCCATTATAGAACGGCGTCTACCTTGGATGGATCCACAACAATACCATTACCTGAAATAACATGACCAAGGAAACTTACCTCTCTCAACCAGAATTCACACTTAGACAACTTAGCATAGAGCTTCTTCTTTTTCAACACTTGCAGCATAATCCGAAAATGTTCAGTGTGTTCCTCTTCCGACTTAGAATAGATTAGGATATCGTCAATAAAGATAACCACAAATTGGTCCAAGTAAGCATGAAAGATACGATTCATATACTCCATGAATACGCCAGGTGCATTAGTAACTCCGAACGGAATCACCATATACTCATAATGTCCATATTAGGTTCTGAAATCCGTCTTCTGAATGTCTTCGTCTCTTACCCGTATCTGATGATAGCCTGACCTTAAGTCAATCTTGCTAAACACACGGGCACCCACTAATTGATCCATCAAGTCATCTATTCTTGGAAGTGGATACTTGTTCTTAATCGTTACTTTATTCAGTTGTCTGTAATCGATACACAACCTCATGCTACCATCCTTTTTCTTTACTAACAACACTGGAGCTCCCCAAGGCGGTACACTCGGTCTCACAAATTTCTTTTCTAACAGCTCTTCCAGTTGCTTCTTCAGCTCCAATAACTCTGATGCCGACATCCTGTATGGTGCCATATAAATAGGCCTGGTACCAGGGACAAGATCAATAGCAAACTCTACTTCCCTCTCTGGTGGTACCTCGGCAATGTCGTTTGGAAACACTTCAGGAAATTCATGCACTACTTGCAATTCGTTGATCACCGACTCATTTTCCACTGACAAGGATGCCACCAATGCAAGTACCTGAGCTTCTTCTACCAAGAGCTTTCTTAACTCTCTAGCAGAGATAAAATCGTCTTCTTCCTCTTCCTCAGGAGCAAGAAATCGAACAGACTTATTGAAACAGTTACTATGAACATGATTGAACTCCAACCAGTTCATACCCAAAATCACATCGAGACCTCCCAACGGTAAACAAATCAGATCCGCACCAATGTCCTTATCAAACATCGATAGTGGACAATTCAAACAGACTAAAGAAGTGGTCACCGATCCCTTTGTAGGAGTTTCGACAACCATCTCTCCATTCATAGGAGAAACAACAAGGTAGATCCTCCTTACACAATTGGCAGCAATAAAAGAGTGAGTAGCACCAGTATTGATAATAGCAATCAAAGGCATAATATTAATATAGCATGTACCTCTGATCAATCTATCATCACTGGAAGTCTGAGTCCCTGTCAAAGTGAACATTTTTCCCCCAGTCGAAGCTTTCTTTGGTTTCTGACAACGAGTACTAATATGGCCCTGTTCTCCACAGTTGTAACAAGTCACCATATTAACTTTGCAGTCGGCAATCAGATGCCCTGCCTGCCCACACTTGAAGCATTTCTTCACATCACTCGTGCACTCACTGACACGATGACCCAACTCACCACACTTGTAACACTTAAGAGGAGCAGGGGCACCTCCCCCACTTGGCCTCTTGCCATCAACATGCTTCTATTTACCTTTCTCGGCTGGAGCTGCATAAGGTTTCCCATGGTTCATCGGTTGCTTTCCTCTTCTCTCGGCCAACCCCTTATAGTGAGCCAATCGAGCCTTGCTGTCTTCTTCAAATATCCTGCAACAATCCACCAAGTCTGGGAACCTTCTGATCTGCTGATAACCAATTTCCTGTTTGATCTCAGGCCTCAACCCGCTCTCAAACTTGACACACTTTGAGAACTCAGCAGTTGCCGCATTGTAGTGAGGATAAAACTTAGCCAGATCTGAGAAATTGGCCGCATACTCCGTAACCGTCATGTTACCCTACTTCAGTTCCAAAAACTTAATTTTCTTCTTCCCTCGGACATCTTCCGGAAAATACTTCCTTAAGAACTCCCTACTGAACACATCCCAAGTGATTGCCTATCCTGTTTCTCCCAACAGTTGACGAGTGTTAACCCACTAATCATCAGCCTCCTCAGCTAGCATGTGAGTACCTAACCATACCTTCTGTACTTCAGGACATTCCATAACCCGGAAGATCCTCTTGATTTCCTTGAGCCAAGCCTGCGCTCCATCCGAATCATGTCTTCCCCGAAGGTAGGCGGTCGGTTCTTCCGAAACTCGTCATTCTCATTAACATCCTGCAGAGCAGCAACAATCGCATCATCATTCCTTCCAGCCATTCTAAATCTATTACACACCAACAAAAGAACATAATGGTTAAGCAACTGATAACGACAACGACAACTTGTCACACGATAACGACTCGACAACTTGTCACACGACAACGACTCGACAACTGGGTCGGATGCTCTGATAACACTATGTAACATAAATTAAAACACACTTTAATCCAAAAATACTCTTTATTACGCAGCAGAAATGAATCATTCAAATAATAAAGCATAATGGTTTCAAGTTACCAAAAATTAGTTTGTAGCCTGTAATAACAACTAAAATTCCTTAATCAAAATAAAACATGCATAAAAGCGTTCCCGACCCCCAATGTTACATTTCAGAGCAGACGCCACTAAAGTGAAGCACCTCGTCTTCACCGATCACGACTTCCAACTACTCCTAAGTATCTACAGGAAGCCATATAAAGCATCACCAAACACAGAAGGGGTGAGATTCTCAAATGAACAAAAGAAGAAGATGATATAGGTATAAAAGCATAGATAAACAAGTTATGCACCCATATCACAACTATCAACAACAATCACACACCTCAGCACAACCACAATTCATCAATCACAACATAATGCAACATAACTAACAAGAATAATTCAATGAGACACCAACTAGACTCAATGCATGTGGTACCAAATTCTGATCCCTGTTTCATGATCATAATTCCCGTCGGAACGTCTATCTAGTCACTCACACTTCACACGGGCACACGACAATCTTGATTGCTCACACCTCACATGGGCACACAATCACCTCAACAACAACACAACATCGATTCCATTAAAGGAATCCGGATATACGCTCACACCTCACATGGGCACACGTCATCCCTCAACTCATGCATCATGTTATGTACCTTCAACGACAACATGCAACAACGAAACAAATGCATCAACATAGCATATCATCATTACTCGATTCATTAATTCACAACAACACACATACACCTATCCAAGCATACATATTCATAACAATCTTCCAAAATACATCATCTAAGGAAATTATCAACGAAGCAACAAGAAACCACGCAAAGCCACCAGAAAACAACCGAGAAACAACAAAAATTGCGCAAGCAGCATTGTTGTGCCTCATCACACCGCCTGGCAGAGCAGGGGCGTTGTTACGCCTGTTGCACCGCCCAGTGGTACACAGGCGTAGCTCCCCCCCCCTCAATTACAACACTTCCAGTAGCGTTCCATGCAACGCCTCCTGCTCACCGCCCGACACAGCATTGATGTGCCTCCTCGCACCGCCCGGCGGCGTACTAGCTTAGTTTCCCCTCATCAATTCTAGCAAGTTCCAGTAGAGTTCTAGGCTGTGCCTCTTGAGCACCACCCGACGGTACACAACACCGCCCGACGCTATGATCCTTCCGCCCAATGCTACGTGCGCGTATCAGAGTTCTTACACCCCAACTTTCTGCTACACCAGACCCAATTTTCTCCCATTAACAGTCCTCACAGTGCACGAAAATTATGTCAACTCTCAGCAACATTTAGCAACAACAACATACATTATTTTATAGGCAACATCATGAACACACATTACCATCCTACATCATTAGGACCTATCCTTTTCCCATCAAACCCCACCAAAACCCCAACTACCTATCACAAAATTCAACATTCACATGAGTTTAACCTAGTGATTCCAACCCAAATACATACATCATCCAACCCTTGAGAGATTAAAGAATTCCCACCCTTACCTTGTATTGATGAGCTTTCTTCTTCTCTAATGGAGTTCTCCCTTCTCTTCCTTGCCCTAGCCTCTTTCACCTTTTCTCTCAATTTCACGTAAAAAATGAAAATGACTTCTTTATTCCCTAACTCCTTTCATAAACCCCCAATTATGGTTTTCCTTATTTGCCCTTACTCCACCTCGTACAATTACCTTCTCGCCCTTCTACTCTCTACACATCTAATTACTTTATTTATTTTATCTTATTATATCATTATTGTATTATCATTATTATTAAATCCCACTAGTGAAATAATAATAACAATAATTCCCACTAATAAATATAATCTCACATAATATCCATTTTATACTATGGTTCATCAAATACCAACTAATTAGCCTAATTAGTTTTACTCCCCCAAGGACTCATTCCTAAGGCCACTACCCCTTAGTACGGTTACTTAAAACACAACGAAAACACTTAAAACACAACGAAAACATATCAAGTCCCAACATCAACTACACCGACTCATAATTATCTTGCAATAATAAACAAATCAAAATGGGGCGTTACAGGCACTGTTTCCTTCCTGGTCCTTTTTCGACTCAGAGTGGCAGTGGGGCAACTTCATCTTTTTTGATTATGGAACGCAAGAGCAAAGGTGAATAAAAGATGTAGGACTTATCATAAAGAGGAGAAGGGATAGAAAAAATACTTATTTTGTTTCTCTTGAGTGGCCAAGTACTAGGCCTGACTCTTCATTTCCTTCAGCTGATTCAAATTTCTTCTTTTTTGGCTCTTTTAGTGGAATAAGAGCTCGAGCTAAAAACTTTCGACACAAGTAAAAAGTATGAACATAAAATAGGAATTACTTACCTTTAGGATTTCCTTTATCTCACCTTTTAGAATAATGGATCTGACTCGAACGTGTTCAAGACCGACTCTTAAAGGCCATGGATAATTGTGTATGTGATAGTTTGTCGAAATTACTCTCTAGGTAGGCTTTTTCAACTCCTTATTTAATTCCGACAAAAACCCTAATATAATACCATTTTGGAAGTGGAAAATGAAAAACTAAGCCAAGATAAAAAATAGGTAATGGTGGAATTTTGGGAAGATAAAATGCCAAAGAAAACTCATATCTATTTTTTAAGTATGAAGGAAGATTAAATTTTGGAATTTTTTAAATAATTTTTTGTTTTAGTGCAAATGGTTCTGAAACTAAGATTTAAATTTAAATTAAAGAAAACACGAAACCCAATTCAACCCCTCTATTGTGTACTTTTCACACCTTCAATTGGTATCAGAGCCTAGTCTGTGCTTAACACTTAACAGAGGTACATATAATAATCCAATAAGAAAATTCTACCACATGAAAAATATCATATGGCTTTTCCTACCATATCCAAATTGATGATTCCACTGACTTTAAATGATGGAAAAGCAAAACATATTTTAACTCATTGGTCTTGATAAAGAGTTGCTGAAGGTCTATAGGTTATCCTTGGAAAAGGTATTACTATAGAAGTTGATGGTGTATAGATGATCATCTTGTAAAATCTCTTTCACCAGCTCAGATGATGCATATTGAATATCTTCAGAGGTAGTTGCATTCCGGTAGATGCTCTATCTCACTTATGAGTATATCAACATCATTGATATGTCTGATGCTTGAAATGTCTTTGAATTCTAGTGCTCAGATTTGTTGGGATCAATTTTTGAAGCGTAAAGCAGTTACACTTCATCTAATATTTTCAAGTAAATTCTGAGAAGATTTCTCTTTGACTTAAATCTAAAGTCACAGTTTTTTTTGGATGTTTACATCTTGAATCTGCTGTGTTCTGAAGGTTTGTCTTGCAGTCTTCAAAGGAAAGAAATGAAGTTAGATGATGAAAAACTATTCAACATTACACCTTCTCAATTTAGCTCAGTTCCTTGGAACGACTAATGATGAGAGACTTAGGTTTCTTGTCAGAAGAACTTCCATACTTACTGAATGAATTATGATATATGTTGATAGAAGAGTAACTTCTGAAGCATCTGAAATAGCTGTATTTCAACTGATCTTCCAGATCTAAACGCAAGAAGAAACACTACCAGAACCTAATATAAGATGCTCTTCAATGTTTAATCTTTTGAAGTTGATATTAGTGCAGGATACTGAAATTCTGGTCAAGCAGATCACTAAGATGTCGGACAGGATATCGTGACACTTGATCTCTTGTTCTCTCACAATGATAATGAGGAACAGAATACAAACAGCAGAAAGTAAACAACACACAAGAATTGTTAACCCAGTTCGGTGAACAACAACACATACGTCTAGGGGCTACCAAGCCAGGAATAAAATCCACTAAGCAGTATTAGTCCTAAGCTAAACTCCACCATTTACAACTAGTCACCTAAAAACTACCTTTCCAAGATTTCTACCTAAGACACTCCTATGTATGAGACCCTTCTCAATTCCCTTTCAATCACAGCAGTGACTGAACAATTAGAACTCAATAAACTTATCCAACTCAGGTATTCACGCAATACAAGAGAGGCTCACAAAAGTAAAACCCTAGTACTCACTAACAGCTGTGTATATTCAGTGCCTATTCTAGGTTAAATCCATCCTATTTATAACACTAAACAGAACTAGATTTGGGCTTCAAAGTTGCAGCAATTTAGCTCCACATAATCTGCGACCTATTCTTCTCTAGAATAGTTTCTTCAATCCTTAGTTTCCTAAAGTGTCTCCACACTTAGAAACAACATATTCCTTTTAGAATCAGAATCTCAGATTCCTCAATCTCGGACGCCACCTAGGACAAAAGCACATTCCTATAAAAACTGGAAATCAGAAAACACTTATTCTAAACTGTAACAGACAAAGACGTTGAATCAACATGATATGAAATCTTGTCTAACAACTTAACCTTCAGTCAATTCAACATGTTAGGACATCTTATCTAACATCTTTCTGTTAAGTTAATTTTAACAAAATTGATGCCAACCTCAAAGGCTTGGACTCATCAATCTCTCCTTTTGGCAGATTTTGGCTAAAACTAACTACAATTAATCCTGCAGACAGAATTAATCAGAACAGGGAGACCAGATCATCAGAACTGTAGCAGAAAAAACTTTGTCTCCCCCTCAACCAGTTCCTTCTTCTGCAAGCAGCACTACTCCCCCTCAATGGTTAGTATCAGTCAGCAGTGGTTAGTAAAGTTAGTATTACTCCCCCTTTTTAGCCATAATATGACAAAGGCAGAAAGACTAACTCAAAAACTAAATAAACAGTATAGATTATTTAAAGTACACACCCAAACAAAAGTAAATATCATGGGCATTAAGCCATTACAACATGAAAACAAATATAACAAAAGGAAGACAACTTTCAGTAGTCATCTTCTGTTTCCTCATCATCATCTGCTTCTGCATCATCACCAGAACCATCATCAGCAACAACATCTTCTTCAACTTCATCATTGTTCTCCTCAGCAACAAGCTTCTCAACATCTCTAGTGTCAGCTTCAAGGCTTGTATCAATCGTTCCAATTTGTCCTTCCTGGTTGTACTGGTCTTGATGATAGCATCAAGCTCCCTGCAAGTTTCCTTTAGCTGAGCAATAGTTTCCTCCTTTGAAGTTTTAGCAACAGATGTAGGAGCAGATGTTAAAACTATGTCTGGGACATGATTTACACCAAACAACTTGTAATTTAGTGTCAAGGGAGATGCCCTTTTCATTGCATGATCTGCAGATACTAGGATCCCAGGGTACTGATCCAGAATTATGCCACAACAAAGTGAAGGAAAGCATATAGGAAGTTTGACTGCAGTTGATGTAGATTGGTTAAAGATTTGATCAAAGATGTAAGTTCCAAAATCAAACTTTCTTCCTTTGCCAACAATATAAATGAATCTACCTAGACCAGCTGAGATGGTTGAAGTATGGTTGGTGGGCACCCAATTGATAGTACCAATTCTATGTAGAATTGCATACTTCACACTGAGCTTCCCAACTGAAAGTTCCCCATTGCTAGGCCAGTGTTTCATAGTGTTGCAGGTGATCTCTTGACATATTTGATCATCAGTGTCTTCACATTCAGGCAGAGATTCTTCAGATCTTTCCAGAAACCTATTAATCACGGTGGGGGAAAAGTTCACAACATTACCTCTGACATACACTTTCCTGCTGGTTGCATCATTACAATCTTCAGGAATGTTTACTATAAATTCCTTGACCAGCCTCTAATAGCAATATCCAAGGTTAGTGACTGTCTTTATTAGCCCTACATCCTTAATTTGTTTCACCACTTCTTGACAACCTAAGGCATTCTTCCCTAGTTCCCTTTCCAGAGCTACTCTTCTTAGATACACATATGGCCATCTTTTCACATTTTCAGGAGCATGGAAGGAGACATTATTCAGGGGAACTTGAGGAATAACAACATCGTTCTTCTTAGAAACTGGCTTCTTAGTACGCATGATGTTCTGGACACCTTCTGCAACATCATAGTCTGACTCAATATCAGACTCAACTTTTCTCTTTTTGGACACAACAACATCCTTGCTCCAAGGTCTATGGGGTCCAACTACAGACTTCTTATTTCTCTTGTTAGGGGTGTTTTCAGTGTCCACACCCTTATCTTTTCTATTCTTCAATCTTTCAGTCATACTAGGATTGAGACTTTTTGCAATGATTTCATCATCGGAAGGTAAGTCATCTATATTGATAACTTTATTAGTTACTTCTTCAGCAATCCCCCTAGATGCCTATTCTTGAGACACCTTTGTATGTGGGGATGTTCCGTCATCTGTCCCAACATTTCTCACAATAGAGTCGGCAACGGTGTGAAGTTTCCCTTCTAACCCTTAATCACCATCTCCTCCAATATCCTCATCAGCATTTCTCTCAGTCACCTCCTTAATATCATCATCATGAACTGAGTTTGTTGGCATAATCTGAGCCAATGGTCTAGTGATTCCAGCAACATTCATTCTATCCCCTCGACTTATGATTTTATTCACTATTCTGTCAATCCTTTCATCCGTGTTAAACGTTTCTATTGCCTTCCTAGGGTTAGAGAAAGCACCAGAAGTGTTCAAATGATCACCTGGTGAAATGTTCTTTGATCTTCTTATAGGAAGTTTGTCAGTTTTGCATGGGACAATAGCAAGGGGAACATCATCAATTCCATCTTCAGCATACAGCGCCTTAGGTTTTGACCTAGTAACGGATGTCGCAGTAGTATCCTTCTTGCTTGCTCTTGTTGGTGATTGTTATTGCGACATCATAGAGTGAATAAGATTTGCCTTTTCTTTAATCTGGAAGATGGAAGAGTTTGAGAAGAATAGTGTAGAGTGAGGGTATCTATCATGGAAGTGGTTTTGGTTGATTTGAAATGATTGATTTTGAAACCATACATACCCTTGAATAGTGTTCCCACACATTAATTGTTCTAAACCTCCCAACAAGTAAAACCCTAATTTGTCCTTCAAAATCTTTTCCTGAATTTTTATACCACTAGAAAGGTTCAAGTCGTCACAGGAAGATGTCACAACATCTAGTGTGACATTATGCCAGAACGGCACAAGTCTAATTCCAGTGATCTGAAAGCAACCATTCTTTGTGGTTATTTCTTCGGTTTCTATGATTGAGTCATTTGTGACAGCATACGAGCGTCTATTTCCCGCAATTTCATCAATCATAGAGGCCTTTTGAAGAAGATTCTCAATCATTGAGATAGTCTGATGTTGTAACCTCCTATGTGTCATCTTGGTTAACCTTCCAATTTGTAATTCATCCATGTTCAGATCTGAGGAATGTTTCTGTCGTTTCTCATTTGACATTGATGGGCACTCTATCTGCAAAGACGTCCATACATAACAATTATTCTTTGACCTGACACCTTTCATGATAATCCTATCTTTATCATCCGCAACTAAACATTCAGATTTGGTAAAGTTGACTTTTAGACCTTGATCACAAAATTGACTGATGCTAATCAAATTTGCAGTTAATCCCTTGACAAACAACACATTGTCAAGTCTAGGATTCCCAACTTGATCCAATTTTCCAACGCCTTTAATCTTTCCCTTGGATCCATCTCCAAAGGTGACATAGTTGGAGGAACGAGTCTCTATATTCACCAAATAGTTCTTGACACCAGTCATGTGTCTTGAACAACCACTATCAAAGTACCACTTCTCTTCAGTATACCCCTTTTGCGGGGAATGAGCTATTAGGGCCACAGACTCATTCATGGAACTCCATTTCTTTCCACCATTACTAGCCTTAGGATATCCATGTAGCTTGTAGCAATAACGTTTAATGTGACCATACTTGCCACAATAATGATATTTCCAATCTTGTCTCTTTTTACCTGGGGTATGTTTCTGATGTTTGTAATGATGTTGAGACATTCTGTTAGACACCTTCTGTCTTCTTTTGGTCTGATTAAGGATGCATTCTGGATCTCTTTTCTTGCTTAATATTACTTGATCATTGTAGCCAAGTCCTCTGATATCTCCAGCATTCCTCCTAACCTGTAGTATCTTATCTAGTACATCAGAATTGATGTTGAGCATCCTAACAGTTTTGGTTACATTGTCAAGTTTGGAGTTAAGCACAACAACTTCCCCTTTAAGATCAGAGATGACACCAATATGATCTAATCTTTTAGCCTCAAGAAGCATAATAACCTTATGTTAATCTTCTCCTAGCTGGCAGACTTCAGCACATCTCGTATAAAGCTCCTTGAAGGATTTGATCAGATCATTATATGAGAGATCTCCAATTTCTGATTCTATATCAGAGTCAAATACCCCTGTAAGAGCAGAAACATGTTTAGGTGATTCTTCATCACTTGCAGAATCATCTTCAGACCAAGATGTAGTGAGGCCCCTCTTTTCTTTCTTGAGAAAAGTAGGACACTCATATTTGATGTGTCCAAATCCCTCACATTCAAATCACTTGATCCCTTTTCCTTTGTCATCTTTCTCTTAATACTTAGAGTTTCTTCCAAATTTATTCCTTTTATGGTTGTTGAATGACTGAGACTTGACATTAGCCCTTGATTCCCCCTCTATCTTCTTTAGCAATTGACTGTATTATTTCCCTAGAAACACAACAGCCTTAGACATCTCTTCTTTGGAGTTTGTCTTTCTTTCATCATGATTAGACACCAAGGCTAAGCTTTTCTTTTTCTCAGTCTTTTCATTCAGTGCCATTTCAACAGTTTGTAAGGAACCCATGAGTTCATCTACCTTCAAGGTATTGATATCTTGAGCCTCTTCGATGGCTGTCACCTTCATGTCAAACATCTTAGGAAGAGATCTTAGAATTTTCTGGACAAGCTTTGCTTCTAGAATCTTTTCTCCAAGATCATTTTCATCCCCCTTCATTCTCAAGTTCTCAAACTTGGAGGTGAGAAGTTGAAGTCTTGAGGATTTAACTCTAGAGGTTCCTTCATGAGTAGTCTTCAAGATTTCCCAGGCATCCTTTGCAACAGTGCATTTCTTGATCAGCCTGAAGATATTCTTGTCCACACCATTGAACAAGGCATTCAAAGCTTTGGAATTACCTTGAGCAAGCTTATCATCTTCATCATCCCAGTCTTCCTCAGGTTTCAGCTCATCAGTACTATTCTCATCCCTGTCTTTGATCTTTGATGGATCCCACCCTTTGACCAAAAAATTCCAAGCTTTACCATCCATAGACTTGATAAATGCCACCATGAGCAATTTCCAATATTCATTATTGGAACCATCAAGTATGGGTGGTCTATTTAAAATTCCTCCTTCTTTGTCCATTGAACCAGAAAGTATTGTCCCCGAATCTCACCCAGATACATAGCAGGATGACAGCTCTGATATAAATTGAAATTCTGGTCAAGCAGATCACTAAGATGTCGCATAGGATGTCGTGACACTTGATCTCTGCTTCTCTCACAAGGATAATAAGGAACATAATACAAACAGCAGAAAGTAAACAACACACAAGAATAGTTAACCCAGTTCGGTGAACAACAACACCTACGTCTGGGGGCTACCAAGCCAGGAATGAAATCCACTAAGTAGTATTAGTTCTAACCTAAACTCTACCATTTACAACTTGTCACCTAAAAACTACCCTTGCTAGATTTCTACCTAAGACACTCCTAGGTATGAGACCCTTCTCAATTCCCTTTCAATCATAGCACTGACTGAATAATTACAACTCAATAAAACTGTACAACTAAGGTATTCATGCAATACAAGAGAGGCTCACAAAAGTACAACCCTAGTACTCACTAACAACCGTGTATATTAAGTGCCTATTCTGGGTTAAACCCATCCTATTTATAACACTAAACATAACTGGATTTGGGCTTCAGAGTCGTAGCAATTTAGCTCCACAGAATCTACAACCTATTCTTCTCTAGAATAGTTTCTTCAATCCTAAGTTTCCTAAAGTGTCTCCACACTTAGAAACATCACATTCCTTTTAGAATCAGAATCTCTGATTCCTCAATCTCGGACGCCACCTAGGATAAAAGCACATTCCCATAAAAAATGGAAATCAGAAAACAACTATTCCAAACTGTAATAGATAAAGATGTCGAATCAACATGATAAGACATCTTGTCTAACAACTTAACCTTCAGTCAGTTCAACATGTTAGGACATCTTGTCCAACATCTTTCTGTTAAGTTAGTTTTGCCAAAATTGATGCCAACCTCAAAGGCTTGGACTCATTAGATACAGATGAAAATGAGCATCCGTGTTCTGAAATAAAAATCAAGTATTGAAGAGCAAGAGATATTGTTAAATCTATCTTGCTTCAAAGTATTTGATAATATGGATTTTGTTCTTTAAGGTGATATCTTAAGAGACTCCATTGCTTCTTGATCGAGGACCATCTTGGAAGTTGTTTTAAAAGGCATTTCTATGAGAAGTCTTCAATATCTCCTTGAGTTCTATCAACAGTACTGAGACATTACTTTAATCTACTTTATGTCCATTTCTGATAGCTAACACTATCTGGTTCTGAGCTTGTCAATGATTTCATAGTCAAAAGATTTAATCCCAGACAATGAGATTAGTGACACTGCTTATAACATAATTTTGTTCCTATCATATCTCATACTAGACTTATACTCTAGATTGATTTATGATTTTGCTATTTGAAAGAGACATAAGGTAAAGAAGAGTCTGTTTGTACTTACATGTTTGGTCTTATAGAAATATGAGTACCATAATGTATCTGCTACAGATATCAAGGAAATGAGCATAGGCATCTTCCATAAGATTGATTATAACTTTTATTGGAGGAAGAGCCAATATCCCAGATCATGTACTGGTGGTACTGAGTTTGGTGAGAGTAGTGAAGTCAGTGGTTAGATAGCCATTGAATCAGAATCCACTCAGTTATATTCAGACTCTATTGGTCAAGTTTGAATACTGAATCGAGTCTGACCAACAAAAAAAATAAAAATAAAAAGGGTATGCTTGTTCTTTTCTGGTATCTTTTGATTCAATGAAACATTTGTATAGATATAAATACAAAGTTTTTGTTAGACTTCTCGAGAAGTTCTTTTGAAAAAGAGAACTTTAGAAATCTTTAAGAGAAAACTCTATTGTATTTGTTTGTATTGAATGTCTCATTAAGCCAAATGATGATCTTATTTATGGAAACAGTTTCTTCACCTTTAGTGGCGTTACTGTTGTTTGTTAGCTGTCAAGAATTCAATTCAATATTCATCTATCACTCATTACTCTTGTTTCAAGATAAAGTGCTAGTTCTGAATAGAATATTAGAGACTTATGACTGACATATGATATCTCTGTCTAAGTCTAGATCTACTAAACTCTGATGGTTGATAGCTTCTGAAAATTGTCAGTTTATGAGATTTAGAAGAAGATTCTTATGTTTGACATAACAGTTTGAGTAAAACGTTTTTTCAAAGACTTTTATAATACTTAAATTTTCATAAAGGTGAAACTCATCTCATGGAATTGAAATATTTATTGGATAAAGAACCTTTGGGAAATGATGTTCTTATTTTTAGTACTTACTGTTACTATTCTCTGTCTTGTGAAACATCATTGTGTCCTTTTTCTGACAAGATTCTTATTCTTGTAAGATTCTTGTTGAATTCTTCTTCTTCTTCTTCTTTTCTTCTCGTTTGTGTGCTAGTCAAACCAAACGTGAGATGATTTCTTCAGTTAATTCTTCTTTAAATCAGCTGGCTGTCATCAATGAAAAGTTTGTGGATTTTGATGAGTTGTTTAAGATTGGTTTCAACTTCTAGAAGACTGTGTCTAAATAAGTTTGGAATGGCTACTTTGAGATGCTTTGTGGTTTCACTTATCCAAGTCTTGTCAAAGAGTTTTGGATTAATGCCTCCATTGTTGAGCTGAATTCAGAGTGTGCTATTCTATCTAGAGTAACTGGTGTTTCTATAACAGTAACCTCTAAAGCGATTGCAAATGTGATCAATTTGAAGGTGAGAGAAAGACACAAGAAAGGGGGTTTGAATTGTGTATTTACTCTTTTAACAACTTTTCACATCTTGTCAATAAAACACATTACTTTACACCAGAGTTCGTTGAGAGACTCTGACTTACGAAGTTATATTCATACTTGGCAATGATTAGAGCGTGAGAACCAATAAGAGTCTGAATGCTATGTACATCATTCAGAACTTGCAGAGAAGAAGCTTATCAGAGTTGCAAGGTTCTGACTTGCTTATGTAAGGTTCTGATCCTCAATATAGAAACATAAACAAAGACATTAAGCATAAGAGTAAAGAACACACGATATATCCTAGTTCACCACAAAGGCTAATCCAGTCCAACCTCCTCAGGTGATTTCGCCTTGAACACGAGGTCTTAATCCACTATAATCACTCTCGATTATAGATGCACGGGCAACAGTTGGTGACTAACAATATGCACAACCGCAGCTGTGACTAACCCACAATGAACCGTTCAGGTATTCAACTTAATGAATATAACGAACATTGACCTGCAGGTTCCAATCTCGCAAGATCTACTGCTATGATTTCAACAACTAGACGTTCATGGATTCATCGCAATGAATGTAACGCTACTGACCCTATTTCATGATTTACCACAATGACATCTTGCCATTGTCTTCTCGAGTCTTCGGTCACACTCACCACTCAAGGAATCCTAATTTACCAAGAATTAGTTATACAGGAGATTGCAATAATGCTTCTTAACAAGCATATTACTCCTAAGTTTAAGTACATAAGAACACACAAGTGTTCAAGCAAGATATGAGCAACATCTCCTTGCTATTCTAAGAAATTACAAGGATGTATATTGATTTGACAGTTGTTGATATCTTGTAGATCTTCTTCTTCTTCGTCTTCTGGGGTGAGCAAGCTTTGAGCAGCTTCTCCTTGCTTCAGATCTTCAATGTACCACTGACGAGAAGGTGGTTGATGACTTGACTGATTTTCAATGTTGTCTTCTTCATCAACAACTTCTGTACCAATTTGTTGTTGTTGTGTTTAATGTTGATCTTAAGCTCCAACAACAATGGCCATGTGTAAATGGTGATAGCTTTTGATATTTAAGTGTTACAACGAGAACTCATCGTTGTTGCTATCTTCACACAATGACTTGATCAATTCTCCATTGATGGAATGAATCGATACCTTCAGAAGCATTTACTCATTTCTTTAAATAGCCCAGTAAAATATAGCCGTTGAAATAGTGTGGTTGTTAGAAAAGAGACGTTGTGTAATAATTAGTTGTACTGACACATCTCCTTTTTGTTGTGGGAGAAGTGACGGGATATATCTTTCTTGGGCACTATGTACAGTCGTTCACAACGGTAACATTTGACTTCCAAACTTCAGAGGCTTCTAATACGTCAAGTCTTCAGTCTTTTGAAGAAGTCTATTAGGAATCAGTCTTCAGAGCTTCAACACTTGTCTTTAAGAACATTATCCTTTACTACTTTAAGTCTTCCGAAACTTCAGAACTCGTCCATTAGGAATCCGTCTTCAGAGTCTTCAACACTTGACCTTTGGAACCGTAATCTTCAGAACACATAAGTCTTTAGAGTCTTTCTGCACTTGGTCTTCAGAGCCTTCCGCCTTCAGAGCTTCAAGTCATGAGAGTCTTCAACACTTTGGTTCTCCAGAAGATTATCTTCTTCAGAAGCTTCGCTATCTTCAGAATCTCTACCACTTTCAGAGAGCATCCACAAGAGCATTGCAACAGCAATATCGACATCCTTGGATCTGACTGATCATGATCAGATACAGAAGCGTTCTTGCTTCTTGCGACTTGTGTCACACATAGTAACTTCGCATATTATCAATTACGCTCATCTGGTTGGTGCTTTGTTGGATCTGATATCTTCAGTAATTATGATCTGCACACAACACACGTTAGAACATAAAATAGTTCTTTCACAAATACGTACTGTTATCATCAAAACATAGATTGACTTGTAGAGATAATTCTTGCTCTCACACAATTGTGAGGAGATTGGAGAAATTCCAGGAACTCTTGTTTGGGAACATTATCTTCCTACTTGGCATATCTTTGTAAATCCTTCTAATACATCAGAGGTCTCAAATCTTCTTCCTAATGTTGTTGTTTAGAATTAGATTCTGCTTTCATACTTACTTCCTAAGGATAAGGATTTAGACCTAGTGGACCCTATTGAAAAAGATCTGTTTCTACTTCTTAATTCAGATTTGAAGATTGATCTTCCTCAAGTTATGTTTGACCATCTGAAGAGGTCTCTTTCTTCTTTTCAAAAGGAAAAGACCTTCTTCATTCCTTTTGGATGAGTTATTTCTGAAATGCTTGTTCAGTAGGGGGTTAGCATAAGTTCTGAGGCCAGTTCTTCTAAAATTTGGAGAGATAAGTTTGAAGTTATCTATGAAAGATTCTGATGCTAGATTTCTGCATAGTTATGCTTTGTATTTTGTTGAAATTTTTGTATTGTGCATCTTATTAATAAATTCTGAGTTTGTTCATGCCCGTGTTTAGTTTTAACTGATTAATATTTATTCTTGTTTCTCAATGAGAATCTGAAATAAAAAGATAAAAGAACTCAAATGTTTGCAACTTATTTCATCAATAAAAAAGAAGCTATTACAAGACAATTAGATTTCCTAGTGCGATGGATGAGCCCTGAGGAATTCCCTAGGATCACCTGACATGTCCAGATTATCTAAGAAATCTTGCTATTCTTCCTTAGCGAACTCCAAAGCCTCCTTTTTCAGTTTCTTTCTGCGTCTGGATCCAGAAGATCTTCTTCTTCTGTGAGTCTTCACGAAGGATACTGTAGAGGAGAACACCTTTGAAGCTGTCTGCTTACTTGTAGATCTTTCAGATGCTGCTTTGCCTTGGTTTGCTTGAGTTGCTGCATTAAGTAGTGCCGCCTTCCTGAAATGTCTCTTTGGAACCCATATTTGCTTCTTCTTGTACATCTTGGTGTTTGAGGGATTAAGTGATGATGGAAGAAAGCTTACTATAGTCCATTTTATAGACGTGTTACATACATTCTCTTGAGTTTAATATTATTTAAGTACTGATTAAATCTTATCAGTACTCTAATAATGACTCTTGGAATTGTTATCTAACAGTCTAATCTATTTAAGATTCTCTGAACAGTTTTGAATTAATGTTTAATTAGTTTTAACTGTTGCTTTTGTGTCAGTTTCACTTTGTAGTGTACTCTCAGAAAATCTAATGAAATTACTAGAATGTACTTGCATGCTGAAAAGAATTCTTGGTCAAAAAACTATTTCATTAATATTAAACTGATGGATTACAAAAATATTTTAAAAATGGGAACCAGATGATTCTAGAAGAGATCCCTAGCTAGAGCATCTCGTGCCCAACGGCATCCACTGTTGCCATAGTCCACCTCTTCGTCTTCAGAATCAATCACTTCTTTGTCTTCTATGACTGGGAGTGAACGGTAAAACTGCTTGTTGAGCCTTCTTTTCTTCTTTGACTTCTTCAGACTTCTTCTCTTTGGCTTCAAAGAAGCTACTGAAATAAGTTTTGCTGAGTGAAAAGGCTCAGTTGTAGAGGACTCATAAGTAGCTCTCCTCCGAGGGGATTAGATTGCTAAACTTGTAGAGCTCTCGGTTACATGTGTTATGACGGATGTATTATGACTCTTAATTGATGACTCCATATCTCTAGGTAGATGATTGATGAAAATGACTTAGGAGTTGGATGCTTTTATAATGGCTTCTGTGGATACCAAGAGTCAAAATTTAATCCTTGTTTAATTCTTGGAATAGTAACGCCCACTAAGACTTTAAAGCATGCACTTTACAAACCTTAATGACTCTTATTACTTTATTACTTTTCCTCTTTGGAAACTGATCCTGTAATGATGATCTGAGATACATTTATTAGTGATATTCCTTCTCTTTTCTTTCTTTTTCTTTATTCTTTTTTATGTGACAAAAGGGGGGGGGGATAATAGTAAGTATTTAAGTGGAAATTGAACCCATAGAATACATGTTCTGTACATATTGGTCATTTATTTTTTTGTCATTCATTTTCTGTTTTTATGGTTACCTTGCCCATGGCGTATTTTTAACTTTCTTGTACATAGGTCTAAGGAAAAGCTTACAAACCTCAGACTTAGCATATCAGACCTAGAAGGAGCTTACAAACCTCATAATCTGGTGTTGCCAAAGAAAGTTAAAAAGGGAAACATATTTTAACTCTCTTGTACATAGTGTTAAGTAAGAACTTACAAACCTTTGACTTAGCCTATTAGACTCAGAATGAGCTTACAAACCTCGTATTCTGATGTTGCTAAAGGAAGTTAAAATATTGTTATTTTGGTTTTCTTGAATATGGAACTAAGGGTGAGCTTACAAACCTCAACCTTGGAACTGTTTGACTCAAGGGGAGCTTGCAAACCTCAGACCCTGATGTTACTAAGAAGACAGATTTATTTTTTCTTGAAAAATAGTTCTTCGTGTTAAAGTCAATAGAACTCAGTTGTGCACTATCAGACTTCATGGGAGCTTACAAACCTTATACCTTGTTGTTGCAGAGAAAATTTAATGTCCAACACTGTCCTTTAAATGCTTGTGTTTGTCATCATAAAAAAGGGGGTGATTGTTAGAACAAGATTTGTTCATGGCATATTCTCTTTTAGTTTTGATGATAACAAAAGTATTAAAAGAACAATGATTTATTTGATGTGTGTTTTATTTATGCAGGTTCTTGTTCTTGTACATAAATAATCAAAATCTATTTTAATTATACACACTTGGGAGTTGCTTCATTGATGGCTTCTGGTGGCAGAGTGTGAAGAACAATTGCTATTGTGGCTTGGCACAGACTCTAAGCTGAAGGCCTCAGCATTCATATGAGTCACTACACTTGGCAGTTGTATATCAGCATCTGGTACCATTCAGAGTTGGTGATAAAGTTGTGATTGTCCGTATTGCAGAAAGCAAGTTGTATTGTCTTATCAGCTTGTCAGCTAGAGTCTACAAGCTTGCAAGGCTCAAGAAAGGTTGTCATGCGCTACGGATGTCTGCTCCCAATGGCTCTATCCTACAAAACCTCTTGAAGACTCAAAGGTTAAACGTTTTATATACTGGATTTGGAATCTGATATACATCCATCTTCAATGTCTCTTGTACTATGGAGTAAAGGCAAAGACACTTGATCAAGTCATTTCCTCAACAGCTAGTTTCTAAAAAGGCTATATATATGGCTGAAGATTCAAGTTTGAATCTTAACAAGGATTCTTCTGATGAAGGAGTAGCAAGATCAAGCAATTTTCAACTCTAATGTAATATGCAGATTTTCTGTTTTAGGTTGTAATTGTAAAAGCCTTAAGATTTCTTACTATTGTATATCTTAAAAATCTTAAGTGCTTTAGGTTTTTGTTATGGTGATTTCTCGTACCTCTGATACTTGTATCATGTACACCTTGTTCTCTATTCTGTAGAGCCTTCAGAAGTTTAGATTAAGTCTCTTGCTATGTGCTTCAGCAAAAGTCTTGTCTCATTGGGATTCAAGCAACAAGTCTTGAGGCAAGATGCTTAAGCCAAGTGAGTCTCATTGCTTAAGTGCTTGATCTCTGAAAGTCTTATTCAGCTAGTCTGATCGAGCAAAGATTCGAAGACTCCGTCTAAAGGGTGTGGGCAAGGAAGTCTCAAGAGAGCTTGAGCAAAGGGGAAGTCTCAGTCTGATGACCAGAAGAGCAGGTGGCTCGGTCAGAGGGCGTATGCAAGAAGTCTTAGACATGTGCTTTAAGCAAGGGGAAGTATCAACCTGAGGACCTTGTAGCAAGTAGCTCGGTCAGAGGGTGTGAGCAAGGGAAAGTCTTAGACATGTGCTTTAAGCAAGGGAAGTCTCAGAAAGTTGGTCTGAGCAATTGTAATCATGAAGTGGTTATAATGAAAATCTCTTGTGAGGCAATGGGACTTGACTACTCTCAGTTAAGGGAGGAACCAGGATAAATCTTTTGTGTCTTCTGCTGTTATTTTATTTAGTTGTGTTATATCCGCTACCAAAGAATTAAAATAAAATAAGAACACTAGTTCTTATTCTGAAACTCTGATCAGAAGTTAAATTAAAGAAAACGCGAAACACAATTCAACCCCCACCCCCTTCTTGTGTACTTTTCACACCTTCAAAAGGTCTCAAATTAATGAATTTTTGGGCATGAAAGTTTAAACGTGCTTTGTAGTATCTCTCATTTAGTGTGGTATTAGCCAAGAAAATTTCATCATCATCAATCAAAAGTGATCTTGGTAAGAACTTGCTAAAACCAAATTGTCTAGCCATCTAATTTGGCTGATAACTAACAAACCCCATTCAAGCTTTCCGCTTCGAAATTTTAGTCGAGGGGACAATCGGTATAGGGAAAAAATAACCGGATGTCAAGAGCTTTAGATTGGTTTTCAAGTGAAGAAGTTGGAAACTCTCTTCTGAACCAATTTGGTCGATGGCTTTGATAGACATATGGTGCCATATAAGAAATGAATCTGGCACACACCTGATACATAAAGAATTATTTTCTAAAGTATTCTTTAGTCGATATGTTAGCACCATCTGGGGTTAGGAGAGTGAGTCTAGTACCTTTGACTATTCTACCTTTGACTTATCTGGATAAATAAGATAGAATAGTAACACTTATAGAGGGTTGAAAAGTGGTATTAAGCCAAAGTTGCAAAAGCAATATATGGCTAGGAAACAAGAGGTTATCGTCAACACTAGATCATTTTTTTTTATTTCAAGGGAGGAAAGGCCTAAGGATTCATAAAGACAACCTAAGAATAACCCGTTGAGACGAACATTTTGTCCTCATGAATCCGAGTTGCTTAAGATATGAATTTCTTAACTGCTTGAGGAGAACTAGAACAAAAAACGAAATGAGATAACCAAAGGATGAGAAAAGCAATATGCTTGTAGTCACAGACTTCCTTAGTTTGGTAATGATCATCTTTTATATTGGCATTTAAGCTAGAATGGTCGAAGGTAAAGTAATGTTTGGGTTTTCTTCTTGATTAAGGTGTCGAAAGTCTCCCATGTTGGTCGAAGACTAGTAATAGCAGCGACATTGAAGAGAGTAGGAGTTACCATCCCACAACAAAGCTGGAATGTATTAGTCAAACCTTCCAAAATAATATAGAAAAATATGAACATGATGTAATTATACCTTGGCCTAGTTCTTGATAGTTGAATTAAGTCAAAGATGCCTAGATCTTGACAGATATTTCCTTTCTTCATTTACACTTTATTCAACCAATTGAGACATGCTTCATTATTGGTAGGAGGAAAAGAACGAAATAAACGACGGGGTTGGTCAATGAAACCTAATTCAAAACTTGTGTCCTCAATTGCAAGAGATTTATAATAGGTTAAACAAGGAAAGAAACCATTCAATTTAGCAAATTTTACATACGATCTGGATAAAGGACCCGAGAATGTATGAACACTACCTGCAATAGAGAAGGGAATTAGTGAAACATCCTAAACCGCGACTCTTAATTTCAAAGAATAAAATCAAATTTTTTGGATGCTACTCAAACATAACATGCATACTTTCCAATTAGTTTCAATGCTCACAACGGAACTCAAAATAATTAACATAAACATAAAATATCTCCTCAATGAAGTACTTAAGTAAATTAACAAAATTCAAACATTTACTCAAAACAAATAAGACGACCGGTTCCCCGATGTTACATATTAAAGCAATAGTTCCAACTAAACGGCAATAAAACAATAAAGAAAACATAGAGAGATTCATAGTCCTCTTCCAATCCACGTCAGCACTTAGTCCTCCTGAGTATATGTACAACATTATACATGACAACACAAAAAAACAATAAAGGGGTGAGAATACACTCAAATATATTAATGGTGTAAAAGAATGCAATGGTAGCTTAAATCATACAATTAGCAACACATATTCAATTTACACAACAACACAACAATCAACTCACATAGCCTTTATGTATGAAATGTGACTCACATCTCGACTCAATTCATGTATTACCAATTTGGACATCAGAGATTTGTTACTGATCATTTCCACTCAACAATGGTTCCTCGTTTGAATCGGATCCCAACTTCTGAATCCCGGGTCCCCATTTCTGAACCCCAGACAATCATTGGTCCCTACTTCTAAACTCATGACTCGCCTCTTTGAATACTGACATGTATGCTGCATGAGATACAAATAATATAAACAACACTTATGGTTCCACTTCTAACCATTAACAAATGTCATAATGCATTTCACAGTAGTTCCCAATTCGAACTACACACCTCTACATAAAATATATAATTATATTCACAACACATAATTATACAAGCCACATCACATCTCACATCAACAACATGTAATTATAACACATCATATAATTATACAAACATTTTAAAACATAAAACTATATTCATCAACACATAATTATATTGACAGATCACAACTCATACACATACATATAATTCACAACTTATTAAACTCATCATGATATTTTATCACCAAAAGAAGTCATGCTTTTCATCAACACATATCAATTATCACTCAGAACATTCCAACACCATAAATTTAACACATGGCAACTATCATTTCATGATTACATGATTATTCGATAATCGTCTTTGAAATTCTGGTATCAGATGTATGATGTTGAGTGTGATGTCACAACAACACAATCTACTATATGAACAAGGTAAAAACAACAGTAAATAACACAATGAATTGTTCACCCAGTTTGGTCTAACTACCTACGTCTGGGGGCTACCAAGCCAGGGAGGAAATTCACTATTAGTAGTATTAAATTACAGACTCAACAATCCCAGTTGACATCTACCTAACTTAATCACTACCCAATGACACTTCTACCTAAGAAACCACTTAGGTATGAGAAACCACTCACTCCCTAAATCACCTCAGTGATACAATCCAATGATTACACTTTAAAACCCACCTTGATTCTGCTTAACAGCTTTGATCAAGAACAACGCACTCTTGCTTAAAAGCTCTAGAGTGAATACACTTACAACTCAAAATAGTAACACCAATTCAAACATGAATGGTTTAAAAAACCCACACGAAGACACAAATGACACTCAACCTTTAGCTCTCTTTCTTCGTTATCTACCAACAAGGGTTGAGGCTGCTTTTATAGAATTCTGACTTGGGTTTGGACCTGCTCCAAAAATATCTGATTTGATTTGTTTTAAAACCATAATTTAAAATAGATTTAATCTTCAAATCTTTTTAAATCTCTTCAAATCAGCCCTAATGTTAGTTACATGATCTGCTCCATGATTTACAAAATTATCTGATTGAAAATATCTTCTCCAAGAAATTCGCATCCAATATCTCTAACAGATCTCCTCAAAACACACTAAGATGCGCAGCCCTAAAACATCACAACCTGATATACTGATGTTCTGATATACTGATGTCAAAACATCAATTATAACATCAGCATATAAAACTTCAACCCTGCAACAGCTAATGTTAGGAACCAATGTTATGACATCAGACATATGACATCAACATTGTTCAACTTTGTTTTACCAAAATTCCAGCCAATACAAGAACTAACAATCTCCCCCTTTGGCTAGTTTTGGCTAAAACAATCTCTGCCATCATCGCCATCATCAGTGGTACCTGCAGCGGAAAAAACTTCTAACCAGCAGCAATCACATAGCACACTGCACAAAGCTAAACTCCCCTCAAAATATGAACCAGCATACCAGTTGTTCAAACTGCACACTCCCCCTCAAGCCTAGAGGCACAAGGGCTCTAACTCTCCCCCTTTTTAGCCACAATTGGACAACTACCAACAAGTTATACCCTAACACTTTACTACAGTTAGTCCTACTAGCTCTCCTTGTCAGTCTAAAGTCAGCACCACAAGACAAGACAAATCATAGAACAAAACCAAGATAAGCATACAATACTTATATCCAAGTTACACACCATGCACACAATGTGCAGAAACAAACAAAAAAACTACAAACTACAAAAGCAATAAACAGCAAAAACAGCACTTCAATCTTCATCAGCATCAGAACCATCTGCATCATTCTCTTCACCTTCCTCTGAACCTGAATCTTCAGTGTTGGCACTCACATCATCTTCACCCTATTCCAAGGATTTGATCATCTGCTCAATTTTCAACTTCCTAGCAGTGTTAGTACTGATAACCATATCAAGATCCTTGCAGGTTGCCTTCAATTCTTCAATGAACTCAGTTTTAGTACTGGCCTTCTTAACACCAGAACTTGATGTTACAACAATGTCTGGAACATGATTCCCAACAAACAGCTTAGGATGCAAGGATAAAGTTGACTCCCTCTTACATGCTACATCTGAATTGGTTAGAATTCTAGGATGTTGATCTAAGATCATTCCACAGACAAGGGAAGGGAATGCTATAGGCAACTTGATAGGATTAGTGGCACCATGCTTCACAACTTGATCAAACATGTAATTTCGATAATTGAACTTGACCTTTTTCCTAACAGCATAAATAAACCTTCCTAATCCCACAGCTATGGTGGTTTTGTGATTAGTATGTACCCAGTTAGCAGCTCCAATTCTGTACAAAATAGCATACTTGATACTGAGTTTGCTAGCTGTCAATTTACCTTTCAGTGGCCACACCTTCACTTGAGTGGCTGTGATCTCTTTACACACATCATTATCAGTCACTTCCAGTTCACAACCCTCTTGATCATCTCTTCCCAGATACTTATTGATGGTACTAAGAGAGAAATTAATACACTTATCCCTAACAAACACCTTCATGAAGTCCACACTTCTTTTATCAGAAATGTCTAAAGGAATGTTAACAACAAATTCCTTAACAAGTCCACCATAGCACTTAGAGAATTTTGTCACAGTCTTCAACAGGCCAGCAGCATGAATGAGCTCCATAATTTCTTTCATCTCCAATGCATCTTTGCCCAGCTCTCTTTCCAGAGCTAATCTCCTTTGACATACAAATTTCCACATTGGAGCACTGCTAGCATAATGAAAGGATATGTTGTCCACTGGCACTTCAGGAACCTTATCAGAAATTCTCTTCAAAATGGACTTTCTAACAGGGGTGATGTCTTGAACATCTTCCTCAACATCATACTCAGATTCAGATTCTTCTCTAATCTTTCTCTTTTTGGAAGTCACAGCAACCTTGCTCCAAGATTTAGTTGGACCAGCTACAGATGTCTTTTTCTTCTTGCCTTCAGCTGTCATCTTAGGAGAAGATTCCACAGTCTTTCCTTTTCTAGTCTTCAACATATTGGCAATCCTAGGAACAACATTATCAATTACTTCATTATCAGATAAGTCAACAACATCCACCACATCAGCATTCCTCTTCCCTCTAGGACTAGGAGTAACATCCCTAGCAGGTGATGTTCCAACATCATGCTCAACATCAACCTCATCTTCAACATGAGTATCCCTTTCTCTTTCAGCTTCAGCTTCAACTTCATCTTCAGCATCTTCAATAACTGAAACAGCCAATCTGTAAAGATTTGTTTCAGAAGTTTCAACGTCACCCTTTTCTCTAATGGATTGATCAGCAGGCAGTTGACTCAGAGGTCTAAAAATTCCCTTCACAGACATCCCTTTCTCAAATATTTTTGTGACTATCTGATCAATGCTTGTGTCCACATCTACCCTTTCTTCAACAACTTGAGGAAGAGGGGTGGTGGTCTTAGGGTTAGGTTTGCCTCCAAACAAGACACTAGTGACAAATGCTCTACTCTTGCTATCATCAAATTTCTTACCCGTAGATTGATTAGAAGTATTACCTTTTGAATGCCTCTTAGGTTGAAACTTCTCAGGTCTTTTCTTTTCTGAAGCTGGAATCATAGAGATAGGGGCAATGTCTATAGCTTCATCCAAAGATACCTCTTCTGTCGAAACCCTAGAATTAGCATGAGTGGAACTTTTGGACGCAACCTTCTTGGATGGAGATGACTCTTGTTTAGACATCGTTTCTGTGTGACAACTGATGAACAAAGGTGTTTTGTAATTTCTGTTCTTAGGGGGGAAGATGAACGGATTTGGAGTGTGGAGATTGAAGTAGCGTTTGAAAGTAATAATAGGGAATGATAGCCTAAGGAAAGGGGACTGCTTTTGTTGGTCACTTAAAGGCCAATAAATGTATTTTCCCCACCAAAACCAATTTCCTTTTAAATTTTTGAATTTTAATAAATGTACACCATAATTCACTAACCTTTGAATCCTTTTCCACATGCCCAAATTTCTACTTAACACTTCACACATTTCAGCACACATATCTTTAGGGAAATCGTCATTACCCTTCATACCTGAATTATCAACCTCTACTACCTTGGTTTCTTCAATATTTCCTTTGAATAGTTGCATAACACTAGGTTGTTTGGTGATTCTTCTAATGTCACATTCAGATGTGATAACATCATCCTTGACATTACATGATAAGCTGGACTCTTGAGCAGCCCAAAAATAACAGTTATCTATGGATCTAACTCCCCTCATAACGACTTCACTCTTCTCATTAGTCACTACACATTCATCTTTAGTGTAGCTAACCTTGAATCCTTCATCACATAACTGACTGATGCTAATCAAATTAGCAGTCAATCCTTTGACCAGAAGTACACTTTCAAGATTAGGTCCAACCTCACAATTCAATTTTCCAATTCCTTTAACTTCCCCTTTTTCTCCATTTCCAAAAGTTACATCCTTTGTGGAGTAAGTCCTAATATCCACCAACTGATCCTTGAAACCAGTCATATGCATTGAGCAACCACTGTCAAAATACCAACCATCCATAGCTGGGGTTCTAACAGATGAGTGAGCTAATAGACATGTGACAGCAGCTTTAGGAGCCCATTGTTTAACAGTCTGAGGCCTGTTTTGTTTCTGTCTAGGTTGAGGAACAGGCTTGGGATAACCATGCAGTTTAAAGCAAGAAGATTGTATATGGCCAAATCTTCCACAATAGTAACATCTTACTCTTTGAATCTCTTCTCTGGAGTGATTTAAATATCTCCCACCTTGATGATGATTTCTGTCATAATGCTGAGGCTGCCATCTGTCAAAATATTGATATTGTCTTCTCCCATAATTAGGCTATCTTCTGTAGTGCTTAGGCTGTCTTTTACCATGATGATGTGGCCTCCTTCTGCCATAACCATGAGGCACAACATTATTAGGTCCAAACCCTTGCATTTTCCCTTGATGTTGAGACATCGGATGGAACATGTTATGTTTGAGATTATAAGCCTGCATACTTCTATGGTATTGAGGAGGCATATACTGTCTAGCTCCAAAAAACTGAGGCTTTCCTTGAGGTTGAGACAAAGACTTCTTAGGAACATGACCATATCCCTTTCCATTATTTTGTGGCCCAAGGTGAGGGGCAACCTTCTTAATTCCAGAACCATGTCCTTTTTCATGCTGATGAGGAATGTTTTGTTTAACCCCATAAGAACTAGCCTCTGCAGATATCTTCTTCTCACCCTCATATCCTAGACCAGTCTTATCACTTGCACCTTTTCCAGCTTCAAGTATTTTATCCAGAGTTTCAGTTCCACTATTTAACATTCTGATGGATTTTGACATTTGATCAAGCTGGGATTTTAATAACAAAACTTCATACTTAAGTTCAGCTTTCTCAGTCTCAAGCTGTACAATAATCTTCTTCTGCTTCTCCCCTTCTTGAAGGACCTCTTCACTTTTTAGACACATCTCTTGATAAGAGAATGCCAGCTCTTCAAAGGTCAATTCACCATTACTAGACTCTCCATCAAAGGCACATAGTCCAATCAATGCCTTAACATGATTGGCATTCTCTTCTTCACTTTCTCTATCTGTATCAGACCAGGAAACAGATAACCCCTTTTTCTGCTTTTTGAGGTATGTAGGGCATTCTTTCTTGACATGACCATAACTTTCACACTCATAGCATTGAACTCCTTTGTCATGATTGGACTTTTCTTCATCTCTTATTTTCTTCACTTGATCACTAGACCTGTTATTGTCAGATGTGATGTTCTTAACATTAGGTCTATAGTTTCTATCCATTCTCTTTAACACCTTATTAAACTGTCTCCCAAGCATCACAACAGCATTTGACAGTTCCTCCTGAGTTTCAAAGTTACACTCCTTCTTACCATCTTCAGTATTGGACACCAAAGCTATGCTTTTGGTCTTCTTTTCAGGCTCCTCATTCAATCCCAACTCAAAGGTTTGAAGAGAACCAATCAACTCATCAACCCTCATCTTGCTGATGTCTTGAGCTTCTTCAATGTCAGTCACCTTCATTTTATATCTCTTGGGAAGGGATCTGAGAATCTTCCTTACCAGCTTCTCTTCAGTCATTCTTTCTCCTAAAGCACTAGAAGCATTGGACAGCTCAAGAATATTCATGTGAAAATCATGAATGGTTTCATCCTCCTTCATCTTCAGATTTTCAAACTTTGTGGTCAGCAGTTGAAGTCTTAACATATTGACCTTGGAGGTTCCTTCATGAGTAGTTTTCAAGACATCCCAAGCTTCCTTAGCTACTTCACAAGTGTTTACCAGCCTAAAGATGTTCTTGTCAATACCATTAAAGATGGCATTCAAGGCTTTTGAATTTCCAACTGCAAGCTCATCTTCTTCCTTTGTCCAATCTTCCTCAGGTTTTAGCTTAGTTGTACCATCCTTTTCAACAACAACAGGTGCTTTCCATTCTTTTAAAATAGCCTTCCAAGCCCTGCTATCTAATGACTTCAAGTAGGTAACCATCTGTGGTTTCCAATAGTCATAATTAGAGCCATCTAGAATAAGGGGTTTATTCACAAATCCACCAGTCTCCTTGTCCATTGTACCAGAAAGTATCAGCCCTAGATCTCACCCAGATGCAGAGCAGGATGCCTGCTCTGATACCAATTGAAATTCTGGTATCAGATGTGTGATGTTGAGTGTGATATCACAACAACACAATATGCTATATGAACAAGGTAAAAACAACAGTAAATAACACAATGAATTGTTCACCCAGTTCGGTCTAACTACCTACGTCTGGGGGCTACCAAGCCAGGAAGGAAATTCATTATTAGTTGTATTAAATTACAGACTCAACAATCCCAGTTGACATCTACCTAACTTAATCACTACCCAATGACACTTCTACCTAAGAGACCACTTAGGTATGAGAAACCACTCACTCCCTAAATCACCTCAGTGATACAATCCAATGATTACACTTTAAAACCCACCTTGATTCTGTTTAACAGCTTTGATCAAGAACAACGCACTCTTGCTTAAAAGCTCTGGAGTGAATACACTTACAACTCAAAATAGTAACACCAATTCAAACATGAATGGTTTACAAAAACCCACACGAAGACACAAATGACACTCAGTCTTTAGCTCTCTTTCTTCGTTATCTACCAACAAGGGTTGAGGCTGCTTTTATAGAATTCTGACTTGGGCTTGGACCTGCTCCAAAAATATCTGATTTGATTTTTTTTAAAACCATAATTTAAAACAGATTTGATCTTTAAATCTTTTTAAATCTCTTCAAATCAGCCCTAATGTTAGTTACATGATCTGCTCCATGATCTGCAAAATTATCTGATTGAAAATATCTTCTCCAAGAAATTCGCATCCAATCTCTCTAACAGATCTCCTCAAAACACACTTACATGCGCAGCCCTAAAACATCACAACCTGATGTACTGATGTTCTTATATACTGATGTCAAGACTTCAATTATATCATCAGCATATAAAACTCCAACCCTGCAACAGCTATTGTTAGGAACCACTGTTATGACATCAGACATATGACATCAACATTGTTCAACTTTGTTTTACCAAAATTCCAGCCAATACAAGAACTAACAGTCTTGTAAGACTTATCACAAGTAAACAAACTCTTCATATTGTCATGCACATAGTAAACCTATAATTAGCCATAATAAGTTAGTATTTTATGTAACGCCCCAGTTTTGTCGATTTATTTATTTGAGTCGTTTTGAGTATTTTATTATTATTTTATTTTATTTCTGACTTTTATGTGAAAATATGTTATTTTTCATCGTGATTATATTTTATCGTGTTGTGGGAGCGTTTGCGAGATATTTGAGTGTGGGGGTATTTTGGTCATTTCACTTTATTTTGATTAAGTTAGAATATAAATAGAAAGAATAAGAAGAAAAAGAGAGAAAAGAAAAAGAGAAGAAGAAAAATAGAGAGAAAGAAGAAGAGAAGAAAAAGAGAGGAAAAACTTGAGAAAGAAGAAATCAATCTCCCGACTTTATCAAACACGATTTAATCGGGTAAGGGTGCGAAACTCGATTATACTATGTTTGTGTATGATTATGTATGTGTGTGTGCATGTTGTCTTGCCTTTTTCCATAGTTTTCGGTTTTAGGTCGAAAACGAGTAAACGAGTAGAAACCGATGTTTTTGCGGTCGGAAATCGATATAAATTGCGTTGTATGATCACAATGTGTTTATGAGTCATTGCTGAAAATTGTTTTGCTGTTGGAATTGTTTTGGAATGAAAAATGAGATTTTTGGGGGTTTTGGATCGTGTAACCCGTAACAGAATTTTTCTGGTTCTGGTGTGATTCGCCAGGCGAATTAAGTCTCGCCACTGGTTCGCCAGGCGAAGTGCTGGCGAAGGGGGATTCGCCAGGTGAAATCGTAAGTCGCCAGGCGAAATCGGAAAGACAGAATTGGGGTAGCTTCTGTAACTTTTGGGGTTTTCAAATTTTGTGGTTCGCCACTGGTTCGCCAGGCGAAGTGCTGGCGAATGGTGTAACGCCCCAGTTTTGGTCTTTTATTTTAATTGAGTCGTTTGGATTATTTTATTATTATATTATTTTATTTCTGACTTTTATGTGAAAATATGTTATTTTTCGTCGTGAATATATTTTATCGGGTTTTGGGAACGTTTGCGAGATATTTGAGTGTAGGGGTATTTTGGGCATTTGGGTGTATTTTGTTAAGTTAGTAAAGAAAAGAAAAATAGATATAGAGAGAAAATAGTAGAAGAGAAAAGAAAGAAGAAAAGAGAAGAAAAGAGGAGAAGAGAGAAAAGAGAGAAATTGGAGAAAAAGCTTGGGAAATCAAGAGAACAAGTTCTAGGAATCGATTAAATCAGGTAAGGGTGTGAAACTCGATTATCTTATTGTTGTGTATGATTATGTATGTGTGGTTACATGTTGTATTGTTTCGTTCGATAGTTTTTCGGGTATAGGTCGAAATCGCGTAATCGAGTAGGAATTGATGTTTTCACGGACGGAATTCGATATAATTTGTGTTGTATGATCTCTATATGTGTATGAACCATTGCTAGTAATTGTTTTGCTGTTGGAAATGATTTGGGGATGAAAATGGGAAAATTTGGGGTTGGAACAGTGCACACACGCAGCAGAATTTTTCTGCTTCTGGTGCAAAGCGCCGGGCGAAAGGCCCTGAGCGCCGGGCGATGTGTCCTTTTCGCCGGGCGGTTTTGAGAGGCGCAGAGGTGCCAAGCTTCTGACTCTTTGAATCATTTTGGGGGATTGGCGTCGCCTGTGCTTCGCCGGGCGAAGCAGAGGCGAAGCGTGTTTCGCCGGGCGGTGAGCATGCTTCGCCGGGCGGTTGGTTTTTTTTTAAAATAAATTTTTTTTTTTAATTCATATCTTTCGAACCGTATTTCCGATTTAAGTGATATTTATATCGTTGGAAAGCTTATGAAATGTACTTTTGGATGATGATGATTTTGGAACTGTTAGCCGATTTAATTATGTCGGAAATCGGGAATAGTGTCGTTTTGTCGACTTTTGCGGTTATAATTGTGTGAATTTGATGTGTAATGTACATTGTACTGTTAATATGAATGTTGTATGGATTGTGTGCTGTGGTGTGATAAGAATACCTGTGTCGATGATGATTTGTGGCCTAAGGGCAAGAAAATACTATGTGTGGTATTTGATGATAAATGCATGATTATGAATGTGTATATGTATGCAATGTAAATGTCATGAGTCATTGTATGCCAAGCATCATGATATGTATTGTTGTGACGTCCTGAGTGACGGTTTGGTTCCTGAGGGAATGTGCTATAACATCGTGTGCCTCGAAAATATGAGGCGATGCCTGAGGACCTAAAGCGATGGGTATAGACGATCGTGTGCCCATGATGGGACTTAAAGCGATCCATAACGTCGTGTGCCTCGAAAATATGAGGCGATGCCTGAGGACTTAAAGCGACGGGTGAACATCGTAGGCCCGACGGGGTGTTACTTGAGTGATCCTCAGTAACGAGCGATGGTTCCAATAGTTCGTGAGTGAACTAGTGATGAGACATGAGAAACACTGGAAGTCGGTACCGCATGGCATGTGCATAGAGTCGTTGTGTCGGTCTCTGTGCATTTGCATAATCATGGATTAATTGTGTATGTTAATTGTGAATGTGATTAATGTGATGGAATATGTATAATTGTGTGATGAGGGGTGTATTATGTGTGATTGACGTGTATTGGTGACGAATACCTGATAATTGTACTGTGTTATGTTTTATTCGATTGTGGTGCAATTGTGGTGAGAACTTTATACTTGTGCATTTTTGTGTTAATATATAATTTTATGCAACTGTATTATGATTGTTTTTCTCACCCTTCTGCTGTTTTAGAATGCTCTATGAGGCATTGCAGATTAGAGTTGCTGGAAGTCTTTTTGTGAAGCTTTGCGTCTTCATTCTTTTGTCGGTCGGCTCTGATATGTGACACCGGGTAGTTAGGGTAGCCGTGTTGTGATTATTGGTGTATTATGTATATATATCTTTTGACTTGTACATGTATAACTTGGTGTATGACAACTTTCATGATATATATATATATATGTTATTCAGTTTTAGATTTTCCGCTTTCATTCTAAAATCTGAAATGTGGGTGTAAGGAACTGAGTTCTTGTGTTGATCGCTACCCCACTGTTGCATATCTAAATGAGCAGGTGTTGTATGTTATGTTTGTTTCAAATTGATGTGATGCTCCCTGTCTATGCCATGTTTTCAAATATACTCTGATGAAATTTTGAATTTTTATTTACCGCTTTATTAGCCTGGGGGTATAGATTGGGGGTGTTACATTAAGTGGTATCAGAGCCAGTTTGTGTCAGTCCGTGTCAGTTGTGTCAGTCCTTGTTGGTCGCTGTGGTTGGTTGAGATGTTTGTTTAACCATAGTTTCTGTTATTGGAAGTGAACAGAATATTGCTGGAAGGAACGATGCTGCTTTAGCTACTGCTATGCAGGCTATGGCTCGTGCTGTGCAGGGTGCACGGAATGCTGGGGAGAATGATGAGTTTAGGAAGAATAGACCGCCTGTCTTCAAAGGGAGACATAATCCTGATGGAGCGCAGATTTGGCTGAAAGAGATTGAGAGGATTTTCAGGGTGATGGATTGTGATGAGGACAGTAAGGTGAGACTGGGAACTCACATGTTACAGGAAGAAGCAGATGACTGGTGGGTCGGTACTCGTCAGGTGTTGGAAGATGCGGAGGACGAAGAGATCACTTGGGAAGTGTTTAGCCGAGAGTTTCTAAGGAAGTATTTTCCCGAGGATGTCCGAGGGAAGAAAGAAATTGAGTTTTTGGAGCTAAAGCAAGGTAATATGTCTGTTGTGGATTATACAGCTAAGTTTGTTGAGTTGGTGCAGTTTTATCCTCATTATGCTGAGGCGACCGCGGAATTCTCGAAGTGTGTGATGTATGAAAGTGGATTGCGTCCTGAGATAAAACAGGCGATCGGTTACCAGAGGATAAGGAGGTTTGCTGATTTGGTGGAATGTTGTAGGATTTATGACGAAGATAGTAAGGCTCGACCTACTCACTACAAAAGTGTAAGTGACAGGAAGGGGAAGCAGCAATTTCGAAGTGGTCCGTATGTAACACCGGCGGATAAAGGTAAACAGAGGGGTACTTTTGATCGAAGGTCAGGTGGAGGTGGTATGTCTAATGCTCCGAGGTGTTTTAGATGTGGTGGATTGGGACATCGTCAGTCCGAGTGTAGGAAGAATTTGGATAAGTGTACTAACTGTGGAGGTGAAGGACATGTTGTGGCTGATTGTAAAAGGAAGAATGTGGTGAAGTGTTATAACTGTGGGGAACCTGGTCACATTAGCTCGAAGTGTCCGAATCAGAAGAAAGCTCCGACTAGTGGCAAGGTATTTTCTTTGGCAGGAACTCAGACTTCAAGTGCAGATCGTCTGATTCAAGGTACTTGCTTTATTAATAGTACGCCTTTAGTTGCTATTATTGATACTGGAGCGACTCATTCGTTTATTTCGTCCGAGTACGCGAAGCATTTGAATCTTGTGTTGTCTTTGATGGATGGTGAGATGGTCATTGATACTCCAGCGATGGGGCCAGTAACTACTTCTTTGGTGTGTTTGAGTTGTCCTTTGACCATTTATGGTAAAGACTTTGAGATGGATTTAGTGTGTTTGCCGTTGAAAGGTTTGGATGTAGTTTTGGGAATGAATTGGTTGCAATTTAATAGGGTTCATATTGATTGTTATCATAAGCTGGTAAGGTTTCCATCTCTGGAGGAAGACGAAGACTCGAGTTTCTTATCTACCAAAGAGTTGAAGAGACTTTTGGCGGAGGAAGCTCAGTTGTTTGGATTGTTTGTATCATTGACTTTGGATAGTCAGGTGTCGCTTGAGGTGTTTCCTGTTATGTGTGAATTTCCTGAAGTGTTTCCTGAGGATATTTCAGACTTGCCGCCAGAGAGAGAGGTGGAGTTCTTGATAGATCTAGTTCCTGGTACTAGACCTGTTTCTATGGCACCGTATAGAATGTCAGCATCTGAGTTGGTAGAGTTGAAGAAGCAATTGAATGACTTGTTGGAGAAAGAGTTTGTAAGGCCAAGTGTTTCTCCTTGGGGTGCGCCAGTTTTGTTGGTGAAAAAGAAAGATGGAAGTATGCGATTGTGTATTGATTATCGTCAGTTGAATAAGGTGACGATTAAGAATAAGTATCCGCTTCCAAGAATTGATGATTTGATGGATCAATTGGTTGGTGCTTGTGTGTTTAGTAAGATTGATTTGAGATCCGGATATCATCAGATAAGGGTGAAGGAAGAAGATATTCAGAAGACGGCCTTTAGGATACGATACAGTCATTATGAATATTCTGTGATGCCGTTCGGGGTTTCTAATGTGCCTGGTGTGTTTATGGAGTACATGAATCGGATTTTCCACGAGCATTTGGATCGATTTGTCGTTGTGTTTATTGATGACATATTGATTTATTCTAAGTCTCGCGAGGAGCACACGGAACATTTGCGTATTGTTTTGCAGGTTCTGAAGGAGAGGAAGCTTTATGCAAAATTGTCCAAGTGTGAATTCTGGTTATCGGAAGTGAGTTTTCTTTGACACGTGATTTCGGGTAACGGTATTTCTGTGGATCCATCTAAAGTAGAAGCAGTTCTACAGTGGGAGGCTCCGAGATCTGTTACTGAAATTCGTAGCTTTTTGGGTTTGGCCGGTTATTATCGACGGTTCATTGAAGGGTTTTCGAAGCTAGCATTGCCTTTGACCCAGTTGACTTGCAAAGGTCAAGCGTTCATTTGGGATATTCGGTGTGAGGAGATTTTTAATGAGCTGAAGAGAAGATTGACGACAGCTCCGATTTTGATTTTGCCGAATCCTAACGAACCATTTGTGGTTTATTGTGATGCTTCTTTGATTGGTCTAGGTGGTGTTCTGATGCAAGAAGGTAAGGTTGTGGCTTATGCTTCAAGGCACTTGAGAGTACATGAGAAGAATTATCCTACTCATGATCTTGAGTTAGCGGCTGTGGTTTTTGTGTTGAAGATTTGGAGGCATTATCTTTTTGGTGCGAGGTTTGAAGTTTTTAGTGATCACAAGAGTTTGAAATATTTGTTTGATCAGAAGGAATTGAATATGAGGCAACGTAGGTGGTTGGAATTCTTGAAAGACTATGACTTTGGCTTGAATTACCATCCTGGTAAAGCTAATGTGGTAGTTGATGCATTGAGTCGGAAATCGTTGCATATGTCGGCTTTGATGGTTAAGGAGTGGGAACTTTTGGAATCGTTTAGAGATTTGAGTTTGATATGTGAAGTGACTTCGGATAGTGTAAGGCTTGGAATGTTGAAGGTTACTAATGATTTTCTGATGACGGTTAGTGAGAAACAGAAGTTGGATTTGAAATTTGTGGATTTGATGTTGGTTGGAGAAAGAGTTGCGAATAGTGATTTTCAAGTGGATTCTAAGGGTATTTTGAGGTTTCGTGGACGGATTTGTATTCCGGATGATTCGGAGTTGAAAAGGATGATTTTGGAGGAAGGACACCGGAGTAATTTGAGTATACATCCTGGAGCTAATAAGATGTATCAAGACTTGAAGAAGATTTTCTGGTGGTCTGGTTTGAAAAGAGATGTGGCTCAGTTTGTGTATGCTTGTTTGACTTATCAGAAATCGAAGGTGGAGCATTTGAGGCCTAGTGGTTTGTTGCAACCGTTGGATATTCCTGAGTGGAAGTGGGATAGCATTTCGATGGATTTTGTAACGGGGTTACCGAACACTCAGAGGGGGCATAATGCTATTTGGGTGGTTGTTGATAGGCTGACTAAATCGGCTCATTTTATTCCGATTGACATCAGTTTTTCTTTGGAGCGGTTAGCTGAGATTTATATCAGTGTGGTGGTGAAGTTGCATGGGGTTCCATTGAGTATTGTTTCTGATCGAGATCCAAGGTTTACATCGAGATTTTGGGAAAGTTTACAGAAGGCTTTGGTTTCTAGATTGAGATTGAGTTCGGCTTATCATCCGCAGAAGGATGGTCAGACGGAGAGGACGATTCAATCTTTGGAGGATTTGTTGAGGGCTTGTGTTTTGGAACAAGGTGGTTCGTGGGATAGTTATCTTGCGTTGATTGAATTCACGTATAATAACAGTTTTCATTCTAGTATTGGTATGGCGCCGTTTGAAGCATTGTATGGACGAAGGTGTCGAACGCCGTTGTGTTGGCACGAATCTGGTGAAAGGACGGTGGTAGGACCGGAGTTGGTACAGCAGACTACAGAGAAAGTGAAGGCTTCTTAGAGTAGGCAAAAGAGTTATCATGATCGGAGACGGAAGGATCTTGAGTTTCAAGAGGGTGATCATGTATTTCTGAGAGTTACGCCGGTAACGGGTGTTGGTCGTGCATTGAAATCGAAGAAACTTACTTCTCGGTTTATTGGTCCTTACCAGATATCTGGGAGAGTGGGTGCTGTGGCGTATAGGGTGGCGTTGCCGCCGAATCTGTCGAATTTGCATGATGTGTTCCATGTTTCACAGCTTCGGAAGTATGTTCCGGATCCGTCACATGTGATTCCGATGGATGAGGTTGAGGTAAGAGAGAACCTTACAGTTGAGGCGTTACCTGTTAGGATTTTGGATCGCGAGGTGAAGAAGTTGCGAGGCAAGGATATTGCTTTGGTGAAGGTAGCGTGGGGAGGCGCTGCTGAGGGCAATTTGACTTGGGAGTTGGAGAGTCGGATGCGGGAGTCGTATCCAGAGTTGTTTGTTTCAGGTGAGATTTTCGAGGACGAAAATTTCTAAGTGGGGGAGAGTTGTAACGCCCCAGTTTTGGTCTTTTATTTTAATTGAGTCGTTTGGATTATTTTATTATTATATTATTTTATTTCTGACTTGTATGTGAAAATATGTTATTTTTCGTCGTGAATATATTTTATCGGGTTTTGGGAACGTTTGCGAGATATTTGAGTGTAGGGGTATTTTGGGCATTTGGGTGTATTTTGTTAAGTTAGTAAAGAAAAGAAAAATAGATATAGAGAGAAAATAGTAGAAGAGAAAAGAAAGAAGAAAAGAGATGAAAAGAGGAGAAGAGAGAAAAGAGAGAAATTGGAGAAAAAGCTTGGGAAATCAAGAGAACAAGTTCTAGGAATCGATTAAATCAGGTAAGGGTGTGAAACTCGATTATCTTATTGTTGTGTATGATTATGTATGTGTGGTTGCATGTTGTATTGTTTCGTTCGATAGTTTTTCGGGTATAGGTCGAAATCGCGTAATCGAGTAGGAATCGATGTTTTCACAGACGGAATTCGATATAATTTGTGTTGTATGATCTCTATATGTGTATGAACCATTGCTAGTAATTGTTTTGCTGTTCGAAATGATTTGGGGACGAAAATGGGAAAATTTGGGGTTAGAACAGTGCAAACACGCAGCAGAATTTTTCTGCTTCTGGTGCAAAGCGCCGGGCGAAAGGCCCTGAGCGCCGGGCGATGTGTCCTTTTCGCCGGGCGGTTTTGAGAGGCGCAGAGGTGCCAAGCTTCTGACTTTTTGAATCATTTTGGGGGATTGGCGTCGCCTGTGCTTCGTCGGGCGAAGCAGAGGCGAAGCGTGTTTCGCCGGGCGGTGAGCATGCTTCGCGGGGCGGTTGTTTTTTTTTTAAAATAAAATTTTTTTTTTTAATTCATATCTTTCGAACCGTATTTCCGATTTAAGTGATATTTATATCGTTGGAAAGCTTATGAAATGTACTTTTGGATGATGATGATTTTGGAACTGTTAGCCGATTTAATTATGTCGGAAATCGGGAATAGTGTCGTTTTGTCGACTTTTGCGGTTATAATTGTGTGAATTTGATGTGTAATGTACATTGTACTGTTAATATGAATGTTGTATGGATTGTGTGCTGTGGTGTGATAAGAATACCTGTGTCGATGATGATTTGTGGCCTAAGGGCAAGAAAATACTATGTGTGGTATTTGATGATAAATGCATGATTATGAATGTGTATATGTATGCAATGTAAATGTCATGAGTCATTGTATGCCAAGCATCATGATATGTATTGTTGTGACGTCCTGAGTGACGGTTTGGTTCCTGAGGGAATGTGCTATAACATCGTGTGCCTCGAAAATATGAGCCGATGCCTGAGGACCTAAAGCGATGGGTATAGACGATCGTGTGCCCATGATGGGACTTAAAGCGATCCATAACGTCGTGTGCCTCGAAAATATGAGGCGATGCCTGAGGACTTAAAGCGACGGGTGAACATCGTAGGCCCGACGGGGTGTTACTTGAGTGATCCTCAGTAACGAGCGATGGTTCCAATAGTTCCTGAGTGAACTGGTGATGAGACATGAGAAACACTGGAAGTCGGTACCGCATGACATGTGCATAAAGTCGTTGTGTCGGTCTCTGTGCATTTGTATAATCATGGATTAATTGTGTATGTTAATTGTGAATGTGATTAATGTGATGGAATATGTATAATTGTGTGATGAGGGGTGTATTATGTGTGATTGACGTGTATTGGTGACGAATACCTGATAATTGTACTGTGTTATGTTTTATTCGATTGTGGTGCAATTGTGGTGAGAACTTTATACTTGTGCATTTTTGTGTTAATATATAATTTTATGCAACTGTATTATGATTGTTTTTCTCACCCTTCTGCTGTTTTATAATGCTCTATGAGGCATTGCAGATTAGAGTTGCTGGAAGTCTTTTTGTGAAGCTTTGCGTCTTCATTCTTTTGTCGGTCGGCTCTGATATGTGACACCGGGTAGTTAGGGTGGCCGTGTTGTGATTATTGGTGTATTATGTATATATATCTTTTGACTTGTACATGTATAACTTGGTGTATGACAACTTTCATGATATATATATATATATATATATATATATATATATATGTTATTCAGTTTTAGATTTTCCGCTTTCATTCTAAAATCTGAAATGTGGGTGTAAGGAACTGAGTTCTTGTGTTGATCGCTACCCCACTGTTGCATATCTAAATGAGCAGGTGTTGTATGTTATGTTTGTTTCAAATTGATGTGATGCTCCCTGTCTATGCCATGTTTTCAATTATACTCTGATGAAATTTTGAATTTTTATTTACCGCTTTATTAGCCTGGGGGTATAGATTGGGGGTGTTACAAATGGGGATCCGCCAGGCGAAATCCTAAGTCGCCAGGCGAGTCTGGCTGTTTCTCAATAAATTATTTTCTTTGGAAATTCATAACTATTGATCCGTAACTCGGATCGGGACGTTCTTTATACCGTTGGAAAGCTAATAAAATGTTCTTTCTTATTAAAATGGTTTGGAGATTGTTGGCCGATTTAATTATGTCGGGAATTTGAAATAGTGTCGTTTTGTCGACTTTTGCCGTTTTAATTGTGTGAATGTGATGTGTAATGTACAATGTGGTGTTGATGTGGATATTGTATGAATTGTGTGCTGTTGTGTGATGAAAATGCATGAAATACATGTTGTGATGATGATTTGTGGCCTAAGGGCAAGAAAATGCAATGTGTGGTAATTGATGATATATGCATGATTATGGATGTATATATGTGTATATTTTGAATGTCATGAGTCATTGTATGCCAAGCATCATGATATGCATTCTTGTGACGTCCTGAGTGACGGATTGATTCCAGAGGGAATCTGCTATAACATCGTGCGCCTTAAAAATAAGAGGAATAAATCGCCTTAAAAATAAGAGGACCGAAAGCGATGGTTATAGACGATCGTGTGCCCATGTGGGGTGTGAGCGATCGGGTCGTGAGCCCGTGTGGGGTGTGAGCGATCCATAAACGTCGTGTGCTCGTGTGGGGTGTGAGCGAAGGGGAACATCGTATGCCTGACGGGGAGTTACAGTGATGTAACAAGCGATGATTCCAGCAGAGTTCCTGAGTGAACTAGTGATGAGAAACATTGGAAGTCGGTACCGCATGTGCATTGCATAGAGTCGTTGTGTCGGTCTCTGTGCATTTGCATAAATCATGGATTAATTGTGTAGGGAATTGTGAATGTGATTAATGGGATGGTATATATATAAATGTGTTGATGATGAGTGCATTGTGTGTGATTGATATGCATTGGTGATGGATACCTGATAATTGTACTGTGTTGTGTTGTATTTGTTTGGGGTGTATTTTTGATGAGAATATTTTACTTGTGCATTTCTGTGTTAATATATAATTATATGCAACTGTATTATGATTGTGTTTCTCACCCTTCTGCTGTTTTATAATGCTCTATGAGGCATTGCAGATTAGAGTTGCTGGAGGTCTTTTTGTGAAGCTAAGGTCTTCATTCTTTTGTCGGTCGGCTCTGATATGTGACACCGGGTAGTTAGGGAGGTCGTTTGTGATTATTTGTATTATGTATATGTATCTTTTGGATTGTACATGTATGGTTGTATATGACACATACACTTCTATGATATATATATTTATATATATATAAGATTCAGTTACGGATTTTCCGCTTTATTCTGTAATTGGATTGTGGGTGATAGGAACTCAGTTCCTTTATTGTGCTACCTGAATTGTTGCATATCTTTATGAGCAGGTGTTGTATGTTTGTTTTAAATTGATGTGACCCCTCGGTCTTTATGAGCAGGTGAATTTGTATTTTATTTATCGCTTTAATAGCTTGGGGGTATAGATTGGGGGTGTTACATTAAGTGGTATCAGAGCCAGTCCGTGTCAGTTTGTGTCAGTCCTTGTTAGTCTTTGTGGTTCGGTGAGCTGTTTGTTTAACCATAGTTGCTGTCATTGGAAATGAACAGAATATGGCTGGTAGGAATGATGCTGCATTGGCTGCTGCGATGCAAGCTATGGCTCGGGCTGTGTAGGGTGCACCTAATGCTGCTGGTAATGATGAGTTCAGGAAGAACAAACCGCCTGTCTTTAAAGGAAGACATGATCCGGATGGTGCACAGATTTGGCTTAAAGAGATAGAAAGGATCTTTTGAGTGATGGATTGTGCTGAGGATAGTAAGGTGAGACTGGGAACTCACATGTTACAGGAAGAAGCTGATGACTGGTGGGTTAGTACTCGACAGGTGTTGGACGCTAGGGATGAAGAAGTTACTTGGGAATTGTTTAGCCGGGAGTTTTTGAGGAAGTATTTCCCTGAAGATGTAAGAGGAAATAAGGAAATTGAGTTCTTGGAATTGAAACAAGGTAATATGTCTGTTGTTGATTATACTGCTAAGTTTGTGGAGCTTGTGCAGTTTTATCCTCATTATGCTGAAGCGACTGCAGAGTTTTCTAAGTGTGTGAAGTATGAGAGCGGATTGCGTCCTGAGATTAAGCAGGCAATCGGTTATCAAAGGATAAGAAGGTTTTCTGATTTGGTGGAATGTTGTAGGATTTATGAAGAGGATAGTAAGGCTCGTTCTACTCACTATAAGAGTGTGAGTGACAGAAAAGGGAAGCAACAGTTCCGTGGTGGTCCGTATGTAACACCAGCTGATAAGGGTAAACAAAGGGGTAGTTTTGATCACAGGCCCAGTGGTGGAGGTATGTCTGGTCCTCTGAGGTGTTATAGATGTGGTGAGTTGGGGCATCGTCAGTTTGAGTGCAGGAAAGATATGAGGAAGTGTACTAATTGTGGAGGTGTCAGACATGTCGTAGCTAATTGTAAAAGGAAGAATGTGGTGAAGTGTTTCAACTATGGTGAACCTGGTCATATTAGCACAAAGTGTCCGAAACTGAAGCAGGCTCCATCTGGGGGGAAAGTGTTTGCATTGGCAAGGACTCAGACTACTAATGCAGATCGTTTGATCAGAGGTACTTGTTTTATTAATAGTACGCCTTTAGTTGCTATTATTGATACTGGAGTGACTCATTCGTTTATTTCGTCTGAGTGCGCTAAGCGTTTGAATCTTGTGTTGTCTTCGATGGATGGAGAGATGGTTATTGATACTCCAGCAATGGGGTCAGTAACTACTTCTTTGGTTTGTTTGAGTTGTCCTTTGACCATTTATGGTAAAGACTTTGACATGGATTTGGTGTGTTTGCCGTTGGAGGGATTAGATGTGGTTCTAGGAATGAATTGGTTGCAGTTCAATCGGGTTCATATTGATTGTTACCATAAGTTAGTAAGGTTTCCTTCTCCTGAGGAAGATGAAGATTCGAGTTTCTTATCTACCAAAGAGTTGAAGAAACTTTTGGCGGATGAAGCTCAGTTGTTTGGGTTGTTTGCATCGTTGACTGTGGATAGTCAAGTTTCGCTTGATGTGTTTCCTGTTGTGTGCGATTTTCCGGAAGTGTTTCCTGAGGATATTTCAGATGTGCTGCCAGAGAGAGAGGTGGAGTTTTCTATAGATCTAGTTCCTGGTACTAGACCTGTTTCTATGGCACCTTATCGTATGTCGGCATCTGAGTTGGTGGAGTTAAAGAAGCAATTGAATGAATTGTTGGAGAAGAGGTTTGTGAGACCAAGCGTTTCTCCTTGGGGTGCTCCAGTTTTGTTGGTGAAAAAGAAGGATGAAAGTATGCGGTTGTGTATTAATTATCGCCAGTTGAATAAGGTGACGATTAAGAATAAGTATCCTCTTCCGAGAATTGATGATCTGATGGATCAGTTGGTTGGTGCTTGTGTGTTTAGTAAGATTGATTTGAGGTCGGGGTATCATCAGATTAGGGTGAAGGAGGAAGATATTCAGAAGACGGCTTTTAGGACACATTACGGTCATTATGAATATTCAGTGATGCCGTTCGGGGTTTCTAATGCGCTAGGTGTGTTTATGGAGTACATGAATCATATTTTTCACGAGCATTTGGATCGATTTGTTGTTGTGTTTATTTATGACATTTTGATTTATTCTAAGTCTCGGGAGGAGAACGCTGAGCATTTGCGTATTGTTTCGCAGGTTTTGAAGGAAAAGAAGCTTTTTTCCAAATTGTCCAAGTGTGAATTCTGGTTGTCGGAAGTGAGTTTTCTTGGACACGTGATTTCAGGTAATGGTATTGCTGTGGATCCATCTAAAGTAGAAGCAGTTCTGCAATGGGAGGCTCTGAGATCTGTTACTGAAATTCGAAGCTTTTTGGGTTTGGCCAGTTATTATCGAAGGTTCATTGAGGGGTTTTCTAAGCTAGCACTTCCTTTGACCCAGTTGACTTGCAAAGGTCAAGCGTTCATTTGGGATATTCGGTGTGAGGAAAGTTTTAATGAGCTGAAGAGAAGATTGACGACATCTCCGGTTTTGATTTTCCCGAATCCTAATAAACCGTTTGTAGTGTATTGTGATGCGTCCTTGATTGGTCTAGGTGGGGTTCTAATGCAAGAAGGTAAGGTCGTGGCGTATGCTTCGAGGCAATTAAGAGTGCATGAGAAGAATTACCCTACGCATGACTTGGAGTTAGCGGCTGTGGTGTTTGTGTTGAAAATTTGGAGGCATTATCTTTTTGGTGCGAGGTTTGAAGTCTTTAGTGATCACAAAAGTTTGAAATATTTGTTTGATCAGAAGGAATTGAATATGAGGCAGCGGAGATGGTTGGAATTTTTGAAGGACTACGACTTTGGCTTGAATTACCATCCTGGTAAAGCTAATGTGGTAGCCGATGCGTTGAGCTGGAAATCGTTGCATATGTCCGCTTTAATGGTTAAGGAGTGGGAACTTTTAGAATCATTTAGAGATTTGAGCTTGGTATGTGAAGTGATGTCGGATAGTGTGAGGCTCGGAATGTTGAAAGTTACTAATGATTTTTTGATGACGGTAAGTGAGAAACAGAAGTTGGATGTGAAATTGGTGGATTTGATATTGGTTGGCGGAAAGGATGCGAACGATGATTTTCAAGTGGATATTAATGGTGTTTTGAGGTTCCGTGGGCGAATTTGTATTCCAGATGATTCGGATTTGAAACGGATGATTTTGGAAGAAGGACACCGGAGTAATTTGAGTATACATCCGGGAGCGAACAAGATGTACCAAGATTTGAAAAGGATTTTCTGGTGGTCTGGATTGAAAAGAGATGTGGCTCAGTTTGTGTATGCTTGGTTGACGTGCCAGAAGTCGAAAGTGGAATATCAGAGGCCTAGTGGTTTGTTGCAACCGTTGGATATTCCTGAATGGAAATGTGATAGCATTTTGATGGATTTTGTAACGGGATTGCCGAATACACAACGAGGGCATAATGCTATTTGGGTGTTTGTGGATAGGCTGACTAAATCGGCTCATTTCATTCTGCTTGACATCAGTTTTTCTTTGGAACGGTTAGCTGAGATTTATATCAGTGTGATTGTGAAGTTGCATGGAGTTCCGTTAAGTATTATTTCGGATCGAGATCCGAGGTTTAGTTCGAGATTTTGGGAAAGTTTATAGAAGGTGTTGGGTTCTAAATTGAGGTTGAGTTCGGCTTATCATCCGCAGACGGATGGGCAGACGGAGAGGACGATTCAGTCTTTGGAAGATTTGTTGTGAGCGTGTGTTTTGGAGCAAGGTGGTGCGTGGAATAGTTATCTTGCGTTGATTGAATTCACGTATAATAACAATTTTCATTCTAGTATTGGAATGGCACCGTTTGAAGCATTGTATGGACGAAGGTGTCGAACGCCGTTGTGTTGGCACGAATCTGGTGAGAGTTCGGTGGTTGGACCGGAGTTGGTGCAACAGACTACAGAAAACGTGAAGTTTATTCGTGAGAAAATGAAGGCTTCTCAGAGTAGACAAAAGAGTTATCATGATCAGAGACGGAAAGATCTTGAGTTTCAAGAGGGCGATCATGTATTTCTGAGGGTTACGCTGGTAACAGGTGTTGGTCGTGCATTGAAGTCGAAGAAACTTACTTCTCGATTTATTGGTCCTTACCAGATATCTGCGAGAGTTGGTGCTGTGGCTTATAGGGTGGCGTTGCCACCGAGTCTGTCGAATTTGCATGATGTGTTCCATGTGTCATAGCTTCGGAAGTATATTCCGGATCCTTCGCATGTGATTCCGATGGATGAGGTTGAGGTAAGGGATAACCTTACGGTTGAGACATTACCGGTGAGGATTTTGGATCGCGAGGTGAAGCGGTTAAGAGGCAAGGAAATTGCACTTGTGAAAGTAGCGTGGGGGGCGCTGCTGAGGGCAATTTGACTTGGGAGTTGGAGAGTAGGATGCGGGAGTCGTATCCAGTGTTGTTCGTCTCAGGGAATATTTTCGAGGACGAAAATTTCTAAGTGGGGGAGAGTTGTAACGCCCCAGTTTTGTCGTTTTATTTATTTGAGTCGTTTTGAGTATTTTATTATTATATTATTTTATTTCTGACTTTTATGTGAAAATATGTTATTTTTCATCGTGATTATATTTTATCGTGTTGTGGGAGCGTTTGCGAGATATTTGAGTGTGGGGGTACTTTGGTCATTTCACTTTATTTTGATTAAGTTAGAATATAAATAGAAAGAATAGAAAGAAAAAGAGAGAAAAGAAAAAGAGAAGAAGAAAAGTAGAGAGAAAGAAGAAGAGAAGGAAAAGAGAGGAAAAACTTGAGAAAGAAGAAATCAATCTCCCAACTTTATCAAACGCGATTTAATCGGGTAAGGGTGAGAAACTCGATTATACTATGTTTGTGTATGATTATGTATGTATGTGTGCATGTTGTCTTGCCTTTTTGCATAGTTTTCGGTTTTAGGTCGAAAACGAGTAAACGAGTAGAAACCGATGTTTTCGCGGTCGAAAATCGATATAAATTGTGTTGTATGATCACAATGTGTTTATGAGTCATTGCTGATAATTGTTTTGCTGTTGGAATTGTTTTGGAATGAAAAATGAGATTTTTGGGGGTTTTGGATCGTGTAACCCGTAACAAAATTTTTCTGGTTCTGGTGTGATTCGCCAGGCGAATTAAGTCTCGCCACTGGTTCGCCAGGCGAAGTGCTGGCGATGGGGGATTCGCCAGGCGAAACCGTAAGTCGCCAGGTGAAATCGGAAAGACAGAATTGGGGTAGCTTCTATAACTTTTGGGGTTTTCAAATTTTGTGGTTCGCCACTGGTTCACCAGGCGAAGTGCTGGCGAATAGGGATCCGCCAGGCGAAATCCTAAGTCGCCAGGCGAATCTGGCTGTTTCTCAATAAATTATTTTCTTTGGAAATTCATAACTTTTGATCCGTAACTCGGATCGGGACGTTCTTTATACCGTTGGAAAGCTAATAAAATGTTCTTTCTTATTAAAATGGTTTGGAGATTGTTGGCCGATTTAATTATGTCGGGAATTTGAAATAGTGTCGTTTTGTCGACTTTTGCCGTTTTAATTGTGTGAATGTGATGTGTAATGTACAATGTGGTGTTGATGTGGATATTGTACGACTTGTGTGCTGTTGTGTGATGAAAATGCATAAAATACATGTTGTGATGATGATTTATGGCCTAAGGGAAAGAAAATGCAATGTGTGGTAATTGATGATATATGCATGATTATGGATGTATATATGTGTATATTTTGAATGTCATGAGTCATTGTATGCCAAGCATCATGATATGCATTCTTGTGACGTCCTGAGTGACGGATTGATTCCAGAGGGAATCTGCTATAACATCGTGCGCCTTAAAAATAAGAGGAATGAATCGCTTTAAAAATAAGAGGACCGAAAGCGATGGTTATAGACGATCGTGTGCCCATGTGGGGTGTGAGCGATTGGGTCGTGTGCCCGTGTGGGGTGTGAGCGATCCATAAACATCGTGTGCCCATGTGGGGTGTGAGCGACGGGGAACATCATATGCCCGACGGGGAGTTACAGTGATGTAACGAGCGATGATTCCAGCAGAGTTCCTGAGTGAACTAGTGATGAGAAACATTGGAAGTCGGAACCGCATGTGCATTGCATAGAGTCGTTGTGTCGGTCTCTGTGCATTTGCATAAATCATGGATTAATTGTGTATGGAATTGTGAATGTGATTAATGAGATCGTATATATATAAATGTGTTGATGATGAGTGCATTGTGTGTGATTGATATGCATTGGTGATGGATACCTGATAATTGTACTGTGTTGTGTTGTATTTGTTTGTGGTGTATTTGTGGTGAGAATATTTTACTTGTGCATTTCTGTGTTAATATATAATTATATGCAACTGTATTATGATAGTGTTTCTCACCCTTCTGCTGTTTTATAATGCTCTATGAGGCATTGCAGATTAGAGTTGTTGGAGGTCTTTTTGTGAAGCTAAGGTCTTCATTCTTTTGTCGGTCGGCTCTGATATGTGACACCGGGTAGTTAGGGAGGCCGTTTGTGATTATTTGTATTATGTATATGTATCTTTTGGATTGTACATGTATGGTTGTATATGACACATACACTTCTATGATATATATATATATATGAGATTCAGTTACGGATTTTTCGCTTTATTCTGTAATTGGATTGTGGGTGATAGGAACTCAGTTCCTTTGTTGTGCTACCTGAATTGTTGCATATCTTTATGAGCAGGTGTTGTATGTTTGTTTCAAATTGATGTGACCCCTCGGTCTATGCCGTGAATTTGTAAATATACTCTGATGAAATTTTGTATTTTATTTATCGCTTTAATAGCTTGGGGGTATAGATTGGGGGTGTTACATTTTACGTCAGCTACCTAACGCTTTGAACCGCACCACAAATGGAGTGAAGAAACTCAAGTTATGATGAAAACGTACTCTAAAATGAAAACTACTCCCCGTGATCCGAATCATGTGCAATCCCTGATCTGAGTCAATCGCATTGAAAGGTTTTTTTGGCTAAAATTTACCCGTGGTCCGAATCATGTTAAAACCGTGATCCGAATGAATCTAGGCAACATAAACAAAGCAATTTTCTTCCTAAAACCCATTTTTAACATAAATCTATCCAAATCCAATTTTTAAAGTGAATTATCATAACATATCATCTATACCATTGATTTAACTCATAATTCGTCAGTATCATTATCATTAATCATCAATTCAACATATAATCATCTTCATGTTCACCAATTAATCATGAATCTAATTTTATGTTTATAAAACCAAAACACATCAACAACAACTACACCATTCAAATACATATAGTCAAATTATTGTATAATTTTTCAGTACGAAATGGAATACAAATTGCATATATTTCACATCAAACATAACATATTGTACATAAATCCATCTAAAAACACATATATCTCAACAATGTGAAAAATATGACAAAACCTATATTAGAGTAATTCCCCTTACCTGAATTTTCTGCAGCGAAACAAGTCTGGTTATGGTGTTCTTCTTCACCCTCAAGCCCTTGTTTTCCTTCTCTCACACTTGCTTCTTTTTTCCAAATTCTAACAACTTCTATGTGTCAGTAACTTTGACTCCCCTTACATATTCTATTTATTTTAATCTAAAATATAATTAACTCTCTTTTCACACTTTTACCCCTCAATTATTGTGCACTGACTCCTTACTAAACAAGATTTACCAAAATTCTAATTTCTACCCTTAAACCCTTGTACCCCTTATTCTCTATTTTTTTAATTATTATTCTATTATTATGATCAAATAAACTACACAAAATTCCCACATAAACCCAAAAAAAAACATAAATGACATGACTTATTTAAAATAATTTAAATCATTCAAGTAATTAAATAAAATTAATAAAAATTTAATTAAATGTATTGATCAAATTTGGGATGCTACAATGTCCCTCACTTAAGGAATTTTCGTCCTCGAAAATTACCTGAATGAAAAAGCTTAAGATAATACTCTCTCATTCGACTCTCTAGCTTCCACGTCACACTTCCCAAGCTAGTCCTTCCCACACTAACTTAACCAAAGTGATCTCTTTACTCTCAGATGCTTCACTTTTCAATCCTCAATCTGCAAGCGTGATGCCTCAAAAATCAAGTTATCTCTCACTTCCACATCATTCATTTCGATCACATGATATGGATCAGGAATATACTTCCAAAGCCAAGACACATGAAAAAGATCATGAAGATTTGAAAGAGACAACATTAAGGCAACTATGTAGGACACTTCTCCTACTTTGTTCAAAATTTGATAAGGACAACAAAATGCGGCGTGAGCTTTAGAGATTTCTAAGCATGACCAACACAACTAATTGGAGTGACTCTCAAGAACACATGATCTCCCTCTCAAAACTCAAGTGTTTTCCTCCTCTTATCATGATAACTCTTTTTTCTGCTCTACAATGTTTTCAACTTTTCCTAAATCATCTTGATCTTCTCAGTAGGCTGCTAAATAATCTCTGGCCCAAACATTGCACTTTCGCCAGAATCATACCAATACAAAGGTGTCTTACACTTTCTACCATACAAATCCTCAAAGGGTGTCATCCCAATACTAGAATAGAAACTATCATTGTAGGTAAACTCAATCAATGACAAGTAAGTATCCTAACTATCTCCTTACTCCAAAACAAAAGCTCTCAGCAAATCTTCTAAAGATTGGATGGTTCTCTTTGTCTGATTGTCCGTCTGCGGATGATAAGTAGAACTTAACCGCAACCTAGTTCCCAAGGCTTCCTACAAACTCTCCTAGAACCTCGAAGTACACCTTAAATCACTATCTGAAATAATACTCGAAGGAATACCATTCAAACTGACAATCTTATCTATATACACCTCAACTAACTTTTGCAACAAATAACTGATCTTTATCGGAATGAAATGACCCAATTTAGTCTTACTATCCGCCACAACCTAAATCATATCACTTCCTTTATAAGTCTTAGTAAAACTAGTAAAAAAATCAAAATGATATACCACTTCCAATCAAGAATACTCAATGGTTGGATTAATCTTGACGACTTCTAATGCTCAATCTTTGACTTCTAACAAGTCAAACAAGAATAAATAAACTCAGCAACATCCTTCTTCATACCAGACCATAAAAACATCTTCTTAAGGTACGGATACATCTTCGTAACACCATGATGAATACTCAAACCACTTCTGTGACCTTCCTCAAGAATTCTCTTCTTAAGCACTAGCAATTCTAGTAAACATACTTTATCTCTGAACCTCATAACTCCATTCTCATAACTTATGAAATCTACCTCTTTACCTTGATTTATTAACACCAACAGGTCAATCAATCCTAAGTCAACTTTCTGACCCTATTTGTGTAAATTCAAGCCTTCAATGAAGATGTTTTGATGAATACGATCTGAAAGCTCCAAGGATTTGACTAAATTTTGGTAAAACATAATGTTGTGAAAGATGTTCCAACATGAAGATTTCTTCCTCAGACCAAAGATGTCGAATGAAATGTCCCAGCATGAAGACTCGACATCATGACTGTCACATCAGATTTTGTTTTTAAATCTATTCCAAGATTCAAGGCGCGATTAGCAGTGGATTAAGGAAAGAAGATTTGAGGCCCAAGGAAGCAGAAGGCTATAAAAGAAGACCAAGACCTTGGACTCCATAACCGAACCTATTGTAACACTTTTGTAAAGTAAAAAATAGGATTTAGGGGTTTTGAGAGTCATTGGATTTCTTGTGTTGTAAGTCTCCCTTTGTATCGGTTTGATACATTGTGGAAGACATAGATGCTTGTACAGATTCAGAAACCTACAGGTAATGAATCGTGTATTGTTCTTGGATGAAGCTTTTAAGCAAATCCGAGTTAGCTTGTTAGTCAAGAATGCTTGGCTGAACTTTGTATTGAAAGGGGTATCTTTTAAGTAGGATGATACAATTATTGTGACTATAACTGTTAGATAATCACAGGTTGTGATTTAGGGAGTGAGATGGGTTTCTCTTATGAATTAGATGTGACTTCTAATGATAAAGTCTCCATTGGGTAGTGATAGGTAAACCAGAGGTTGTTTACTGTAAACCAGCGGTTGTTTACATAAAACTATACTACTGATAGTGGATTCTTCTTCCTCGCTTGGTATGCCCCTAAATGTAGGTGATTTGCACCGAACTGGGTTATCATATTCTATGTTGTTTATCATTCTGCAATTTACAGTTCAGTTTTGATTAATATTTTGTAATAGATGTCGAAACATCTGTCTTGCTGTTGTTGCTGATATTCTGAATATCAGTTTGTTTGTTCTGCCTTTGTTTTAAAGTTGTCAGAGAATAATGTCTTAACATGTGTTAGGACATCTGTTATCTTCTATGCCAGAATTTCACAATCCATAGTGTGAAGACATAATCAAATTATATAGGACGGAAAAATCTACTCAAATGGTTATGTTATTGATTAACAAACAAGATGGTAAATATGGTGTTTCATAGTTCATATAACCTTAAGTACTCAAACTATCTAAATCAAACCATGACATCTCTCATAATCCATGTCTTTATATTTTATACTTAGAAATATTTTTGCATAGTTTTCAAAATGAAAAACCATTTTCTAAGCCAAACAACCGATTGTATGGGATGAGCAATCGATTGACACTAGTTCAAAATTCAAAATTTTCAAAATATTAAAGCATTAATCTATTGACCATCCCATTTAATCAATTGACACTAATAATTATTTAGAAAAATACTTTTTTTGCATTGCATCTTTTCATGGTACCTTAATTGTATCTTTTTAAATCAAAACAACACCTTATCTTAAATTTATCAAAAACTATTTCTTGATTCAAAAGGATGTAAGTTTCCATATAAATAGGAAGCATTTTATCTGATCAAATTCACCTCTTTCAAAAATTTCTTACAAAGTATTTTATTTCATTTCACTCCATAAGTTATTTTCAATCTTCAAGAACTTGTGTATTATTTTCATATTCAAACAACGTGAAAATTCTTGAGCACTTAAAGATATATTGTGATATATCATATTTTTGAAAGGGAAGAAATTCTAGAAGTTTGGATTTATTCTATCCAACTTCTCCAAACTTATATTTATCAAAAACTCAGATATTTGTATCAGTATCTTGTTTTCCAGGATTGTTAGAAACAAGAGGGTTGGAAAAGGAAGTGTGTTTTCTTTTTCTGTGTTGTAAAGTCACAAGGTAGTTTGTCTTGATGATTTAATTAGAAGCTTGTGTATAAAAGCTACGTATAGGCCTGTACAAAGTTCTAGCATTAGTAAAATATCATACATTGGTAAGGGGACTATACGTACTCTCGGATTGTGATGGGAACTAGTATTAACTTCTTGTATTCTTTATTTTTCCACAATTTACTACTTTCATAATCTAACAAAAAACCAAAAAATAAAGAAGCACTCATATCTAAAATCAATACATTTTTAAAGTACCTAATCCCCCCCCCCCCCCCCCCTCTCTTAGGTGCACTCTATACTTACAATTGACATCAGAGCAGGTTAAGGTAACCTATTCCTAAAAGATTGAGAATGGCTTCTACAAATCCACTTTTTAGAGACAGTGGTAGCAATAACAAGCCTCCATTGTTTTATGTTGAACACTTTAATTTCTGGAAAATACACATGAAGGCTCATCTAGAAGTACAATGAGAAGAAATCTAGGATGCTATAGAGATTGGCCTGTTTGTTCCTACAAGTTTTGTCAACGGTGTTGGGACAACAAAGATTAAAAGTTCATGGGATGAAGATGATAATAAAAAGGTCCTCTACAAAAAGAAATCAACCAACTTACTTCTAACGTCTCTAAACATGTATGAATTCTTTTATGTCTCTCAATGCACTATGACAAAAGAAATATGGGATATATTAGTGGAAATTCATGCAGATGAGAACTTCATGCTTCTTGTGAAAAGGATTGGTAAGTTTTTTTAATAATAATGATAAATATTTAAACTTTCCAAAAAGAAAGAAATTTTTTCAGGAAAAAAGAATCCTCTACGTCAATACAAAATGTCACTTGCTATAAATGTGGAAATCAAGGACACATAAAGACGGATTGCCCAAATCTCACCAAGAAAAGTGGTTTCAAAGGAAGAGAAGATTCAAAGTCCAAAAAGGCCTATATTGCATGGGGTGGTAATGAAGAGGTTTCTTCATCTGATTCAGAAAGTCAGGAATATGCAATTCTTGCGTTGATGGCATCAACCAATTCTGATGATGAAGAAGAAAAAGGTTTGCTTGAAGACCACTACAAATCTATGGTATCTTCATAGTGGTTATTTTAAGCATATGATGAGAGATATAAACAAATTTCCATCTCTAGTCCTAAAAGCCAAGGGATATATCACATATGGGGACAACAACAAAGGAAAGATCCTTGACAGAGGCAAAGTTAGAGCACCACCTTTCACAACCATTGAATATGTACTTTCTATTGAAGGACTAAAGCACAATCATATTAGCACAAGCCAACTTTGTGACAAAGGCTTCAAATTCAAGTTCACCAAGGATGAATGTTTGATTGAAGATGAAGCCACTCATGAGGTAAAACTAAAAGGTAAAAGATTTAATAATATTTTCATGATTTCTTTAGATGATTTATCTTTGAAAGTAAAATGTATCATGATAAGCAATAATGACTCATGGCTTTGGCATAAAATAGTAGCCCATATTCATATGGAACAATTAAACAAACTAGTGAAACATGATCTTTGGTTTATCATTGGTTTACAAAAGATGAAGTTTATCAAAGATAAATTATGTGATGCATTAGTATCCGGTCTTGTAAGAAACAATCATGTGTTGCTCTTAGCACTGTAGAAGCAAAATACATAGCAGTTGGTAGTTGTTGTGCTCAAATTTTATGGCTTAAGCAACAACTTCGTGACTCCATGCTTGATCTCGAGTGCATTCTATTACGATGTGAAAACACAAGTGCAATCAACATAACAAAGAATCTATTCATGCATTCAAGAACCAAACACATCGATATACGATGTCATTTTCTATGTGATCATGTTCTTCAAGGCGATGTAGAAGTCACTTTTATGGATACAAATAATCAACTTGCAGACATCTTTACCAAACAATTGGAAAAATATTAATTTTTAAAAATTCGGCGAGAGCCAGGGATCTTGGATGAAAGGGACATATAATCACTCACAAGACTTCATGGATCATCAATAAAATCAAAGGTTCATGTAGTCTTCAATTATTTAAAATTCGGCAATTTAAATCTTTCCGCATCTCTACTTCTACTCCATTCTTCTAATTGTTTAAAATTTTATTGAATATTTTTGCTAATCATGCTATAGCCTTGAATATTTGTGATAATATATGTTTTAATTTTATAATTATGTGCATTATGTGTTATTATTGGTGAAAATTTATTTTCCAACAAATTTTTATTTAAAAAAATTCAAAATTTTTATGGAAGTAATCGATTGCTTATATATGTCAATCGATTGATGCTTCAATTTTTTCCAAATTAATCATTTGCATGCAGTTTTAAACGCGTTTTTTTGCTTTGGCGGTGTGTAGCGCCTCTTGATGTCAATCGATTGCAAGGTATTGTCAATCGATTGATATTGTTTTAATTTTCAATTTTTTTAATTAATTCTTGATCAAATCTCTTAAATGCTTTCCCCTTATAAATTAGACCTACACATTACCCAACCACATAACCCTAGCCGCCCCACCTTATTCCAAAATCAGAATTTTTTTTCTCTCCTTCTCACCCTAAACACATGCCTCGTTTCCCTCTTCATCTTCCCAAATTTGCTTTTCTCAAACTCCATTTTAGTGTCAACAAAGGTCACATCCTTCTCACAACAATCAAACTAAAACTACATTATCCATATATCCAAACCTTCATATCTTCCTCAAATGGCTCCCAAACTTAAGCTAAGGAAGGAATCAAAGGTAAAAGACAAGGCCACATCCTCTAATCCTTCAAGATATTCTTCAGTGGATTCGAAGTTGAACCAATTGTTTCTTACTCAACAACAACATAAATGTTATATTGACTACTCCCCCCCCCCCCCCCCCCCCGAAACCCTTTTTTGGTCTAAGGTATGTGGATTTAGGCTGTTTTCCCTATCCATGCTTTAAGTTCATTTAGGATTTAAGGAAACAAACGATTGATGAATTAGTTAGTATGCATGGTTTTTGTGTCCCTAAACTGGTTAAAGTCTTTTATACGAACATGACTTATGACAAAAGAGTATTTAGTTCATCTGTGAAAGGAATTCCAATTAGTTTTGATATTTTAAGAATGATTTTTACTTTGGAATTGCTAGGCTTACTGAACATGATTTTTTTCAAAAATGTAAGAAAATGCTTGGTGGTAAGCATTCAGAAAGAAACACTTGGTCTATTGCGATATTTTATAGTGATGACAGGTTATTGAATTATATTTTGGGTTATGTTATTCTACCTAAATTTTCAAATCATTCTACTGTCACAAATACTGAGATGCAACTTCTCTTTGTTATCAAACAAGGTCTTTAAGTGAATTGGGCGTATTTGATTCTTGAGCACATGGCCACACATTCTAAGGATGTTGTAGATCTTCCTTATGCATTCTTCTTATCCAATATTTTTCCGCATTTTGGTGTTATTTTCTCAAATGAAAATCCTGTTGAGATGGCCGATTTTATGATTTCTATGAAGGTATACAATAATAAGATGGGTGTGAATGTCCAACTCCTCCTCCATTAGTTCAACAACCAAACATCCAAGAGGAACCCACCAACCATAACTCTTTGATTACATGACCTACATGAACACCTCCATGAATGATCAATTTTCCTATCTTTATTCTCATATGAATATTAGTCCCTATCGACTTCAACCATACCAATTCCCTCATTACCAAGCATATGAAGTCCAAGCCAACATGAACTAGTACAATTTGAACCTAGAAAACATGAACATATACTTCATGAACCAAGACAACTTTATGAACCAAGACTAGTTTTAGTACTTTGTCCTTTGTTTTATTTTGTTTGTTGTTGTATGTTCTCTTTATTTGGTTTCCTATGTCCTAAGACTTAATTATGCACTATGTTTTGATTATGGTTTAAGTTATGTACTATGGTGAATTATTTTTCAACTAATGAAGTACTTTTAAATTTTTAAAATTGTTATCGATGTCTACTATTATATTTCATATATTGTTACTTTACCAATATTTCCCTTCTTTTTTATCAGGTCAAAAGGGGGAGAAAGGTGTATGTATGAATTTTTGTGTTGCTTGTGTCTTATATCTCTAGGTACATGATAAATCATAGAAATTCAACCTTATCGAGATTCATATATTAACGCCGGGGGGGGGGGGGGCAGGTTATCCAACTTATGGGGAGTTTCTCTACTTTGGTCAAAGGAAACACAACAATCATGAATTGGTTTGTCATCATAAAAAAGCGGGAGAATGTAAATTCAAGCCTTCAATAAAGATGTTTTGATGAAGACAATCTATAGTGTGAAGACATGATCAAATGATATAAGAAGGAAAAGCTACTCAGATGGCTATGTTATGGATGAACAAACAAGATGTTAAATATGGTGTTTCATAGTTCATATAACCTTAAGTGCATAAACTATCTAAAATAAATCAATGACATGTCTTATAATTTATGTCTTTGCATTTTATACTTAGAAATATATAGCATAGTTTTCAAAATAAATAAAAAAACCCTTTTTCTAAGCTAAACAATCAATTGCATGGATACATCAATCGATTGTCATCATTCAAAATTGCAAATTTTTAAGGCCATCAATTGATTGCATGGGATGAGAAATCCATTGATACTAGTTCAAAATTCAAAATTTTCAAAAGTATTAAAGGATAAATCGATTGACCATCCCATTCAATCAATTGACAATGGTGATTTTCACAAAAATACTTTTTTGCATTGCATTTTTTCATGGCACCTTCATCGTATCTTTTCAAATCAAAATAACACATTATCATAAATTTATCAAGACTTATGTCTTTATTAAAAAGGGTATAAATGGCCATATAAATAGGAAGTATTCTATCTGATTAAATTCACCTCTTTCAAAAATTTCTTACAAAGTATTTCACTGTATTTCACTGCACCAGTTATTTTCAATCTTCAAGAACTTGTGCATTATTTTCATATTCAAATAAGGTGAAGGTTCTTGAGCACTTAAAGATACATTGTTATATAGAATTTTTTGAAAGGGAAGAAATTCTAGAATTTAGGATTTATTCTATCCTTCTGTTCCAAACTTATATTTATCAAAAACTCAGAGATTTGTATCAGCATCTTGTTTTCCAGGATTATTGGAAACAAGAAGGTTGGAAAAAGAAAATGTGTTTTTTTTTCTGTGTTGTAAAATCACAAGTTAGTTTATCTTTGTGATTTAATTAGAAGCTTGTGTATAAAATTTAGGTATAGGATTATACAAAGTTCTAACATTAGTAAAAATATCTTACATTGGTAAGGGGACTATACATACTCTTAGATTGTGAGGGGTACTTGTATAAATTTCTTGTGTTCTTTATTTTTCCGCACTTTACTGCTTTCATAACCTAACAATGAACTTGAAAATAAAGAAGTACTCATATCTAAAAAGTAGAAATTTTTAAAGTACATAATTCAACCCACCTCTTAGGTGCACTCTATACTTACAATCTGATCTCTTCAAGAATACCACTAGTCAACTTCAGCATACCCAAATTCACATTGTTATGAGTCCTCTTTCACACCAAACTAAGATTTAGGAACTGTTCAATCAAGTCCATTTCTCTAACCATCAATGCTTACATATGCAAGAACTGCTACTCAAAGTAGCTGTTACTATATTGGCTTTACCATGGTGGTAATTTAAATCAAAATCATAATCCTTCAGGAATTCAAGCCACCTCCTCTGCTTCATATTCACCTCCTTCTGATCGAACAAATACTTGAAACTCTTTTGATCACTAAACACTTCAAATCTAGATTTAAATAGATAACGCCTCCAAACTTTAAGTACAAACATCACAACCAATAAATTCAAATCATGGGTAGGATAATTCCTCTCATGAACCATCAATTATATTGAAGCATAAGCCACAATCTGACCATTCTACATAAGCACACCACCAAAACCCATCTTTGAAGCATCACAATAAACCACAATGGACTCGCTTGGACTCGGCGAAACAAAAACTGACGTTGACATCAACTTCTTCTTAAGTTCTTGGAACTCTCTTCACATTGAACATCCCATATATACGCTTGACCCTTTTGGGTCAAATGAGTCAAAGAAAAACTTAACTTCGAAAAGCCTTATATAAACCTTCTATAATAACCATCAAAACCTAGAAAACTTATGATCTCAATAACAGACTTCAGAGTCTCCCACTACAACATAGCATCAACCTTCGATGAATCAACTAAAATACCACAAGTAGAAATCACACGAATAAGGAAACTCACTTCACGCAACAAGAACTCACACTTGGACAACTTCATATATAACTTCTTCTCTTGCAATGTCTCAACGCAGTTCTCTAATGTCCTGTGTCCTCTTCATCTGAATTCGAATACACCAAGATGTCATCAATGAATGCATCAACAAACTAATCCAAATAAGGATGGAAGATCCTATTCATGTACTTCATGAATATACCAAGCGCATTAGAAACACCGAATGAAATTATTTAATACTCTTAGTGACCATATCGAGTTCTAAACGCAGTTTTTGGAATATCTTCTAGGTTTACACGAATTTGATGATAACCTGATTTCAAATTGATCTTGCTGAAGACAAAAACACCTACCAACTAATCCATAATGTTATTAAATCTTGGAAGAGTATACTTGTTCTTAATTGCGACTTTATTCAGTTGTCGATAGTCAACACACAACCTCATGCTACCATATTTCTTCTTAACCAAAAACATCGGCACTCCCTACGGTGAAACACTAGGTCGACCAAACTTCTACTCAAGCAGATCCTCCAACTATTTTTTCAGCTCGCTCAGCTCTGAAGCTGGCATCTTGTAAGGCGTCATTGACACAGGACAAGTTCCAGGTACTAAATCTATGGCGAACTCAACTTTTTACTCTCGCGGAAAGTCACAACTGTCCTTAGGAAACACATCAGGAAACTTACACACCATAGGCATATCACTAGCCACAACATTGCTCTCCACTCTCAAAGAAGAGAACATCACGAGCACCTGATCATCCTCCCTTAAAGACATCTTAACTTAACTATCAGACATGAATCTCGAATATGTATTATCTTCGAGTTCGAGAAACAACACAACCTCAACAACACTTGTAATCTTGCAATCAGCGGCACGCGGAACCAATTTTGCACACCTGATACATCTCAGAGAAGCGGAAGTTTCTCCCCCATTTGTTTCAATCCTGATCCTGTTGGTAAGCGGTTAGAAAAACAAACAAGTGTAATACCCCAAAATTTTCCCTCTCATTTTCCATATCATTTAGCATGAGCTTTCATTTCATTGCATTGCATTCAAGCATAGAAAAATAAACCATTAAGCATTTAGCATTGCATCCTGCATAAGGGCATGTGATCAGTTGTTTCTCAAGAGGTGGATCATCCAAAGCTAAAGAATAAGAGCCAAGGGTTTCTCGACAAGCCTCAAGGATTTATTACTTCATATATCACCCTATTTGATCTCACAAGGCATGGGAAGATGGGAATTCATCAAGAAGATTGAACAGTGCATCATCTCCTATAAAAAACAGTCAAAATTAGGGTTTTGGATTCAAGTGGTCTCCTGATGAAATTTTGATGCAAACTTGATCTCAATGTTTTCTACACGATATTAAGTGTTTAAGGATGGAAGATTGGCCATTGATTCATTTCAGAAGAGGTTCAATTGATCAGTTGCTTGATAATTAAGAAAGTGGGGAAAAAGTCAACTGTGCAGTGAAAAAAGTCAACTCCTAACTTTTTAAGGTAAAATTCATGAAATTCAAGTTATATATGTTCATTGGACAAGATTTGATCAAGAAATGATGGAGGAATCATGAAAAATCAAGAAATCACAAAACTGCCAAAAATAGAAACTTTAGGGTTTCCAAAAATGGCAAGTTTGGACCATTTTGCACCCTACTTTGAGGCTCTCTTTCTCCAAGATAAAAGCTCCAAACTTCAGAGCCAAGTTGAGCCAATTAAATTTCATGTTCTAAGCTTCAAATCCATATAAAAAACTCTTCCATCGGATCAAAATTGAGGGAGTTATGATCAATCAAAGTTTGGTAAAATCAAGGCAAATTTCAAGTCATGGCAAGGCAAGCGCAGGCCTATAGGCCATAATTTCATCGAACAGTTGGCGTGCCAAATGTCAAGCCAATTTTCTCCATCAAGAAGGCTTCAAATGAAAAATTGTTGAACATCAAAGTTGTTCATCTCCATGCCCTCTTCAACTTTGATGTTGGACATTTTTTCATTTGAACAAGTTATGAAGGTCATACGAGGGCTCGAACATGGTGGTTTCATGCTGAAAGTTCACAAGTCACAAGGCCTTGCTTGCAGCCCAAGTCGCACACCCATACACTAGTTGAGGTTCCTTGTTTTCCAAGCAACCGATTTGATCCTAACTAACCGAGTTAACTAACTTGACTCGGTGAGTTGAGTTTAACTAACTCCAAGGCTAGCTCCAAACCCAAACCTAATTCCAAACCTCATTCCAAACCTCTCATACTCCAAACCTAAAATCTATTTAAGAGATGCTTCACTCATTTTCAAGGGACTTCAAACATTTTCTCAAATTTCTCACATTTCACTCTAAATTCTCTCTCATTTCTCTCTTCACTTTGCTACAACTTCTACTTCTCTCTTCCAAAACCACACACAAAAGCTCTTATTTCTTGAAGAATAATCACTTTTTACCTTGAAAAGTGATTAATTCTTGAGCTAAACTTCATTTCTTGGTTTGCATTGGTTGGATTTTCTGGAATTTCAGCTTGTTCTTCTTCAATCCAAAGGTTTCTCACCATTTATTTTGGTGCAAGTTGGATTTTGGTGGATTTTCGCGATTTCGTTCGGTTTCGACGCGCTTTGGCAATCGATTGAGGGATCTCTGGTTTTCTTTCATTTTTTGTACTAAGATCACTTTGCAATAATTATCAAAGCAAATCTCCGCTTTGTAGGTTGGTTTTCCTCAAATCTATACTTGATTTAGCTTATTTGCAACTTATTCGATGTATATCATTGGTGATTTTTGATTTGGATCCATGAGCTTGATTTTGATTCTTAATGTGGATGATTATTGGATCTAAATGATGTTTAAATACTGTGTTTGAATTTTATTTTCATGCATAAGTGATTACATGATCATTGGAGTGGTTTGAATAAGTCATTTACTGCTGAAAAGTGCTTTTGGAACTGTTTTTTTTAACTCTGTTGCTGTGTAACCGGTTAGCAGTTATCCTATAACCAGTTAACATGTTGTTTTTTGCGTAGTTTCTGGCTGTTTTGAACTGCGTAACCGGTTACAGCGTAACTGCTAACCGGTTACCACTGCTGCAGAATGTGATTTTCTTGCATTTTCTTGCTTGTTTGAGATCCTTAACATGTTTAAACTTCATGGATCAATATGTTGATGATTTGTGAATTATTCTTGAGCTGTTTCACTTCACACTATTGCATGAGCATGATTTTTCGACACGCGGTTCTTGATTGTTAATCGATGAATGTTGATGTTTGCGTTGTTGATTAATTGATGTAATGATCACATGATGCACACACTTTGAGCTTATTAATTGCTAATTGATGTTATGTTGCTGGAATTACTATGTGCATGTTCATTTGCTTTCCATTTCAAGAGATGTATACTTGTTTTTTACTTGCTCATATTCTTGACAATGTGTATTCTTTTGTAATGTGCATTATACTATGTTTGATTTCCAGGCTTGTTCACCATGATTTGTAATGTGATTGTGATCATGTTTATGTGATGAATGTGCAAAGTTTAATGAATGTAATAGCTACTATTTTCATTATTTCCTTCCATTTGCTTGTTTGACCAAGTTCTTTTACTTAGGATTTCTTGTAAATAGTTTTTGAACTAACCTTTTCATGTAGGTGCAAAGGGTAAGTAAGTGTGTGGATATGATTCCACATACACTTCTTTCTTTCATCTTCTCTCATTTCTTTAATAATTCAACTTGTGATCATGATAAGCATTTATATGCTTTCCTTGAATAACTTCTTCTTCATCCCTCTTTAAGATCAACTTAACTTCCATCTTGGAAGTAAGTTGTTTCTTTTGCTCTTCTTCTCCTTTCTTTTAGGATTAGATTTCTTAAACCACATTAACCTTAGGATCACCATGTATGATAATTCTAAGGTTGAGTTTTAGTCTCCCTCATTAGATTTTACCTTTCTCGACCATTTGAGTCTCTCTTCTTCTCATCTCAATAAAAGCAAAAAACACTTAATAATGTCATAACATATATTGCACTTAAGCCTAAAGTGTGGGAAATGGAAGTAGGGGAGTTTCTCCTCTCCTTTCTAGAGTGTTTAGCATACGTCCTGTTAGGACGACCATGTGATGCATTCGATCTTATACGATATACTTAAATACAATGCGTGTTACTAAACACCAATAATCAAAACACTTCTTTCTTAAAAGACAAAAAACAAACAAACAATTCTTTTCTCATCTCTTCACTCATTCCTTAAGGACTCATCAAGTCCGTTCCACCGCAAACAGGTAACGCCTAAGTCTCCCAACACCGAGCTGCAACACCTAACTGCTGGAACGCGCACTTTGACGTTTCCACTAAAAAACACAAACAAAGCGACCCTCGTTGAGGGGAACTACGTCGCTCTGATTCTCATGTTCCCGATGAGATACGTAGGCAGTGGGGTAGGGCCCATTCGAGCACTTATTTTATTTTCCCTACATTTGTTTCTCTTTCTCTCTCCTTTCCTTTTCCAGTTCTCCAGCTAGCAGTTCCTTTTCCAGTATCCTTTCCTTACACCCTTTGATTGAAGCAGCAAGCGTGGATCCCATCGGGTACGATGGACGCAAGGGGGTGCTAATACCTTCCTCTCGTGTAACCGACTCCCGAACCCAGTTCTCTTGGTCGCAAGACCATGCTCTTTCCCTTCCCTCAGGTTTATGCGGTGTTTCCTTTCCCTCTCTTGGGATAAATACACATTGCTGACGACTCTGTTTCGGTTCCACTTTCGCGTTTGTACTTGGATGAAAATCCCGGGAGCGACAACAAGCACCGACAATTTTTCACACACATGTCGCATACCAGGGAATAAACAAAATTACACAACCTGGCCGGATAGACAACCCAGGATTTGATACCAATATGTAGCACCCTAAACCTCGCCTTTTAATTTAAAAGAATAAAATCATCATTTTAGGATGTTACTCAAATATTATATGCATACTTTCCAATTAATTTCAAAACTCACAATGGAACTCAAAAATAATTAACATAAACTTCTAATATCACCTTAATGAAGTACTTAAATTAATTAACAAAATTCAAACATTAACTCAAAACAAATAAGATGACTCGTTCCCTAATGTTAGAGATCAAGGCAATAGTTCCAACTTAACGACGATAAAATAATAAAGAAAAAGCAGAAAAGCTTCATAGTTCTCCTCAAACCCATATCATCACTTACTCCTCCTGAGTAACTATACAACATTGTACAGAACAACACAAAACAAGTAAATAAAGAGGTGAGAATACACACAAATATATTAACAATGTAAAAGAATGCAAGGGTAGCTTAAATCACACAATCATCAATACACATTCAATTTACACAACAACACAATAATTAACTCACGGAGCCTTTATGTATGCAATTTGAATCACAACTCGACTCAATGCATGTGGAACCAATTTGGACATCAGAGGTTTGTTATTGATCTTGTCCACTAAACATTGGTTCCTCATTCGTTCCAGATCTTCTAAATTCGTGACCCGCCTCTTTCAACACTGACATGTATGATACATGACATACAAATAAATCAAACAACACTTATGATTCCACTTCTAACCATAAACAATAGTCATAATCCATTTCACAATAGTTCCCAAGTTGAACTACACACTATAACACAACACATATAATTATATTCATAGCATATAATTATACAAGCCATATTCCATCTCACATCAACAACATGTAATTATAACTCATCATATATTTATACTATTTTGAAACATACAACTATACTCATCAGCACATAACTATACCGATAATTCACAAATCATATAGATAAGTATAATTCACAACTTATTAAACTTATCATGATATTTTATCACAAAAAATTGTCATGCTTTTCATCAACACGTAACAACCTTCACTCTGAACATTCCAACATTACAAATTCAACACATGGCAACTATCAATTCACGATTACATGATTATTCGATAATTATCTCATAAGACTTATCACAAGTAAACTTACTCTTTATATTTTCATGCACATATTAAACCTCTTATTTACCATAATAAGGTAATATTTCGCATCAGCTACCCAACGCTTTAAACTGCACCTGAAACGGAGTCACGAAACTTAAGTTATGATGAAATCAAACTCTGAATTGAAAACTGCTCCCCGTGATCCAAATCATGTGCAATCCTTGATCCTAATCAATCCCATCATAAGGCTTTTTCTGCTAAAATTTACCTGCGATCCAAATCATGTTAAAACCATGATCTGGATCAATCTGGGCAGCGCTGAAAAACACATTTTTCTTCCTAAAACCCATTTTCAACCTAAATATATCTCAATCCAATTTTTAACATGAATTATCATAACATGTCACCTATAACATTCATTAATTTAACTCATAATTCGTCAAGTATCATCATCACCAATCATAAATTCAACATATACTAATCTTCATGTTCATCAATTAATCATGAATCTAATGTTATGTTCATAAAACTAAAACGCATCAACAACAACTATAACATTCACATGCACATAGTCACACCATGTATAATTTTTAGTATGGAATGAAATATAAATTGCATATGTTTCACAGCAAACATTACAGATTGCCAACAGTTTCATCCAAAAACACATAAATATCAACAATGGTGAAAAAGATAACAAAACCTATAGGAGAATGAGGATCCCTCTCTACCACTCATGCAATAACACATATATTAGAGTAATTCCCCTACCTAAATTTTCAGCAGCTAAACAAGTTTGGTTATGGTATTCTTATTCTCCCTCAAGTCCTTGTTCTCCTTCTCTCACACTTGCCTCTTTTTTCCAAATTCTCACAACTTCTACGTATCAGTAACTTTGACTCCCTTCATATATTCTATTTATTTTAACCTAAAATATAAGTAACTCTCTTTTCACACTTTTACTGCCTAACTCTTGTGCACTCACTCCTTACTACACAAACTTTACCAAAATTCTAATTTCTATCCCCAAACCCCTTTATGTCTTATTCTCTATTTATTTAATTTTTTTTTTATTATGATCAAATTAACTACACCAAATTCCCAAAAACCCAACAAAATATCACATAAATCACACAATTCGTTTAAAATAATTTAAATCACTTAAGTAATTAAATAAAAGGAATAAAAGTTCTATTAAATAAATTAATCGAATTCGGGGTGTTACAATTAGTACTTGGGAAACTCATATGATGGCTTTTTCCTTCTTCATTGGTGGTTCTGGAACATAAGTATGATTATCATAATAGATGAGACCATGAATATCAGCAGCATAAGGGATTTATGGTTGCTTCGTTCTACCAGAAGAAGATACCATGTTGCTAGAACTGGAGTAGAAGGAAATGTGGGAATGGAAGTTGCAGAAGATGAAAAATTCTTAGTGTTCAAAAAGTGTAAAGTGCTGAAACGGAAGGAGCAAGAGGAGAGGAAGTTAAATAACTATTGGAATGAGACTCTCTAGGTTTCCCTCTGAAATTAAAACACCGAGGTTTTGATTTTTGGAATTAAATAATTACTAATTAATGATTTTTCTTTTATTTAATACAATTAATTTTTGTGGTCTATGATATGGAAATCGGAGCTATGATGGCAGGTACACTCACATTACTTACATGACAACTATGTAATAGGAGTCATGATGATGATAACATATGTAGAATAGTTTAAATAGTGTTTATTAAAAACACAATATTTTTGTCATATTGTAAACACGATCAAAATGACATTTTGGAGGGCATCTAATAGATTGAGATTTTCGATTTACTTTTTCTACAGGAATGTGAGATACGAGGTGTATATAAATATTTAGTGTAGGTACCTAAGTCGTATTGTCAACACCAAGTTGCAAATTTGACAAATGGAGTTTTTGACATATATGGTTGGGTGACTTGAGGGCATTTTTCGACATCAATGATAGTTTGAGGCAACTCAAGAACCAAAGACATGTGGAAACACATTAGAAGACAAAACATATAAGTAGGTTTCGTTTCTGTAATGAGGGTTCACATTTCATTTTATTCTCTTTAGAATTCACACATCCAGGTCACAGAGATAAAGAATTCGTGAAAAATGTATGAACTTGCATCCCAATCTTAATTCAAGCATTCTTTACCTAATTTTTTTTTTACTTTTTTAGTCTTTCTTTATTTATTTTATCCATTCAAATACTTCTATATTTACTTCCTTATGTTGGAAAACCTTTTAGCATTATGACATTTTTCTCAAACATTTTTTACACAAGTTTTCGTTTAGGATTATTTGAGTTTGATATTTCAAGTGAACTAAAACTCATGATTGTTCACTAAAAACACCAATAAACACATATCTTTTTACTAGTATTAACACGTGCAATTGACAAGTTAGAAGAATGACCCATTTCTACATGAGCTTCATCCACTTTCGGATCCATTAAACCTTTGCATCCTAGTCGAACCATTTCCTCTTGGTTGTCATGAAAAAGGTAATGTTGGTCAGAAACTGTATTGTTGCCCTAGAAAGTAACATTATCCCTATTCTCTATGTCACTAGGGTCACGACCGTATGCCTCCCTAAAGGTAGTGGTGAAACAGCGAGCTCGCCGCTCATCTAGAGTTGCTATAACAACATTCAAATATATATGAGACTTGATAGAGGAAGTGAGAAAGATATGAACCTCCACTAAATTAGGATTGTTGGAATTCCACTCTACACCTTCTTTAGAAGATTCTCAATACTTCCCTTAGTAGAAGTAGAAAGGGGTTCATCACCATTATCTATCTAACACTCACCAGACCCAGAACTATCCATAACTATAATAAGATTGTGATTAAGATAACTACTTTCTAGAGGGTCAACATTTTGGATATCTGGATTTTCATATATTCTTGATAATATAGAATCTCCACCGTCAGACTCATTCATTAAGTTCTAAATGATATTTTCTATATTTTCCACAGTGAACATAAGAAAGCTAGGCAACTAAGGTGAAAGAAATAGGCTAGAAATGGCACTTGAGTAAAAAAGAATAATGAAGAAACAACTATGAGCAAGAGAAACTTGAGAATAGGGATGAATCGAGAACAATGAACCCAAATAGGAAGAGAAGGTGGCAAAATCAAAAATCACTAGAGCTTAGAACAAGAAGAAATGGCTTATGAAGAAACATAAGTCTCACTTGTTATAGGGAACAAAAATAGTTTAAAATCGAAAATCACTAGAGCTTAGAATCAGGGATGAATCGAGAACAAGAAGAAATGGGCTAGAAATGGTATTTGAGTAAAAAAAATAAGAATGAAGAAACAACTACGAGCAAGAGAAACTCGAGAATGGGGATGAATCAAGTACAATGAACTCAAATAGGAAGAGAAGGTGGCAAAATCGAAAATCACTAGAGCTTAGAACAAGAAGAAATGGTTTATGAAGAAACATAAGTCTCACTTGTTAGAGGGAACAAAAATAGTTTAAAAAACCAATGTTGCCTTTATATAACAAGGCATGATGGATGAATCAACACATTAGAATGAGAGAAAATGGAAAGATAAAAATCAACAATTGAATTTCACCTCGAAAATACAATGACACTTGAGTGTACTCTAGAAACTTAGGGGAAAACACCACGTCCTAACCTATGAATCTAGGGCCACATCTGAAGAAAACTTGCAAAATGTCTCAATGACGAGACTAGCATTTAATACAATTGTCCCCAAATCTCTTCCACTTCTCAACACAAGATCCTGACTAACGATACTTGATCCAGTTCCTTGAAAGACTTCTCGTACATCAAACTATGACAAATCTTGAGAAAAACTATTCTGGACCGACCACAAGCTCAAAACTACATAGGCCCAATTGTTGTCCATTGTATATAAATAGGGGTGTGCATGGATAACCATTTAATATGAACCAATACATTTTTATAATTATGGTTTATAAACCAATCCATTTTTAAGGTTATGGTTTATAAACCAAACCACTTGGTCTGAACCGGTTCTAAATGGATTTTGATTTTAATCCAAATTATTTAGTTAAATTTAAATTTTATTTTCTTTAAATTATATCAATTCTTAAATTTAAATACTTAAACAAATTTAATAAGGTTTTAAAATATTTTTTCTTTGAAAATAAAATAAAAAAAGAACATTTTAAAAAACAATTGGTTTATATTACGTGAAAATTGAATGGGTATTGTAGTTATAATGATTTTGTTGATTACCATTATACAATTGTCGTAATAGAATTAATTCAATCAGCATAATGCTTTCCTGGTTATGCGTGAATTCTCTCCAATTTTAATAGTCATTTTGCAGAATAAGCTACAAATAATTTGTAGTAATAGAATTAACTTTTTTTCATTTTGAAAAACAAAATTCTGAATTTTTTTGTAAAATATTTTTTTTAATGAAATAAAAAAAAATAACTTTAAAATAGTTCAAAATATAAAATTGGTTTATAATGTGTATATGATGAAACATTAAAAGAGACAAACATATAAATTTAATCAATAATGCAATTTGGATACTCAATAACTAAACGACATTATTAATAACCACATTTATATTTTAGCATTTAGTTTGGATTTTTAAGAGTGTAACAATTTGGATACTAATTTGGTTAACAATAACCAGTTTTTTTGGCACACCCCAATATATAAACTACAACATGAGCAGTAAAAAAAAGATTTTATTCATAATTATCTCTAACCCTTTATTCAAAAACTCGTTTGACATTGAAATATTAATCTTTCATATCATCTTAGCTACCACAATTATTTTTGTTTATTATTTTTAATTTTTCTGAACTTTTTTTTGTCATATGATAATTGATTTTTTTTTCAAAGTCCTACAACAAAATAAAGTAATTAATAAATTATTGATGTGTCAAGAATTGAAAATAATTAAAAGGATAATAATAATTAATACTGCCGCATCATATAAACTCGATTGATAAGTTAGATGACTAATAGCCAAATTGAATACTAACTCTATTATAGATAAATTATTCTCTTTCAGTGCATTTTTTCTATTATATATACTATCAATAATTATAATGTTTGAGAAGAAAAAATATCTTAGTTACATACATACACATGTAGGGGTGTTCGCGGGCCGGTTTGGTTCGGTTTCAAGAGAATCTGATACCCGAACCAATGACAAATAAATGGATTGGTTTGGATTGGATTTCTATATTTTTTCATTAAAGCCCAAACCAAACCGATCCGAAGAATAATGGATTGGTTTGGATTGGATTGATCGGATATATTAAAAATAAATATATAAAAATATTTTTTTAAAATTATTTGTTTACACACTAAAAATGAAAAATAAATATGGAACACATGACACATATTTTTAAACAAGTTATGACCACCGTAATCATATAGTTGTTGTATTTCGCTTAAATATTCAATAACTTAAAACAATTTTACTGCATACTCATACTTTATTCCATAGCATAAAATTGAAGTTTTGTAGTTTGCAGATACTTGTGATTTGAGGTTTTGCGATTTGGGAAGAAGGATATGGCTTGTGGATACTTGTAGTTTGCAATTTGTGAGTTTGATTTATAATGGTTGTGATGTTTGGTTTCTCTATATTTAATCATTGATTGATATGCTTGTGATAATTTGAAAGATGTCGTTCCGTTTTTCATTGAAAATGTCCATAGAATATGCCTCTTTGTTTCTTTCATTATGGCTTGTACTTGGTCATTGTTATAACAATTATTCTCTTTATTCAAATAAATAAGTAATAACTCAATTAAAATTAATAATTTATTATATGAATTAATTATGTTGATTGTTATTGGTTTGGTTCGGGTTTACGGGTAGCAATTTAAAAATCTGTTGCCAGAACCAATTAACATCGGTTTTAATTGGTTCGGTTCGGTTTTTGCCCGAACTGGAAAAATGCCCAACCCAAACACATTGGTTTGGTTTGGATTTCGGTTTGGTTCGGATTTGCACGAACCAATGAACACCCCTATACACATGTTCTTTTAAATTATAGGGATCAATCAATCTTTACAGCCTAGACTGCACAACGAGCTCATAATAATTTCTCACCTAAAAAGCAATATTGCAAAGCTCGCCCGTGCAGCTAAGTGCACCTCTTTTGGTTTTGATTGGAACAAAGGTACCCCAACTACAAATACATGCATGTATGTCCTTACTTTAGTGAGAATAATTTATAATCAACAAGGCAACTAAAACCAAAGCCAAAGCTCTTGTCGATCTCGACTTCTACTTAAAGTTACACCATTAAAATATCTACTTGTACAAAAAAGCAGAAGCCGTTTGAGAAGGAACAAAGAAAGGCCCACAAAACAAATTGGAAAAAGTTGTGACATATACATACATGGCTCTGTCTATCAATAGGTCTCTCACGTGATAGACCTCATTAGCAACGAATTTTTACCGTCGCTAAATGTTACTATTCATTTAGCGACGAATTTTTTCCGTCGCTAAATGTTACTATTCATTTTAGCGACGGATTTTTTATCGTCGCTAAATGTTACTATTCATTTTTAGCGACGGTAAAAATCCGTCGCTAAATGAATAGTAACATTTAGCGACGGACTTTTACCATCGCTAAATATTACTATTTTGACGAAAAAAATTCGTCGCTAAATGAATAGTAACATTTAGCAACAGTAAAAATCCGTCGATAAATGGGTTGCTAAGTAGACAGAGCCTACCTACATACATATCTATGCACCTTTGGTGGGTTTGATTTTGTGTTTCTTGATTTTATTTTGTAGCGCGGTGATAAAAGGATTCTAATATTATTTAGATATAAAAAATAATAGGATAAAAAAATCACATTATATTATTTAGATAAAGAGGAAGGACAAAAGTCACTAGGAAAAAACAAATATCGAGATATGATTAGTTCTTTTCTTTATTTTTCTATATCTTGTCTCAATATTATGTTTGATGTATATATATGTATGCACGTTTTTATAAAAATTCAAAAGACTCACACCTCATTATGGTCAAATTTGGTATGAGGAATTTCATTGGCACCATAATTTTTATTAATAATACTTCCTCTGTCGTATAATGAGTAATCGAGTTGACCATTTTACATAGATTAAAAAAATGAATAAATGAAAAAGAGAGAATGATATTTTTACTAAGTATCCCTTATAAAGTATTGGAAATGATGAAAGTAATAATCATTAGAACGTAGAATGAGAAAATGTACATTGGAAATTGAAATTGATCATTTATTTTGGGACATTTTTGTTGGAATTAACCCAAAAACCTTGAGCAATTCCTATTCAATTTTGATCTCAAGATTGTTAACAATCACACGCAATGACAACGAAAAGAAAAATTGAGAAAGAAAGAAAGAAAGAGAAAAGAGAAATAGTAGCGTTGGAGAAGAAGATGAAAAACTGCAGAATTCTTTCTGCCCACAAACTGTGGAAACTTTCAATATTCACTTGCAACTGAAAACTATGAATTATCAAACTTGATTATTACAATGATAAGGGTTCCTCCCTATTTATAGATTTAGGTTAACTTGCATTTCAAGGTAAAGCCCAAACTGTAAAAGCCCAAAAATATCTAATCTAATCTTTCTAAATCAAATCTGATATTTCTATATCAAATCTAATCTTTCTAAAATAATGAATTACATATTTAACACACCACCTAATTCATTGTGTCTAAACTGTCTATATTCATCATGGCTCTTAGTCTTCTGAAAACTTCGACCTGCACTTCCGTCATCATGATATCTGCAATCTGATTCTCAGTTCTGTAGTGTTTCAAGCTCATCTTCCCTTCTGCTACCTGCTCTCGAAGATAATGGAACCACATTTCAATGTGCTTACTTCGACCATGTGCTATTGGATTCTTCGCCAAGTTGATAGCTGACATGCTGTCGATCTTCATGGTAATTGCTCCATGACTCTTCCCTGTGATCTCTTCGACCAGGTTCACCATCCAGGTTGCTTGACATGCACAAAGGGAAGCATCTATGTACTCTGCTTCGCATGACGACAATGCCACTATTGGCTCCTTTCTCGAACTCCAAGCAACTGGTGCACCACCTAACATAAACTCATTGCTAGCTGTGGATTTTCTATCCTCAGCATCACTACACCAACTAGAGTCGGTCCCACTAACTTTCATTTTTTTCCTTCATCAGCTGCAGAAAACAAAACGCCGTAGTCGAGAGTCCCTTTCAGATACCTCGGTATCCTCTTCGATGCTGCTAGGTGTGATACCTTTGGCTTCTATATGAATCTACTTACCATACCCACACTATATGCTAAGTCAGGCCTTGTGTGACAAAGGTATCAAAGTGACCCAATAAGTCTTCTGTATTGGGTAGGAACGACATCATCTTCATCTGAATCTTTCAACAATTGCAATCTGGTCTCAACTAGAGTCGAAGTTGGGTTGCAATTTTGCATCTCAAATCTCTTGAGTATTTCGCCTGCATATCTTCTTTGGTGCATCATCAAACCTCTACTAGTCTTGTAGAATTCGATGCCAAGGAAATATGAGAGATTTCCCAAGTCTGGCATTTCAAACTCCTCACTTAGTTCATGTTTGAAATCTTCGATCTCCTTCTTGCAACTTCCTGTTATCAACAGGTCATCGACATAGAGGCATAGAACAAGCAATTCACTATTACTTCTCCTTACATACACTTTATGCTCAGTCGTACATTTCACAAATTCCTTCTTCCTTAAGAAGCTGTTAATTTTCTTATTCCAAGCTCTTGGAGCTTGCTTGAGTCCATACATGGCTTTATGCAGCATGTAAACCTTTCCTTCTTCGCATCGTTTCACATACCCAGCCGGTTGTGCAAAATAAACTTCTTCGTCTAAGGGGCCATTAAGGAATGCACACTTCACGTCCATCTGACATGTGTGCCAATTGTTCATATTTGCTAGACCAACAACCAACCTGATTGTTTCGATCCTAGCAACATGTACAAACACTTCGTCGAAGTTGATTCCTTCCTTCTGAAGAAATCTTTTCTCCATAAGTCTTGCCTTGTGTCAAGTTACTTCTCCTTTAGGATTCACCTTTACCTTGTAAACCTACTTCACATCAATTGTTTTCTTGCCTTGAGGCAATTCGACAAGTGACCGGGTGTTGTTGACTTCGATGGACTCTAACTCCTCATTCATTGCTTTCATCCACTTTGAATCTTTCAATGCCTTAGCTGCATTGACTAGTTCGACATCTGCGTAGAAAGCATAGTGTACCAGCTCGCCCTCTTCATCAACCATATCATCTGATGTAATTACACATTCTTTCAACCTTGCAGGCATGTGTCTTGTTCGTCGAGGTCTGCTTGGACCTGCTTCATCTATGACTTGCTCTTGTCGAACTTTTCTTTCGACTTCAGTGGCTGGTAATTCACAAGAGATTCTCACTGAATCCTTCTTTACATTCTCAGTCTAATCCCATTATTTAAGCTCGTATATGATCACGTCCTTGCTAATTACTACCTGCTTATTCACTGGGTCGAACAACTTGTATCCTCTAGTTGAATGATATCCTATCATGATCATCTGATTCGACTTATCATCAAGCTTTCTTCTCAATTGATCTGGCACGTGTCTATGTGATATAGATTCAAACATCTTCAAGTAACTGATGCTAGGCTTGACACCAAACTAACATTCTTCTGGTGTGATTCCTTCAAGCTTCTTCGTCGGACATCTGTTCAAAATATATGTTGTTGTCGAAACCACTTCTCCCCATAATTCTTTATGTAGATGCTTTCCATTCAACATACTTCTCACCATGTTCATGATGGTTCTGTTCTTTCTTTCTGCAATTCCATTTTGTTGTAGAGTGTAGGGTGGCACCACCTCATGCATAATCCCTTCTTTCTCACATAATGCATCGAACTCTTTCGACACATACTCTCCACCACCATCAGTCCTTAGAATTTTTAGCTTTCGATCACTCTTTCTTTCGATCATAGATTTGAATCTGGCAAATACCTCAATCACATCACTTTTCTTCTTGATGAGGTAAGTCCACAACTTTCGACTGTAATCATCTATGAACGTGACAAAGTATCTGTTGCCACCAATCGAATCCACCTGGATTGGACCACATACATCAGAGTATATGACTTCTAGAATTGCCTTCAACTTCCTTCCTGCATCCTTATTGAATCTATTCTTGTGTTGTTTCGACTGAACACACTCTTCACAGACTTCACTTGGAATGTCGATTTCAGGTAATCCTGAAGCCATATTTCTTCTCTTTAGCTCTCTGATGTCATTGAAGTTGAGATGACCTAGCCGAAAATGCCATAACCACTCATCTCTGCTGGCTGCAGTTGCTAGGCACTTGTGCTCCATCACATTGAGTTCAATCTTGAAGGTCCTATTCTGAGACATTGGAGCCTTCAAGATCAACCTACCACCTGCATCGAGAACTCTCATCATCTTGTCTTTGATCGACAACTTGTAGTTTTTTGAACCAACTGCCCTATACTGAGTAAATTACTCTTCATTCCTGGTATGTACAACACATTTGAAATTGTTGATCTCTTACCATCTTTCCTCATAATCAAAACATCACCAACATCTTCAGTTGTTAAAGTGTGGTCATTTGCAAACTTCATTGTGTTCTTCCACAAGGGCTTCATGTTGACAAACCAATCTTTCCTTCCAGTCATGTGTGATGAGCATCCTGAGTCCAAGTACCACTAGTCCTGGAATCTCTCTTCATCTCTTGTTGTGACGATCAGCAACATCTCTTCTTCTTCATGTTTGCCAGCTTTGCATTAGTTTCTTGATTCATCTTCTTTTCTGGACAATCACTAAAATAATGACCATACTTCAGACAATTGAAACATTGAATATGACTTTTGTTAGGCTTTCGACCACCACCTCTTCCTCTACCTGTAGCACCACCTCTTTGGTTGCCTTGGTTCCATGGTTTTTTCTGATTCGACCAGTTTCCTTCATGCTGATTCGCCTGCAAAGCCATATCAATCTTCGACTTTCAAGGAGCTCTTTCAGTCATCCTTTGTTCATGAGACTCAAGTGTCCCTTGAAGCTCTTCCTTCGTCAATACTGACAAGTCTTTCGACTCTTCTAAGGCTACTACCACGTGGTCGAACTTTGGAGCCAATACCTCAAGATCTTTGCAACAATTGATCTTGATGTCAACAACTCTTCACATACCTTGATTTGATTCACCAGCTTTGTAACTCTGGTGAAGAAATCTGTTATACTTTCATTGTCTTCCATCTGAAGGAACTCATAGGTTCTCTTGTGAGTTTGTAACTTCTCCTCTTTCACCTTCTCTGCGCCTCCAAATGACTTTAAAAGAATATCCCACGCTTCCTTTGCTGACTCTACATCACTAACCTTTTCAAAGTTATCAGGATCGACACACTAATGATTTATAAAGAGATCTTTATAATCTTTCTTCTTCAATTCTTTGTGTGCAACCTTTTCTTGATCCGTCGCGTTCTCTGCAAGCGGTTCTACTCCTTCCTTCACAAGATCCCAAAGATCTTGATAATAGAAAACCACCTTAATCTGCTTGCACTAATTCTCATAATTATCTTTCTTGAGAATCAGAAGGCTCGTCGGAAAGTGCCAGTTCGGATGATTCATCGCCATCAAGATTTTCCTTCCATGAATCGCAACCGGAGCTCTAGATACCAGATGTTGGAATTAACCCAAAATCCTTGAGCAATTCCTATTCAATCTTGATCTCAAGATTGTTAACAATCACACACAATGGCAACGAAAAGAAAAACTGAGAAAGAAAGAAAGAAAGAGAAAAGAGAAATAGTAGCGTTGCAGAAGAAGATGAAAAACCGCAGAATTCTTTCTACCCACAAACTATGGAAACTTTCAATATTCACTTGCAACTGCAAACTGTGAATTATCAAACTTGATTATTACAATGATAAGGGTTTCTCCCTATTTATAGATTTAGGTTAACTTGCATTTCAAGGTAAAGCCCAAACTGTAAAAGCCCAAAAATATCTAATCTAATCTTTCTAAATCAAATCTGATCTTTCTTAATCAAATCTAATCTTTCTAAAATAATGAATTACATATTTAATAATTTTTTGTTTTAAATTGATCACTCATTGTGAGATGGATAGAGTATGATATTTCACTCTTGGACAAAACACATTGAGATTACGTACCACTTTATTAAAGATTAATTTGAAAAATGAGATTATGTAATCAACTAGAAATTCTTCTTCTTCTTCTTCTTCTTCTTCTTCTTCTTCTTCTTCTTCTTCTTCTTCTTCTTCTTCTTCTTCTTCTTCTTCTTTGTTTTGATGATGACAAAGAGATCAAAGAAAATATCATAAACATCATCAAATGAAGAAGAAAGTTTAAAATTAATAAAACATTGAGAAGTTTCTAATGATTGGTGCGAGAGAATCAAATGTCAAAGAACATTATCAAGAAATTGGGTCAATAAATGCTCGGCTATGATCATGAGCTTTGTTGTTTAACTTTTATATAGGATAAAAAAAAGGTAATCTTAAGTGTGTCACTCCTTTTAGAACACTTTATCCTAAACATTTTATATATGTAATTCTTCGTGACTGTTAATATGTCTCTGTTTTATAATTGTATAATGTAATATCTTATATTCTCTTAAATATTCAATTGGGGGTCATTTGAGATCAATTGAGTCTTATATACGATATCTTTTGTCAGTCGAAACAATTATAGCTCTTAAGTGCTCTAAATATTATCAGTTTGGACCAATAGAGCAAATAGTGGACTCTGAAGAGATTAATTAATAATAAAGGAAAATACCAATATTAATAAGTATAAGAGAGGACATTTTGATAACTCTAATTATTGGTCAATTGGTGTTAGATAACAAAATATCAAATGGAAATATTTTGCTAACTCTAATTATACGATGTATATATGATGAAGAAAAAGATAATAAGAAAAGAGGAAGGAGAAAGAGGAAAAGAATAGCACATGGTAGAAGAAGAGGAAATTCATCAACATCATTCATCTCCATCATCTCCATGGTAAGTTCCATTAGATTAGTGTAGTTTGGGGATGGGAAGAAATACATGTTTGGGATTTAGGTTTTGTGTGCAAACATGTCAAATTGAGAATTGAATGTTGATATATGATGAATTTCAGGCTTAATCATTTTATACTATGTTTAACTGGGTGTTTGGATGTTATATAAACGTATGGGATTGGAGTTTTGGCCATGGATGACCTTCAATTCATGTTTTGCAGATTCTGAGTTTCGCTTAGGTCGTCGGGCGAGCTTAGAATACCATGTGTATTATTTTGCTATTTAGTGAGGGACCTTTGTTCTGAAAGTCCAATTTGGTAAGGGGCTTGACTCCAAAAGTCCTATTTATTGTGAGGCCATGAATTAATCAAGGATTCTTGGTGGAAAATAACAATATGCATGTTTACGAATTATATGTTATATGTGTTTGTTTTGCTTATGTGGTGCATTTCATAGTTCATGCTTGGATTATTGTTATACATTGGGATTGCATTGGTTGTGTAATAACATGCTTAAAACAATATGAAGATGAGTGAGGAAACCTAGGCTTATAACTAGGTAGATGGATTAAAAAGATGAATAGGCTACAAGTATGATTTAGATGACACTAGAAGGTGACATTCATGCAAAATGATACATATGTGAGTGTCATAGATGAATGGTTACCATAGTTGTGAGTGAGATGCATTGTATGAAACATGTGGTGTTTTGTGTGATTAAGGTGAATGTGACCATGTGATTGTCAAATACAACCACGTTATGTTATATTTTAGGGTTAATTGTGATTTACCCCCCTGACATATGAGCGAATTTTGATTTACCCCCCTACATGCCTTTAGGCAACGGTTTTTTTTGAAAAAATCGTTGCCAAAACCTGCCTATGGCAACGGTGGGGGGGTAAACCAAAACACGCTCATATGTCAGGGGGGTAAATCACAATTAACCCTATATTTTATCATGTAGTCAGAAACAACTCCCTAAAGGTGTCATCTCAAGAGTGATGCTTATGTAAAGTTCCTTTGGGATGTACGTGCCAATACTTTGACAGGTTTGAGTCCACATAAGTGAATGGAGCCTACAGGTAAAAGGCTTGAGATGGGTTGGAAGTCCCATGGGAAGCGACGATTCTTAAGGTTGAGGTGTCCCTTAGAATCTGAATCCATTTCGTATGTCAAAATACGTACAAGGATCCGTGACCTGTGCCAAAAGTCTTAGACGTAGGAGAGGACGGAGAAGAATGTCTTGGTATGGTTTCTGAGTTATTGATTGTTTGAGTTGATGAACTTAAGAGACATGTTTCCATACATTGTGAATTGTGTGAAATCAAGTCTTATCCCTTTCCCTTTTGACTTGATTTAGAATTTGATTAGAACCCTGTAGAGCTGAGTGATTCCATAAGATAGGGGAACTCACTGAGATGATTATCTCACCTCATCATTGTTGTTGTTTTTCACGTATTGTTTGCAGGTTTAGTTTACAAGTGGGGCTATACTTGAATGTTTCGAGGGAAGCTTAGATTATCTTTTTCGCTTGTATTGTGTATAATGAAGGATATTGTACTTAGATCTTAGATTTATATTTTGGCACTTTCCATACCTTGTACCATACATTGTTTGTTTTATGTTTAGATATGGTCAAGTATGTAAATTATGCCAATAGGCACTTATGATGGTGTCAGTGCCAGATAATAACACTTGTATATATTATTCTCTCTCTCTCTCTCTCTCTCTATATATATATATATATATATATTATACAAGGCGTTACATATAACTTTATTTGAGTTTAATTTTTTCTCTCGTGTACAGATATTTGCACATCTGATTAATAAAATTATGATATTTTAATGATTTATCACGTTGCAACGGGAACAATCTCGACCATTAGTCTAATTTACACGCTGTAAAATCTTTTTCAACTGCGATTAATTACTTCTAACATTTGGAAGGTTGCTTCTCACGAAGTGGATTATTTTGCGATTGGATATTCCTAGTAGCTAGGAGCATGCATGGTTGTGAAATCGTGTTTTATAAAAGATCATAATAAAAACAGAGTCATTATAAGTTTTATTCATGGAATTTATCACATATAGGAGTAGATAATTTGTAAAGGAAACTTAATTGTCTTTATAATCATATATTTGTCAACCATTAGTTTAGCTTTTTAGTGTTACAAATCTCCATAAGCTAGTACCATCTCACATATTGTATCTTGTGCTAAAAAAAGAGAAAGTTTATAAATCATAAGATTGAAAGTACAGAGTGCCAAACTCCAAATAATAAAGCTCGTCATTATTCCCATATTTATCATACCTTAACCCAAACCATGTTACAACCCTAAAGATTAGATGTGTAATCAGTTCAATTTGGACTGATTTTTTGTTAAAAAATTATCTGAACTGATGATATATTCAACGGTTTGGTTTGGTTTAGTTTTGAGTGTTTTTTAAAAATGGAACCAAACCAAACTAACCGGTTTAGTTTAGTTTGGTTGATCGGTTTGCAAAACTTTTTTTCAAACATTATATTCATCTGTGTATTCTTTGCTATCATGTTTTTAGTGTACTTTATTTGATTATTTTTTCAAATAATACATTCATATAGTATATTTCATGCTCTACTTTTCAAACAACTTACAAGTTGTTCTTATTTCATACGAAGCATTGACATAATTTTCATTGCATAATAAAATAAGTTCACTATCGAATACAAAAGTTAGCACTTGACATGAGAAGTTTGGGAAGGAATTTGAAAGTTTTACAAATAAAAAACACACCAATAAAAAACAAAATGTTGTAATACACATAAATTAACATGTCTCACACCTCAAACACACATCAAAACTATTTTGTAACAAGACTAGAAGGAAATTCGTTGAAGAAGAAGAAAGAAAAAATGTAAAAATAAATGGATGAAAACTAACAAAGAGAACTTGAACACAAATAAGACAGTCATAACCTATAAGAATGAACTTGGCGAGTGAAACAATGGCGGCGGGTAGCTAGAGCAGCATTTTGGTGAGAGAATGTTTTTGTAGCTTAAGGTTTCTATTTTTTATGTTTAGAGTTTGATTTTGGCTGCATGTTTTGTTGAATGGAAGGAAGTGTATACAAATATGAAAAAGAGTTTGACCGATACATAATTTGGACTTAATAATGGGATAAGTAAAAGATTAAGTAGGCATTTATAGCCATCGGTTCGGTTCATCGATTTGGCGGTTCCTAAAAACTAAAACCAAGACCCGAACTAAACCACATCGGTTTTTATTGATTTTGTTCAGTTTTTGAACCAAACGAAAAATAATCATTTTTTCAGTTTGGTTTGATTTGGATTGTCGATTTAATTGGCTTTTTCTAATCCTTTTACACCCTTACTAATAATCTCAAAAATGTGTGTTGCAATATTTATTAGATTGTCTGTTTAGAACAATTTTCAAACTTATGATAAAAAGGAATTGTTATGTGCATTAATGCCTATTTTCCCCTTTCATATTGACGAAATTTGAAAAATTTCTCTGTAAAAACATGTTTGGATTCTCTCATTTTCTTATTAAGATTCTCTTGTTTTATCCCTTTATCCAACCCAATCACCAGATGTTATGTGAAACACACTCATTTATCACAAGGCTTTTCAAGTTTTGTGAAAAATCAACCCATCATTTATTCTTATTTTGAACCATTATGATTTTACAAAAACACCAAAATTAACAAAATATGCAGTATGCAAGATTCAAATAACAGACCTTAAGTTCTTGGGCACCCCTTCTACCTCTAGCCTATTGCCTAACTGTGAAAATAATCGAATTTTTTACCCAAATAACCCACTTTTTCAAAAAAAAATCTCAAAATACCCCACTTTTCAAAAATATTCCCAAAATACCCCAGTTAAGGTTTCTGTTTACCTAAGGGCGTCATTTCAATTGGCGGCCCTTTGTTAAAGGCTAAAGGGTGTCGCCAATTGTATTGGAGACACCTCATGCAGTCTCCAATCCAATTGGCGACTTGGTTGAAAAGTTAAAGCCTTGTCGCCAATTCATCTGGAGACTCCTTAGAAACTGAATTTTTTTTCTATAAATAGAGGTGTTCTGATCATTAAGTTCCACATCTCATCTCATATCTTTGTTCTACTGATAACATATATCTTCGCCGGTGGGGAAAAGTCGTCTATTCGAGAGAGAAGCCTCTGATGGACATGCTATTTTGGAACATACAAAGTTTCAATCAACTTAAGAGAGAGTTGAATCGGTGGTTAAAAGGAGACATTGGTGAAGGGGAAAAAATTCGAAGTATCAAGAGACTTGATCGGATGCGTGGACGGGTTCGCGTTAAGACTGACAATGATGCGAGGGAAGTCATGTTTGGACCAAATGAAATTAGTTTGATTGTTGTAATTAGTTATGAATGGTTTATGTTTATTTTCCGTTAGCTGTATTAAGTGTCGTATGTGTTGTGTGTTGTTAGTGTTGTTTGTTGTTAACATTGTTGTAACAAAGAGTCATCAATATATGAAAATATTTGGTTACAACAAATGAAACGATATGCTAAATCATGATGCAGATGTTCCTCCAACATTGGGACAATTTTTTCGGTTGTGTCCGGGTTGACAACATATATTGCATAATCTTATCATTTTATCAGCGATATCCATTTCGGTTCTTATATGCTTGTTGTTTGGGCGTCCCTTTTTCTTTCTTCTCATCTCATCGTTATGCCAAACTATGTCACCTTGGTATGGAGGCCAATAATCCTCCATTGGTAGCACTGCGAAGCCTTCATTGTATACATTCATAACATTAATCGTCTTGTAAACATCAGATAGATAGCCATAAGCATCCAGGTGAGCATGTGTGCATGCCGCAATGACATGTGATAAAGGTACACGGAAGGCCTGGTACTTGCCACAGTCACACCAACATTTGTTTAGTCTGACAGCATAGGATAAATTGGGCTTCCCCTCATTATGGTCCATTGTTTCTTGTAGACTGAATGTTTGTCTATGACAGTAATAGACTGTAACTGCATGTGTGCTGGCTCTGATAGTATCCTTTTTCATCAATTTCATTATGCTTTCACTAAATACTCGACCCGACATTAACACTGCACTCCATCTTTCGCCTCTTGTTGTGAAAAGTGATGCCAACCTATAATAGGTTGATCTCACCAAAGCGGTGATTGGAAGGTTTCTAATTCCTTTGAATACCCCGTTTATGGATTCCACAAGGTTTGTCGTCATGTGTCCCCAACGACATCCACCATCAAAAGCCCTTGTCCACTTTTCCAGAAGAATGTTATCTAACCAGCTTCATGCATCTGCATTTGACATCCTAATTTCGTTAAGGTAGTATTTAAACGTTGGTTGAGTTAGAGCATACCCGACATTCACAACTTTTTTGCGAAGGTTCTTGTCTTCGATTGCATGCATGAAGTTTTGTGCAATATGTCTAATGCAATATACATGGGTAGAAGGAGGATTATGCCACCCGTTATCATGGTTATTGTAGGCATTCTCTATAGCAGGATGCCTGTCTGAAATCAAACAGAGATTGGCTTGTGGAGCGACATGTGTTCTGAGATTCTTAAGGAAGAAACTCCAAGCAGAAGCGATCTCACCCTCAACCAGAGAAAAGGCTATGGGAAAGACATTATTGTTGTCTTCTTGTGCAACAACCATAAGCAAGGTGCCCTTATATTTTCCGTAGAGCCATGTTCCATCAATTTGAATAATATGTTTGCAGAATGCAAAACCTCTTATGCATGGTTGAAACGACTAAAAGAGACGGTGAAAAATGACATTTCCATCAACAATAGTTCCATCTGGCCTACATGCCGGCACTGTCTGCTTGATTGCAACAGTTCCTGGTGTGTATGTCTTTAGGGCTACCAAAAATCGCGGTAATTCCTTGTACAAATCCTCCCAGTTGCCAAATACCTGTTCAACAGCCTTTGTCCTTGCAATCTACGCCTTCTTGTACGAGGGAGTATAATTATACCGCGTCACAATATGAGAGATTATTATACTCATGTTGACTGAAGGATCCTTGTTAACAAGCGGCAAAATGTCTTGACATATCAATTCTACGCTTAGCTTTTGGGTGAAGACTTACTAGATGAGAGCTCAAGAGGCCAAGGTATCTTACTTTCGCGCCTAAAATCATGGTACGCCGATTTTATATTAGATGAAGATTCTACAGAAGATATGAAAATAATGAAAACCAGGTGTTATCTTATGCTTTTAATTGATTTATTTTTATTTCCCGAAGGCACTAGTTCTTCTATGAACATTATGTATTTACCCTTGTTGAGAGATCTAGATAAAACAAGATAGTATAGTTGGATTCCGCTTGTCTATCTTATTTGCATAGATCTTTGTGTAAGTGCGCCAAAAAAAAACACATCTACTTTTTCGTGCGCAAAAAAAAAACACATCTACTTTTTTCGGATGTGTCGTTTTGCTCCAAGCTTGGGGTTGATCTAGATTGCCATCCCTAACGGCCGTCAACCACAATAGTTTTTCCTTCTCGTATGCACAAAAGTAAGTTAATAACTTATTATTAGTTTATTTCACCTTACCAATTATTGTGTCTAATTGATTGAATTTGAACTTCTTGTTGTTTAGATGGTCGGCTAAGGGTATGATTTACAATAGATGTCCTAAACATTGTATCATTCAATACCACAATCTATTGGACCACCTAACACCTGCAAATTTAAGGTCTCTAAACAAATCAATTTATATTTTATATCAACTATTTTATTATCTAATATTTTCCTCTTCTTCAGTTCATATGGCGTCCATATCTAAACATGGAACACCTACATGAACTCAGAGAGAAAGATGTTGCCGTTTGGACTGCATGCCTCCCGATCATCAGATTCACAATTGTGGAGATGCACAACAGTTATCGTGTCAAACTACAATTTGGAATGCATCAAAACATCCCAGATCCTCTTGTTGACATCAGTAAATGGCATCTAAAAAGAGTTAATGATCAATGGGACTTTAACGACTAGAAGGATTTTGTAAAATCCGAGCGTCGTAAATGGATGAACCGCAACAACCATGTCTTACGTGACCTGGTGATGGCAACCCCGTCTATACCAACTAATAAATATATGGCTTGGTACAGATCGGTTGCAATTGGGTTTGTCTCCGAAGACAGGTTATTTATACGACCCACGCCAAACTACCTAGACACAAGAAGTCTCAACGTCTAACCCACCTGGAAGGCCATGTTACTCACAACTCCGTACCCAACAAAATTACTAACCCATTAACAATCCAAACATGCCAAACACCCAACCACAATACCAAGAGCCTCCCCCATACCATCTCCAACAAAAAGATTACTATCAAGGAACCCAATATGGCTATGCCATCAACACAACATTAAGATACAACCAAAATGAGGGTACATCATACCATAGCCATAACGCCCAAACATCTTTCCATAGCCAAAACGCTCCGACATCATACCCTAGCCTACACACTCAACCATCTCAACAAATTTATGGCTTTCAAACACCACTACCATTTCAACCTTTCACCAACAAAACCTTCACACCAATGTCCCTCTTCAATCGTCCAGGTCGCACACCAATGACCCCTTCATCACATCCGAACTACTTTGGCATGGGTCGCAGGCTTAGCTTTAACACACAAGACCTCATGGAAATGCAAGAAATCCTTAGGGAACCATCTGGGAATGTTCCTGAGACTTCAACTCCTCAAACGCCTGGTGTGAATCAACAACGAGGGGAACGAGTGCAACGAGTTAGGGTGCCAATGGGATGTGGAACCGGTGGTCGTTATGCTACACCCGGTCGCCAACATTAATTTATGTAATAGTTTATTTAATTAATGATAGTTTTGTTTAACTTTGACAAACAATTTACAAAATGCACCCTGTCTCCAGATGAATTGGCGATATGGCTTTAACTTTTCAACCAAGTCGCCAATTGGATTGGAGACTGCATAAGGTGTCTCCAATCCAATTGGCGACATCCTTAAGCCCTTAACAAAGGGTCGCCAATTGTAATGGCGCCCTTAGGTAAACAAAAACCCTAACTGGGGTACTTTGAGAATATTTTTGAAAAGTGGGGTATTTTGGGTTTTTTTTTAAAAGTGGGTTATTTGGGTTAAAAAATTCAAAATAATCTCATGTTATAATTTTAATTTTAAAAAAACTTGAAATTCAAAATAAATAATAATCCCACCTCAACTTAATTAAATTGAATTAATTAAATGGATTCAAAAATGAAAATCAATAGTAATGAATTAAATAAACTTTTAATTTTAAAATATAATTTTTTTAAATGTAATTTATGAAATTAATCATATGTAATTTTTTTTCAAATATTTAATCAATTATAATTAAATAATAATCAACTAATTTAATAGTAAAATAACCAATTTATTTACATTTGAACTAATTTGATTTATTCAACTGTATTTAATAATTTTATTTATTATAATTTTATTAATTCAATAAAATAATATGATTAATTAATATAAATAAATTGATTAATAAATTGTATTTAAAAAATTGTGTGTAATCAATTTAATTCTATAGGAATTACTTATACTTGATTTATTTAATTAACTAACATTTGAATTAATTATATTTATGGATATTATATATATTAAAATTAAATCAATTCAAATATAATTCATAAAAAAGAAATAAATTGATTATTATTTTATTTAATTACTATTAAATTAATTATTTACTCTTTAATTGGAATTAATTAAATATTTGAAAAAAAAAATACATTTGATTAATTTGAGAAATTTCATTTAAAAAAATTTACACACTACAAAAAAACTGTATGTAGCCATGTGATATTCACGTCACAACGTGAAAAATCACTTCACAACAGGTTTTAAGCGACATGATCTTTCACGTGGCAGAAGCACGTGTGGCAACTCTGTTTCGTTATGAAAATCACGTCGCAACTTTGCCACGTGAAAATCACGTTACAATACTCTGCATAGATTTTACAACTTTAACTGTTGTAATCCAGTAGTAGTAGTGATGGCAAAAAATATGTATATAGGTTGCGACGTGATTTTCATTTGGCAAAGTTGCGACTTATATATCTTGAAGTTTGAGAGTGGAAGTGAAATTTGGATATGAACACATAAATACTCTAGTAAGTAGTTTTAAACTTGGAAGTTATCATTAGTCATGTAAGGTTTCTATTTTAGTGTAGATTCACATATCTCAAGCTTGTTACATGACAACAAGTAACATTTGATGACAATTAACACTTTAAATTCGGGATTCTGATGACACGTATTCATACTATCATATTCAATGAGTTTTAACATTATTTCAGTTACTTTTTTATATTAAAATTGCATGTTTTGTGAAAAATTATACATAAATCGAGATCATTGTAGAAAGTCTTAAATCACATCAAAATCATGCTAGTCATACAACTCTACGATGTTTCACAGATAATACAGCTCACAGTTACGAGAATTGACACGAAAATAACACATATGGACTAAAAGAGGGAATGAATTCAATATGTCAAAATCGTGCCATAATCAGGGAGGACTATGCAGCGATCCTATGATGCAAAACAAAGGATGTTTCAATCTGCAAATAAAAATTCGCTATCAAGGAAGATTCTAGCATGATCCCAGGACATCAACAAGAAAGAATGTCCTTTCTAATTGTGTTATGACCATGTTGCATCATTGTGTGATCATGTGATGAGAACGTAATGAAGATCTAGTATGTTTAAATGGTACCACAACTAGAAGGTATCGTGGCACGATTTTCCTGAAAAATTTATGTGCCAGATTAGTTAAGAGACAGTTGAAGATTTATAGATGTCCTTGAGTAGCAAGGTTTTCGTAGGTTATATGCATTTAGAGATGAATTTATTTTGAGTTACTCTAACCATGCAGTTTTCTTTGTAAAAATCTATGTAAATGTCTTGGTTATATTATTTAATATAATTTCTTCTTAACGCTTTCTCACATTGACAAATGTTTTTATTCATCACAAGATATGAATGATTTCTAACCTTAACCTTTACAACTCACTCTAATTATATTGTTTGACATTTAATAGATCTAGACACTAGGAAGTAGTCTATTTGTGATATTAGGATTTACTAGTCGATAAAATCTTCTTCAATTACGAATTTGTCTAAGACATTCGGGGGTTGCGATTGAATAATAGGGATGCACACCAATAAATTTGGGTGTAACTAACTTGTCAACTTTAATCAAATAGTTTTTGATCCTATAATTTTCTTTTAATATTTGTCTAATTATATAATTTGTATACCAGCAAAGAATTTAATAACCTACTAAAATTTATAACTATCCATGTGGAGACAAATCTATGTGAATTGTTCTACTTGGCGACAATTGGTACACTTACTATTGTGAAAAACGATATCTTTAAGCAAAGTATAAAACGGTTTCTTGATGATCAAGAACCAAAACAAGGGTTAGGGTTTAACGGAAAAGAAAACAAGAAGAAGAAGAATAGAACAACAATGATTGGGCAAATAAAAATTCTGTTTACTATTCACTTTCTCATTAAAATCACAAATGATTACAAGTGAATATTACAATTTGCCACACTCAACAAACTGAGTGTACTAGCCTATTTATAGACTAACTAGGTAACTTGCAGCCCAAGAAACCTAAACAATTGGATCCTTAACACAAGGCCCAATTCGACAGAATAATATTTCGACAATACATACATACTAGAACAGACTTCGACTACAGTATGTAACAATAAGGCATCAGCATGTGAACAAGCTTCGACTGCATGCTTGCCTCCTGTCGAAATACATGAAAGCTTCTCCTTCGACACAGCATGAGTTCGACCCAGATCTCACAAATCTCCACCTTGGATCTAACTCAGCAACAAGAGAATCAACTAGCTTTCATCATGCAGCTTTATCAACTGCATACAGTGGAAGAACTTGCAACTTGGCAACGTCTTGGTGATCATATCAGCACCATTGTCTTCAGTCGAAACCTTCAGCACCTGGACTTCACCACGCTCGATTATCTCTCTGACGAAATGCAAGCCTCACATCAATGTGATTGGTTTGCTCATGATAGGCTGAATTCTTCGACAGGTGTATTGCACTTTGACTATCACATTTAACAGTGATACTTCGACCTTGAAGTTTCAGCTCCTTTGCAAAACCTTCAAGCCATAATGCTTCCTTCACAGCTTCAGTGAGGGCAATATATTCAGCTTCAGTGGTTGATAAGGCAACAACCTTCTGAAGCGTCGCTTTCCAACTGATTGTTGTGCCAAACATTGTGAAAACATATTCAGAAATGGACTTTCTGGAATCCATACAACCTGCATAATCAGAATCAACAAATCCTTCGATTTCGACTATGCAATCACCATCATAGGCTCTACCATAAATCAAGACTCTTTTCAGAGACCCGTTTATGTAGCTGAGAATCCACTTTACAGCTTGCCAGTGCGCCTTTCCAGGATTTGCCATATACCTGCTCACAAGGCTCACTCCATATGCTATGTCTGGCCTCGTACAGACCATAGCATACATCAAAGAACCCTCTACACTAGCATATGGAATGTTATTTATATAGATTCTTTTAGCTTCAGTACTCTGACTTTGAGTAGTACTAAGCTTAAACTGAGGATTTGTAGGTGTCACAACAGGCTTTGAATTCGACATACCAAACTTGTCGAGAAGCTTCCGTAGGTATGTCTCTTGAGATAAGCACAACTTCGACTGCTTTCTATCTCTCCGGATGTCAATCCCAAGAATCCTGGCTACAGCTCCCAGATCCTTCATCTTGAACTCCTTACTGAGTTCAGCCTTCACCTTCGTTACATCCTCAACGCTATTGCTAGCTATGAGGATATCATCCACATATAGCAACAACATAACAAGTGAGTTTCCAGGTCGAAATCTGAAGTAAACACAGTGATCGAACAGACTTCTAGTGAAACCAATGTGTGCCATGAACTTGTCGAATCTCCTGTTCCACTGTCGAGGAGATTGTTTCAGGCCATACAAAGACCTATTTAGCTTGCACACAAAACCTTCTTTACCCTTTTCTGCATACCCTTCAGGTTGACGCATCAGGATCGTTTCATCTAGATTACCATACAGAAATGTTGTCTCACTACGCCAAAATTGGCTTTTCACATCGTACCAAAGACAGTGCTTTTTGGACAAAGCGCTGCTATAGGTCTTTAAAAAATTTCGCTAAAAAAAAGCGCTGTAAAAGACAACCTTTATAAAGCGCTTTTTAAAAGCGCTGTTAAATGCCCTAAATGGAAGCCACCTTAGAAAGCGCTTTTTGAAAAGTGCTCTTATAGGTTAACCTTAGAATGCGCTTTCAGAAAGCGCTGCTATAGGTCTTAAATTCTCCTCACTTTAGAAAGCGCTTTTTGAAAAGCGCCCTCTAAGGTCATTTATGAATTAAAATATAAAACACATTTCATATCATTTTCAGAAACTTCTTTTCATTTTCTGCTCTCGACCGTTTCTTTTTGCTGAAACCCTTGCGTTCAATCGTTCTTGCATGCTTTCTAAAACCCTTGTTTTCATTATCGTCGTTTTGAAACCTTTGCCGTCACTGTTGTCGTCACCGTTGCCATCGTTCATTCTTGCATTCGTGAAGGAGAAGACAAAAACGAAAAGAAGAGGTACGTTATTATTGTTGTTGTTCTTGCTTCATACATTGTTCTTGCCGTCGTTGTTGTTGTTGTCGTTCATTCTTGCCGTCAGCATTGCCGTCGTTCTGTTGTTGTTATTGTCGTTCTGTTGCTGTTGTTGTTGCTTCTGTTATTTTTTTATCAGAATGGATGTTTTATATAAATGTATCAAGATGAAATAGCATAAATGTTAGCATAAATGTTTCCGTTCAGTTTTTTTATCGTTCTGTTGCTGTTGTTGTTGTCGTTCAGAATGAATGTTAGCATAAATGTATCAGGATGTTGTTGTTGTTGCTTCTGTTGCTTCTGTTATCTTCTGATATATTGTTTGTGAAATAAAAACTTTATTATTTATGTATAGCATAAATGGTGTAGGTTAGTTGAATTGTGAGAGTTGGGGAATTTCAATGAGTAGGCCAAACTGTTATGGACTGATGCTAGAGCTACTAGTGAAATTTGAGATGATTAGTAAGCTAATTGTTATGTTAATGTATTATTGTGAAAGTTAGTTTAATGTTGAATTGTTAGAAATTAGTTAAAAGTTTCTTTTAAAAGTTAGTAGTTATAGTTATAGAAATTTGTTATGTTAAAATTTTCTATAGTTAGTTTCTTTTAGAAATTTGTTATGTTAAAATTTTCTTATAGAAGTTAGTAGTTATAGTTATAGAAGTTAGTAGTTATAGTTATAGAAGTTTGTTATGTTAAAATTTGTTATAGTTAGTTTCTTTTAGAAATTTGTTATGTTAAAATTTTCTTTTATTGTGAAACTAGTTATAGTTAGTTTGATAAAACACTAAAGAGTTTGTTGTTGATGAATTGGACTGTTATGACATTAGCTTGAAATTAGAAGTTAGTAGGTTATATAGAAAAAAGAATAAATGGTGAATTAGTTATGGTATATGAAACCATCCAAGTTAATTTCCTGTAACATAAATATATGGCCATAACCAATCACAACATTGCTATTATATAGTGACTAACTATATATATTGAGAAAGAGTACTTACTTTTGAGGCCACTATGTAGGTGTTTACCTCTAATTGTTGCTTGTTTGTGATTACATGTTACCACTTATCAAGTTATGACTCATAATTAGTCAATTAATGATATTTCATTTTATGATACATGTACAGGGGGATCTTGGTAATTCTAACCTATCTGGACACTGTGTGGGTCTAGAAGTTGTTTACATCTCTAAAGGTAATTAGTTGTTCTCTCTCGCCACTGTAATTAGTAGTGTTTTGAATGAACTGATATGATGGAGTTACTAACTTATTGAATTTGCTATATATAGGGGTTACTTGTGATCAAAGTGTGAAAGTCGGATCGTTTCCCTACAGGTAAATATTTTTTATTCTTGAAGTCGATTGTCGAAAGAGTACGAGAATGGGGTATCGGAATTCGTTAAGTTTGCTGTTGCGCACGCCAAAGACCCCAGTCGAATGAGATGTCCTTGCTTGGGTTGTTGTTTTGGGAGTCGGGTTGACGCGGTTCAGTTGGCATCGCATTTAATGAGGAGTGGAATTGATAGAAGTTATACATGTTGGAATTTGCATGGTGAGAAAATTAACAGGAATGTTGAACCGAGGGATAATACGACCTATGCTTTAAACGACAATGGCACAGATACATACGATTCTGATCGAGTCGAAGAGATTATAGAAGCACTTGAAGAAGATCTTAAGGATTGTCCCAAAATGTTTGAGAGTTCGGTAAGCGATGCAGAGAAACCGTTATATAATGGTTGCACCAAATTCACAAGATTGTCTGTGGTATTAAAGTTGTACAACTTAAAGGCGGGCAATGGATGGTCGGATAAAAGTTTCACAGAGTTATTGGCCCTTATGAAAGATATGCTTCCAGTGGATAATGTTCTTCCCAATCGAACATATGAGGCCAAAAAGATGTTGTGCTCTATTGGCATGAGCTATGATAAGATACATGCCTGTCCAAACGATTGCGTTTTGTTTCGAAATGAGTATGCATCGTTAAATGAGTGTCCTAAATGCGGTGTCTCTCGATATAAGAAAAAGTTGTCTCCAGCAAAAGTCTTATGGTATTTTCCTATAATTCCGAGATTTAGACGCATGTTTCGTAGTGAGACCGATTCAAGACACTTGACTTGGCATGCAGATGAAAGAATTATTGATGGAAAGTTTCGACATCCGAAAGATTCACCACAGTGGATGAAAATTGATGATGATTATCCTGAATTTGGAAAAGAAGCAAGAAACCTTCGCTTGGCATTATCTACTGATGGAATGAACCCACACGGTCTTCAAAGTATCTCACATAGCACTTGGCCTGTGATCATAATGATTTATAACCTACCTACATGGCTATGTATGAAGCGTAAGTACATGATATTATCTATGTTAATTTCTGGGCCTAGACAACCAGGGAATGACATAGACATATACTTGGCACCCTTAATCGAAGATTTAAAGTTTTTGTGGGAGAACGGGGTGGAGGTTTATGATGGGTATAAGAAAGAAAGTTTCAACTTGAGGGCGATGTTGTTTGGCATAATTAATGATTTTCCAGCATACGGAAATCTATCAGGGTACAACATAAAAGGTTAATGTGCGTGTCCTATTTGTGAAGATAAAACAGATTGGACGCGATTGGAGGTTGGTCAGAAGAGTGTATTTCTCGGTCATCGTAGATTCTTAAATTCTAATCATCACTATCGTGGGTGGAGAAAAGCATTCAATGGAGAGCCAGAACATGGTAGAGCTCCAACTATATTGACAGGTGATCAAATTTTTGAAAAGGTGAAAGATGTGAGTACTCAGTTTGGAAAGCCTTTTGCACATACACTTGTCAAGAGTGGGTGGAAGAAAAGGTCAATTTTTTTTTAACTGCCATATTGGAAGTCGTTGTATGTAAGACATTTTCTCGATGTTATGCATATTGAAAAAAATGTATTTGACAGTGTTATTGGTACGTTACTCAATATACAAGGAAAGTCTAAGGATGGCCTTAAAGCAAGAAAGGACTTGATAGCGATGGGGATAAGAACTGAATTAGGACCATTGAAGAAAGGAAAACGAACATATATACCACTTGCTACATATACTCTTTCTAGAAAGGAGAAAAAATTATTGTGTAAATTTCTAAGTGAAGTTAAAGTTCCAGAAGGATACTCTTCAGATATTAGAAGACTTGTGTCTATGAAAGACCTCAAGCTAAAGAGTTTAAAGACGCATGACTGCCATGTTATAATGGAACATTTTCTACCAATAGGTATACGTTCTATTCTGCCAGAAAAAGTAAGAAGCACAATAACTAAATTGTGTTTTTTCTTCAAGTCAATTTGCAGTAAGGTGATCGATCCTGCGATCTTACCAACATTGCAAAAACGAATAGTTATTACTTTGTGTGATCTTGAAATGATTTTTCCTCCCTCGTTTTTTGACATAATGGTTCATCTAGTTGTTCATCTGGTGAAAGAGACACAATTGTGTGGACCGGCTTATATGAGATGGATGTATCCTGCTGAACGTTATATGAAAATATTAAAAGGGTATGTGAAAAACCGAAGTCGACCAGAGGGTTGTATTGCCGAATGATACATTGTTGAAGAAGCGATTGAGTTTTGTACTGAATATCTGTCCAATGTACAATCAATTGAACTCCCCAAATCTCATATTGTCGAAAAAAAAGAAGGAAAAAAGTTAATTGGAAATGAAGTTGTGACAGTATCAAGGTTCGAACGGGATCAAGTGCATTTGTATGTTCTGCACAATGAGAATGAGGTTGAGCCGTATGTTGAAATGCACAAGGATGTTCTCCGAGGTTTAAATCCGAATAGAAATGAGAATTGGATAGTACGAGAGCACAATCGAAGTTTCATACCTTGGTTTAAGGATCATATTTATTCAAAGTATTATTCAGATCCCGCTTCAATAACAAAAAGGTTGAGATGTTTAGCATATGGTCCAAGTTTGGTTGTGTTTTCTTATAGAGCATACGCAATTAATGGATACACATTTTATACCAAAGAACGAGATGATAAAAGTACTATGCAAAATAGTGGTGTCACCGTGGTAGCTGAAGCAATGCACATTTCAAGTGTGAAAGATTTAAACCCCAAATTTGCAAATCTGTCATATTTTGGGGTTATCGAGGGCATTTGGGTGTTTGATTATGAGAAGTTTCAGATTCCTATATTTCGTTGCAAGTGGGTTGAAAATAATAATGGCGTACGAATAGATAAGTCCGAATTTTTGCAAGTGGATCTTAATAGGGTGGGGTACAAAGATGAGCCTTTTATTCTAGCCTCTCAAGCTAAACAAGTGTTCTATGTCACTGATCCGACAAGTACAAAATGGTCTATAGTGCTTTTATCTAACAAAGTAATTGATGAAAACATTGGAGATCAAGGTGATATTGATGTTGATATTGAATCATTTACTAGAAATGATCAAGATGAAAATATTATAGCGAATGAATCATATACAAGAAATGATCATAATGAGGGTATTTGGATCAATCCAACAGTCTGTGTTGTTAAGAGACGGGTAGAACATATTCCAACCAAAAAAAGAAAGAGACGTTAGTGAAAAAGGTACTAGTTATAAAATTATAGCTTATATCATTCAATAATATTAATTAGTTGTCATGTTATATATAGCTTATATCATTCAATGGATTATGGATTATGGTTTTTTATATTTGTCATTTAATTTTTGTTTTTTTCTTTCTTACAGGTCAAATGGCTAGTAACCAGGACGACACACACGAGACACATGATGAAAATGAAGCTCAGAATGAACCTTCGAATGTAGAAAGTGAAATAAAACGTGGAATAACCATTATGAAGTCAATCATCCATGCTAGAGATAAAGGGATCAAGTTTGATGTACATTGGAGTGATGAGAACCAACTAATTGAGCCTAGCGGTTCAATGTTGTCTTCATACATTGGTTCACTTGTCCGTCAGCATATTCCAATTACCAGTGATAATTGGAGGAATCCAAAGTTGAAAGCTGGTAAAGATAAGATATGGACTGAGATACAGGTACTTTAATTTACTTATACTAACACACTTTATGTTTATATGTTTATAAGATAAGATAAGTCTTTAATTTACTTATACTAACACACTTTATGTTTATATGTGTATGTTTTTTTGTAGAGGTCCTTTAATATTGATGAAAGCCGGAAAAAATATTGTCTTCAGTTGGCCGAAAAGAGCCACAGAGGGTTCCGAGCCTTATTAACAAACAAATATCTTAGGGATGCGGATAAAAATTTTGTTGAAGCAGAACTTCCACAGTTGTATGCGGACGTGATTGAACCCGAAGAATGGAGCACGTTTGTAGCCAAACGGAAAACCGAAAAATTCAATGTAATGTTATCTTGTCATGTCTATTAATTGTATTATATACTTGTTGCATTAGTTTGTTCTGATATGACTTAAACTTGTTTATCCAGGATTTGAGTGCCATTAATCGCCAAAGAGCATCAAAACCCGCGTATCCATACAGAAAAGGGCGTTTGGGATATGCACGGTTACAGCAAAAATTAGTAAGTATATATTAATGCTATGATTTTATTAATTGTATTATTGTGTTATACTTGATGAATTTATTATTTAACTAAATGTGTAGTTAGAAGAGACGAAAAGTGAAGAATCATCACTTCCGGTACATGTTTTGTGGAAGGAAGCTCGTGTGGGTAAGGATGGAGTTGTTAGGGAAGATGTTCAGCATGTTTATGACGAATGTGTAAGTATAACATTATGTCTTTAAGTTAATCGAAATGTAATTAAAATATAAATAATTTGTAATCCCCACTAATAATTTTCGATATGTCAATGAATTTCAGGAGACTCTATCTAAATCCTTAACCACAGGCGAGGAGGATTGCAGGAGCATTCTTAGTCGATACTAAATGTTCCTGAGTATTCCCGCCGGGTGAGAGGTAAAGGATTTGGTGTGACTCCATCTTCCTTGTATCCAAAGAGAAAAAATCCCAGCAACCAAGAAGTCATGCAATCATTGGAGGAACTAAAGGCGCAAGTCCGTGAATTGCAAAAGGATAAAGAGAGATATGAGGCGGAAAAGCGCGGTTCCAGTTTGAAAGATACTAGTGACAAAGCTAGTATCAATTGTCAAAATAAAATTCCCGAGGTAATTAGCACATATTTATTTTAATTAAATTAACACATTTATTTTAATTGACCTTTATACACATTAACAGTTACATATTTATTATTGCTTCAGGGCATTTCATCTTGCCAGCTGTATTTGTCGTTACCGACTTATCGCATGGTTGGCAAGGGAAAAGTGCATAACCATGTGGGAGAGTTACTTCACCATCAACCGCTCCCTCATGGACATCTGAAAGTGTCGGTTGATATCGCTTTAGATACGGATGCGGTACTACCCATACCTGACTCGGTTTCAGAGGTTACATTGCTGCGAGATGCAATAGGTTCGTTTGTTGCATGGCCGTTAGACCTCATTTCCATAGATGATGAGGTATGTTGAAAACCATTACGAATCTCTTAGTATTCAAATGTCAAATATGAACGATTATGAAAATCATTCTGAACCATTACTTACATTTTTTTTACATGGTAATGTTAGACTCCTACAAAACCCGCAGCTAAGAATAAAGGGGTTTTGCGGCAAAACGAGTCTGTTGAATCACAAAGAGAGGTACATTTTAAGTGTTATTCTATTATCCGAATTCAAAAGTTTCATGATTTTCTACTTTACCTAACTTATATGATTGTTAGGTTCCTGCTCAAGCTTCACAACAGGCCAACAAGAAAAAAGCTCCTACTAGGACCGTGCAGGCAAAAAGAGCTCCTCCTCACTTTCAGTCGTGTCTAGAAACACTTATGGCAATGTCGGATTTGATGGATGGTGCTATTCGTCAAATAGATATGGACAAAGGTGTTTTTTGTTTTCCTCATTCCAAGATAATCGGAAGAGAGGACATGGAGCATATTTTCAAGCATATTGAATTAGGCATCAATGTTATGCATTTATACATCTGGTACTCCGATCAATCTATTATTATTTAGTTGAACAATTTATTTACACATTTCAATGAAAATAGTCTAATGTTTATTATGTTTTTATTTAAGGTGCTTGTATGAAAAATTGATGCGGGGGACGGAATTGTCAAATAGATTCTGTTTCTTCTCTTGCACCCTTGTCAATGCACCAGCAATTGGTATGAATGCACTTTTAGTAAGAGACCACTTAACTGAGAGATTTATGGCCAGCAAGACAAAAAGTTTGTTTCTTTTACCGTATAATACTGGAAACGGGTAAGATTTTCATTCTAATTTCATTCTAATCTTTAATTTGTATCTTTTGCATAGAAATTATCCATCTAAACTTTTGTTATATTTTACAGTGGACACTGGTTGTTGGTTGCCATTAATCCTACAAGAGAAGTGGTCTATTATCTAAATTCATTGGATACTGATTGGTCAACATATCAGGATATGAAGGATGTGGTTTGTAACGCCCAAATATTTAATTATTTATTTAATTGGATATTTGTTTAATTGTTGTGAATTATTCGGTTGATTTTGGTGTGCGGTGAATTTAGTCGTAAATCGGAATTTTTAAGTTGGTAAGTCTTAGAAATAATATTAGAAATAATATTATAGTCGCGGAATAATATTAGTAGTAATATTATCGTAGTTGGAGTGTGTTCGATTAAGTGGGCTTGGTTTCGTGTCGGAATTAGTAAATTAGGGGGTGTATGTTTAGGCCCATTAGATATTATAATTGAATATTATTATTTTAATAAAATAAGAGGAATAGAAAGATTAGTGAGGTTATTTGGTATCAGTTAGAGAAGAAGAGGAACCAAACGGGAGAAGTTGGGAACGAGAGAGAAACCGCTACCGGTGTCGAATTTTCGGAACCCGATCGATTGTCGAGCTGCCTTCAATCCAAGGTAAGGGTGGGTTCGATTATTATAACCGGGTTATGATGAATGATATGAGGGTTGAGAATTATATGATTATTTCCATTGATTTTCGATAAGTGTTGTTGTCTGTGAGGAAATTGAAACTGATATTGTCAAATTATGATTCTGCTGTTGAAATGTTGTTGTTCCTGTGTTGAAGTGTTGAAATTTATCGGTGGATGGATTTTGTAAGCATTCCTGTGAAATTGATTTGGCCCTGTAAAAATGTTAATTGATTGATTTTTGTGAAATTTGTTGCTGGTGAATTTATGAATGTTGTAGCGAATTTGGAAATTTTTTCTGGGAAATGAATTGGGACGAAAACTATATTTTAGGGGTGGCACAGGCCACCCACCACACACAAAGGGGTGGCGCATGCCACCCAAAGGAAAAAGAGAACACATGTGGCGGGAGCCACAAGGCATGTGGCGCAAGCCACTTAGTTTGGCTAAGTGATGAGTGTGGGCCCGGCCACCACAAGTTATGTGTGGCGCCAGCCACCTAAGAAATGTGGCACAGGCCACTTAACTTCCCTAGTAAGGGTGGCGCAGGCCACCCATGAAATTCAGGCATTGGTTTTTTTTTTATATGTGTATTGTCTTATTAACCCATGGATTTAAGGAATTGGCTTTGTTATACAGGTGTATTAGTTTTAATTAAACCATGAAATTAACTATATCACTAATGAATGTAGTAGCATATTATTAGTTCCTGAAGTATTAATTGAAAATAAGTTGGTCGAATGAAACTAATACTTTATGGAAATGTAGTGCTCCATAGCAACTTTATGGCCTGGAATGTAGCACCACTTTTCTATCAAGTAAAAACACGATCTTTTGTAAATTAACAGAAAAAAATAATGTGTAGCAGAATTCTTTTAATTGGTCTGGTAGCAGAGAGATTAGTTGGTAATCAGAATTAGTAAATGAAAATTAGTAGGAAAAACTCATACTCAGGTTTTGACAGACATCTAATTAAGTAGCAGTGGTAACTTGACAGAAAATGAAACTAAGTATGAATAACAGGTTTTTATGATAACAGAGAGAATTTTGACAGAAGCTTGGAAAATTATTTTAATTGGCAGTAGTAATAGAAACAGAATTTTATAATACACTGATATTAATAACAGAAGTTAAAAACAGTGCAGTTTTAGTCGGTTTAGTCGATTTAGGCGGAAAACTTAGTTGCCCGGAATTTAACGAAAATTGTCGGGGTAAGTCGGGTAATTTAGTAGGTGACTTTTGTTGAATTGTTTTGTTGAAATTATGTCGAAAAAGTCAAATTGCAGGTACAACTGAGTTGTAATATTGTTCCGGTTTACGGACGAATTTGTAAGTTGTAGGCTGATAAGCCAACGTTGATATAAGTTGTTTATGTCGTAAAAGTTGTTATGTTGTTTTAATTTGATTATGTTGTGGATGTCGTTGAGTTGTTTATGTTGATGAGTTGTGCATGTCATAAAGCATACATTGCATTTTATGTCGGAGCCGTTGCTCACACCACGTTGGCCTAGATTGGCATAAGTTGAAAGTTAAAAGTTGAAGGCTTATGCCTTGATGCCTCGATAAACTGGAAATTTTAAGTTGGGAGTTTTACTCCGATGGTACCACATGCATAACATTGTCGAGTCGCATTATAGTTGCATTTTCTTTGAGTTATTGTTGATAATTGTTGGCTGTTGATGTGAAGTGGTGATAATTGTATGATTTCTACCTATGTATTATTTATCATACTCCGTTTATAATATTCGGTAACTCACCCCTTCTGTTTGAATGTTGTCCCTATGTTAGCAACGTGCAGGTAATCAAGAGGAGTAGCCGGTTACCTTAGTTCGAGTCGGTGGTTGTCGCTCTGATACGTAGCACTCGGGGGGGTGACGCATGTCTTTTATTTATTTGTCTACATGCTGAATTTTTAATGAAATTGCTGAAAAATACTTTGTTGTTTAAGTTGAAGTGTTTTATGTTTAATAAAGATGCTACTAAGTTGTTAATGAATCCGCTGCGTTGCATTTGTTTAAAGTTGAATAAAGTTGAAGTTTATTGTTGGTTTATGTTCCCTTGAATCGTTATGTATCTTTCATGATTAACTATAATGTGATTGATTTTAAAGTTGAAAATGTGATATCCCGTTTTATGTCGAAAGTTTTACAACTCTGATTTTAATATAAGTACTGGGTAGAAATGGGGTGTTACATTAGTGGTATCAGAGCAGGTCGGTCCGTCTAGCCAAGTGTCGAGTCGTAGTTGTTTAACAATCGAGTATTGTTATTTGGTTCTAACTTTTGTTTATGTTGTAGTGATAAGTTGAGATGGCTGGAAGGAACGATGCTGCAATGGCTGCTGCAATACAAGCAATGGCTCAGGCTGTGCAGAATTTACCGAGCGCTGGCGAGAATGATGGATCTCGTAGTCTGGCGACTTTTCAGAGGGAGAATCCGCCTACCTTCAAGGGCAAGTATGATCCTGATGGAGCGTTGGATTGGTTGAAAGAGATTGAGAGGATCTTCTGTGTGATGGACTGCACTCCAGCGCAGAAGGTTCGTTATGGGACTCATATGCTAGCAGTCGAAGCTGATGACTAGTGGCTAGAGACTCGTCAGAGTTTGGAGACTACAGGCGAAGTTATCACTTGGGATATGTTCTGAAGGGAGTTCCTGAGGAAGTATTATCCAGAGGATATCCGTGGTAAGAAGCAGATTGAGTTTCTTGAGCTGAAGCAAGGAACTATGTCGGTTACTGATTATGCTGCGAAGTTTGTTGAGCTGGCTAAGTTTTATCCGTACTATACCGGTGATGATGTTGAGTTTTATAAATGCATTAAGTTTGAAAGCGGTTTGCGCTCTGAAATCAAGAAAGTTATTGGGTATCAGAAGATTCGTGTCTTTTCTGATTTGGTCGATAGTTGCAGAATTTATGAAGAGGACAACAATGCTCACTACAAGATTGTTAGTGATAGAAGAGGCAAGCAACAACAGAACCGTGGCAAGCCTTATGATGCTCCAGCTGGAAAAGGTAAACAGAGAGCGACTGAGAGCAAGAAGACGAGTAGGGGAGATGCTCCTGCTGGCATAACTTGTTTCAAATGTGGAAAATCTGGACATAAGAGTACTGTGTGTACTGCTGAGGCGAAGAGGTGTTTCCGATGTGGTAAGATTGGACATGCGATATCTGATTGTAAGCACAAGGAGATGATATGTTTTAATTGTGGTGAAGAGGGACATATTGGTAATCAGTGTCCGAAACCAAAGAAAGCTCAGACCGGAAAAGTGTTCGCGTTAGCAGGAACTCAGACAGCTAATGAGGACAGACTTATCAGAGGTACATGTTTCATTAATAGTACTCCTTTAATTACTATTATTGATACTAGTGCTACACATTGTTTTGTTTCTGCTGATTGTGTTCAAAGATTGGGTCTTAAGTTATCTGCTATGAATGGAGAAATGGTCGTCGAGACTCCGGCTAAGGGATCAGTGACTACTTCTCTTGTGTGTTTAAGGTGTCCTTTATCGATTTTCGATAAAGACTTTTATGTTGATTTGGTTTGTTTGCCGCTGACCGGAATGGATGTAATCCTAGGTATGAACTGGTTAGAGTATAACTATGTTCATATAAATTGTTATCGTAAGTCGGTGAGGTTTTCTACTCCTGAAGAGGAAGGAGTTGGGTTGTTATCTTTCAGAGAGTTACAGTAATTGATGAAAGAAGAAGCTCAGATGTTTTCGTTGATGGCAACGTTGTCTATTAAGAGTAAAGCTAAGATTGAAGAATTGCAAGTGGTGAATGAATTTCCTGAAGTTTTCCCTGATGAAATTCCTGATGTGCCGCCAGAGAGAGAGGTTGAATTTGCAATTGATCTTGTACCTGGTACTAGACCTGTGTCGATGGCACCATACAGAATGTCGGCATCCGAGATGTCTGAATTAAAGAAGCAGTTGGAAGAGTTACTTGAGAAGAAGTTTATAAGACCAAGTGTATCGCCGTGGGGAGCCCCAGTGTTATTAGTAAAGAAGAAAGATGGAAGTATGAGACTTTGTGTTGATTATAGACAGCTGAATAAAGTAACAATCAAGAACAAGTATCCACTTCCGAGAATAGATGATTTGATGGATCAGTTGGTGGGTGCTCGTGTGTTTAGCAAGATTGATTTGAGATCGGGCTATCATCAGATTAAAGTGAAAGATGAGGATATTCAGAAGACAGCGTTCAGAACACGGTATGGACATTATGAGTATTCAGTGATGCCTTTCGGTGTTACTAATGCGCCGGGAGTATTCATGGAATACATGAACCGCATTTTTCATACTTATCTGGATCGTTTTGTGGTTGTATTCATTGATGATATTCTGATTTACTCTAAGTCATAAGAAGAGCATAAGGAACATTTGAGAACAGTGTTGGAAGTTTTGAAAGACAAGCAGTTGTATGCGAAGCTGTCCAAGTGCGAGTTCTGGTTGAAAGAAGTTAGTTTCCTTGGTCATGTGATTTTAGGTAGTGGTATTGCCGTGGATCCTTCTAAAGTAGATGCTGTGTTGCAATGGGAAACTCCGAGGTCGGCTACTGAAATTAGAAGTTTTCTGGGACTAGCTGGTTATTATAGAAGTTTTATTGAAGGGTTTTCTAAGTTGGCACTTCCGTTAACTAGATTGACTTGTAAAAGTAAAGCTTTTGTGTGGGATGTTCAGTGCGAAGAAAGTTTTACAGAATTGAAGAAGAGGTTGACGTCGGCTCTGGTTTTGACATTACCGAATCCAGGAGAACCGTTTGTAGTTTATTGTGATGCTTCGCTGATGGGTTTAGGAGGTGTGCTAATGCAGAATAATAAAGTAATTGCTTATGCGTCTCGACAGTTGAGAACTCATGAAAGGAATTATCCTACGCACGATTTGGAACTTGCTGCAGTGGTTTTTGTGCTGAAGATTTGGAGGCATTATCTCTATGGTTCTAGATTTGAAGTTTATAGTGATCATAAGAGCTTAAAGTACTTGTTTGATCAGAAAGAGTTGAATATGAGACAGCGAAGGTGGTTAGAATTGCTGAAAGATTATGATTTCGGTTTGAATTATCATCCGGGCAAAGCTAATGTTGTGGCTGATGCTTTAAGCCGAAAGACCTTGCATATGTCAGGAATGATGATTAAGGAATTGGAATTAATTGAGCAATTTCGAGATATGAGTTTGGTTTGCGAAGTGACACTGCAGAGTGTTATGCTGGGTATGTTGAAGATTAACAATGATTTTCTGGACAGTATTCGAGAGGCTCAGAAGCTGGATGTGAAACTAGTGGACATCATGAATGATTGTGGTCAATCGGATAAGGGTGACTTTAAGATTGATGCACGAGGTGTGTTGAGACTGCATGATCGAATTTGTATACCAGATGATGCAGATATGAAAAAGAAGATTCTTGAAGAGGGTCATAGAAGTAATCTGAGTATCCATCCGGGAGCTACTAAAATGTATCAAGACTTGAGGAAGATATTTTGGTGGTCCGGAATGAAAGAAGATGTGGCACGATTTGTGTATGCATGTTTGACTTGTCAGAAGTCTAAAGTTGAGCATCAGAAGCCTGCGGGGTTGATGCAACCGTTAGAGATACCGGAATGGAAATGGGATAGCATTTCTATGGACTTTGTGATAGGGCTGCCTATTACTGCAAGAGGACATGATTCGATTTGGGTGATTGTTGATAGGCTTACAAAGTCGGCTCATTTTATACCTATTAACATCACATATCCAATTGCGAAGTTGGCAGAGATTTATATCCGAGTGATTGTGAAGTTGCATGGTGTTCCTTTGTGTATTGTGTCAGATAGAGATCCGAGGTTTACGTCAGAGTTTTGGAAGAGCCTACAAGAGGCGTTGGGTTCTAAACTGAGGTTGAGTTCGGCGTTTCATCCTCAAACAGATGGTCAAACTGAGAGAACTATTCAGTCTTTGGAAGATCTGTTGAGAGCTTGTGTTCTTGAGCAGGGAGGTTCGTGGGATACTTATCTTCCATTGATCGAGTTCACTTATAATAATAGTCACCATTCTAGTATTGGAATGGCATCTTTTGAAGCGCTGTATGGTCGGAGGTGTAGAACTCCGTTATGTTGGCATGAATCTGGTGAAAGTGTAGTACTTGGACCGGAATTAGTTCAAGAAATTACCGAGAAGGTGAAGTTGATTCGAGAGAAAATGAAAGCTTCTCAAAGTAGACAGAAAAGTTACCATGACAAGCGGAAGAAGGATTTGGAATTTCAAGCGGGTGACCATGTGTTTTTGAGAGTCACGCCTGTGACTGGTGTTGGGAGAGCTTTGAAGTCTAAGAAGCTCACTCCTCGTTTTATTGGTCCGTATCAGATTTTGGACAGAGTTGGGAAAGTTGCTTACCGAATGGCGTTACCGCCAAATCTTTCGAATCTGCATGATGTGTTTCATGTGTCGCAGCTTCGGAAATACATTTCACATCTGTCTCATGTGGTTAATATGGATGATGTGCAAGTACGGGATAATCTTAAGGTGGAGACGAAGCCTGTGCGAATCGCGGATCGTGAAATGAAGACTTTGCGAGGGAAAGAGATCACGTTGGTGAAAGTTGTCTGGTTGGGAGCTACAGGAGAAAGCATGACGTGGGAATTGGAGAGCAAGATGCGAGACTCCAATCCCGAGCTGTTTGAATCAGGTAAATTTTCGAGGACGAAAATATTCTAAGTGGGGGAGAGTTGTAACGCCCAAATATTTAATTATTTATTTAATTGGATATTTGTTTAATTGTTGTGAATTATTCGGTTGATTTTGGTGTGCGGTGAATTTAGTCGTTAAATCGGAATTTTAAAGTTGGTAAGTCGTAGAAATAATATTATAGTCGCAGAATAATATTAGTAGTAATATTATCGTAGTTGGAGTGTGTTCGATTAAGTGGGCTTGGTTTCATGTCGGAATTAGTAAATTAGGGGGTGTATGTTTAGGCCCATTAGATATTATAATTGAATATTATTATTTTAATAAAATAAGAGGAATAGAAAGATTAGTGAGGTTATTGGGTATCAGTTAGAGAAGAAGAGGAACCGAACGGGAGAAGTTGGGAACAAGAGAGAAACCGCTACCGGTGTCAAATTTCCGGAACCCGGTCGATTGTCGAGCTGCCTTCAATCCAAGGTAAGGGTGGGTTCGATTATTATAACCAGGTTATGATGAATGATATGAGGGTTGGGATTTATATGATTGTTTCCATTGATTTTCGATAAGTGTTGTTGTCTGTGAGGAAATTGAAACTGATATTGTCAAATTATGATTCTGCTGTTGAAATGTTGTTGTTCCTGTGTTGAAGTGTTGAAATATATCGGTGGATGGATTTTGTAAGCATTCCTGTGAAATTGATTTGGCCCTGTAAAAATGTTAATTGATTGATTTTTGTGAAATTTGTTGCTGGTGAATTTATGAATGTTGTAGCGAATTTGGAAATTTTTTCTGGGAAATGAATTGGGACGAAAACTGTATTTTAGGGGTGGCGCAGGCCACCCACCACACACAAAGGGGTGGCGCAGGCCACCCAAAGGAAAAAGTGAACACATGTGGCGGGAGCCACAAGGCATGTGGCGCAAGCCACTTAGTTTGGCTAAGTGATGAGTGTGGGCCCGGCCACCACAAGTTATGTGTGGCGCCAGCCACCTAAGAAATGTGGCGCAGGCCACTTAACTTCCCTAGTAAGGGTGGCGCAGGCCACCCATGAAATTAAGGCATTGGTTTTTTTGTTTTATATGTGTATTGTCTTATTAACCCATGGATTTAAGGAATTGGCTTTGTTATACAGGTGTATTAGTTTTAATTAAACCATGAAATTAACTATATCACTAATGAATGTAGTAGCATATTATTAGTTCCTGAAGTATTAATTGAAACTAAGTTGGTCGAATGAAACTAATACTTTATGGAAATGTAGTGATCCATAGCAGCTTTATGGCCTAGAATGTAGCACCACTTTTCTATCAAGTAAAAACACGATCTTTTGTAAATTAACAGAAAAAAATAATGTGTAGCAGAATTCTTTTAATTAGTCTGGTAGCAGAGAGATTAGTTGGTAATCAGAATTAGTAAATGAAAATTAGTAGGAAAAACTCATACTCAGGTTTTGACAGACATCTAATTAAGTAGCAGTGGTAACTTGACAGAAAATGAAACTAAGTATGAATAACAGGTTTTTATGATAACAGAGAGAATTTTGACAGAAGCTTGGAAAATTATTTTAATTGGCAGCAGTAATAGAAATAGAATTTTATAATACACTGATATTAATAACAGAAGTTAAAAACAGTGCAGTTTTAGTCGGTTTAGCCGATTTAGGCGGAAAACTTAGTTGCCCGAAATTTAACGAAAATTGTCGGGGTAAGTCGGGTAATTTAGTAGGTGACTTTTGTTGAATTGTTTTGTTGAAATTATGTCGAAAAAGTCGAATTGCAGGTACAGCTGAGTTGTAATATTGTTCCGGTTTACGGACGAATTTGTAAGTTGTAGGCTGATAAGCCAACGTTGATATAAGTTGTTTATGTCGTAAAAGTTGTTATGTTGTTTTAAGTTGATTATGTTATGGATGTCGTTGAGTTGTTTATGTTGATGAGTTGTGCATGTCATAAAGCATACATTGCATTTTATGTCGGAGTCGTTGCTCACACCACGTTGGCCTGGATTGGCACAAGTTGAAAGTTGAAAGTTGAAGGCTTATGCCTTGATGCCTCGATAAACTGGCAATTTTAAGTTGGGAGTTTTACTCCGATGGTACCACATGCATAACATTGTCGAGTCGCATTATAGTTGCATTTTCATTGAGTTATTGTTGATAATTGTTGGCTGTTGATGTGAAGTGGTGATAATTGTATGATTTCTACCTATGTATTATTTATCATACTCCGTTTATAATATTCGGTAACTCACCCCTTCTGTTTGAATGTTGTCCCTATGTTGGCAACGTGCAGGTAATCAAGAGGAGTAGTCGGTTACCTTAGTTCGATTCGGTGGTTGTCGCTCTGATATGTAGCACTCGGGGGGATGACGCATGTCTTTTATTTATTTGTCTACGTGCTGAATTTTTAATGAAATTGCTGAAAAATACTTTGTTGTTTAAGTTGAAGTGTTTTATGTTGAATAAAGATGCTACTAAATTGTTAATGAATCTGCTGCGTTGCATTTGTTTAAAGTTGAATAAAGTTGAAGTTTATTATTGGTTTATGTTCCCTTGAATCGTTATGTATATTTCATGATTAACTATTATGTGGTTGATTTTAAAGTTGAAAATGTGATATCCCGTTTTATGTCGAAAGTTTTACAACTCTGATTTTAATATAAGTACTGGGTAGAAATGGGGTGTTACATGGTTGATACGTAAGTGAGATTGTTCAAAATATTCGTGTGTATTTGTATATTTAATTATTTCTGTGAGATTGTTCTAAATTTACGTTTTTCTTTTATAGAGCAATACTCGTATACCGAGCACAAAGAGAATATCGAGTAGCACGGGCTAAAGCAACCAACGTTACATGGGTCAAAGTGGGGGTATATTAATTTTCACAATGTTGCTTATTAGTGATGCTACTTGATAACACAAAACAACTATATATTAATTCTTATTTGTTTGTCTATGTGTAGTGCCCTCGTCAGCGTAATGGCATAGACTGCGGGTATTTCGTTTTGAGGTTTATGAGAGAAATCCTTCAAATGGATCGATTAGAGATTCCTATTACGGTATGCATGGATTTATAACTTAGGATTTATTTTAATATTTATCGGATATGTCATATAATTTATTATTTTTAACTAAATCATGCATATTTTGTTTTGTTATGTAGTACTTTGATGAATACGCGTGTTCTCATTACACGAAGGATAAATTGCAAGAAATTAAGGAGGAATTGTGCGAATACCTTATTGAAAAATGAATCCTATATAAGGTATAGGATTATGGGATTATGTGAATGTATAGTTTTGTGAATGGTTTATTTTATGGGATTGTATAGTTTTGTGAATGGTTTATGCCCTTTATGTGTTTTTGGATTGTAATTGTATAGTTTTGTGAATAGTTAATGTAAATAACTTGAATTATAATGGAAATGGTTTATGTGGTTTATGTGATTTATGGGATTAGTGGAAATGGTTAATGAACCATACTAGAAATTGTTAATGGAAATGTGAAATATACAGGTTTATTGAAATGGCTTGAATTATACAGGTTTCTGCATAAAAAAGATGGTTAAAATGGGATTTTTAAAAAAAATCATTAAAATGATACGTAGAGAAAAGACAGCGCTTTCTAGAAAAAGCGCTGTCTATAGTTCACAAACGAAAGCGCTTTTCCTAAAAAGCGCCCTCTAAAGGTATAGAAAAATTGATAACTAAAATTATAGGCATACATTAGACAGCGCTTTAACAAGCGTTGTCTAAAGGGGGCCTTTAGACAGCTTTTTTTCTTGAAAAAGCGCTCTCTAACGGTATATAAAAAAATTCATTAAAATTTTATACGTATACATTAGACAGCGCTTTTTCAAAAGCGCTTTCTAAAGGCCCACTTTAGAGAGCGCTTTTTACGGAAGAAGCGTTGTCTAATGTATACTTTAGAGAGCGCTTTTTCATAAATAAAAAGCGATGTCTTTACCTACGACAGCGCAACCTTAGGCAGCTCTTTTAAGCGTTGTCTAAGGCCTAAAAAAGCGTTGTCTAATGTCTTGTTTGGCGTAGTGTCTTCACATCCATTTGCTCAAGTTCCAAGTCGAACTTTGCCACCATGGCCAACAACATTCGAATGGATCTATGCTTTACAACAGGTGAGAACACATCATTGAAGTCAACACCTTCTTTTTGAGTGAACCCCTAGCAACCAGCCTCGCCTTAAAGCGCTTCGACATCACTCCTTCAATTCCTTCCTTGACCTTGAAAATCCACTTACAACTGACTAACCTTGCTCCTGTAGGTTTCTCAATCAGCTCCCAAGTGTTATTATCATGAAGAGATTTCATCTCGTCATTCATGGCTTTTCGCCATTCAGTCTTGTCTTGACTCCTTATAGCTTCCTTGTAATCTCTAGGTTCTTCGTCAAGTACCTCACTTGCAGAGATTAAGGCAAAAGCTATAAGATCTGCATAACCAAGTCTCTGAGGTGGCTTGATGACTCTTCTCGACCTATCTCTTGCCAGTAGGTAGTCATCGACAGTTTCCTCAGCCTCTTCAGCATCTTGCTCTTCGACTTCATCAGGGATATGCACTTTAGCATCACTATGCTCCACCTCAACAGGCATCTCTACCTGTTCCAGCTCCTCTTCAGAGATTTTTGCACTTCGACCAACATCACCAGTTTTCTTGAAAGCCATTTTGAGCTCATTGAAAACTACATCACGACTTGTGATACATCTTCTGTGACCTGGTTCTAGGCACCACAGCCTATAACCCTTGACTCCCTCAGGATATCTAAGGAACATGCATCTCAGAGCTCTAGGTTCGACCTTGTCTTGCCTAATGTGAGCATAGGCTAAACAACCAAATACTCTCAGTTTGTCGAGATCTAGTGGATGACCCGACCAAACTTCTTCAGGTGTCTTCATTCCCAGCGCAGTCGAGGGACATCTATTTATCAGATAAGCTGCTGTCGAAACAGCCTCTGCCCAAAACACCTTCTTCAATCCAACACTAACCAACATGCATCTAACCCTTTCAAGGATTGTTCGATTGAATCTCTCAGCTAAGCCATTTTGTTGAGGAGTACTTGCTACAGTCTTATGCCTTGCAATCCCAGACTCAACACAGTAACTGTCGAACGCTTTGTTGCAGAACTCAAGGCCATTGTCGGTTCTCAACCTCTTAACCTTTCTGCCAGTTTGAGTTTCGACCAGAACCTTCCAACTTTTGATATTCTCAAAAGTTTCATCCTTCGTCTTCTGAATGAATACCCATAGCTTTCTGGAATAGTCATCAACGATGGATAGAAAATACCTTGCACCTGAGTGTGAAGGATTCCTTGCAGGCCCCCAAAGATCAGCATAAATGTAATCAAAGGATCCATGTGTTCTTTGATTACCTTTGTTAAACTTCGCCCTACAGGATTTACCAAATACACAAGATTCACAAAACTCCAGCTTTTCGACTTTGTCACCTCCTAGCAGGTTCTGCTTCCCCAATTCGACCAGGCCTCTTTCGCTGACATGGCCCAATCTTATGTGCCATAATTCTGACTTCGACACAGGTTTCGTGGATGCAACATTTGTCGAACCACTTACAACCTCAGCCTCAAGGGTATACAAGCCTTATTTCTTCACGCCTCTCAAGACTTCCTTCGACCCTTTCATGACTTTCAGGATACCTTGCTCTCCTTTGAAAACATATCCCTTTCTGTCAAATTCACCAAGAGAAATTAAATTCCTCTTAAGATCAGGTACATACCTAACCCTAATCAATAACCGTATTGACTCATCATAGAGCTTGAATCTAACAGATCCAATACCTGCAATCTTGCAAGCTTTATTGTTTCCCAGTAGCACTGATCCTCCATCTTGATCACATAATTCTTCAAACTTATTCTTGTTTGGAGTCATATGCCAAGTACATCCAGAATCCATAATCCACTCTTCGCAAGAGTTGCTGCTCGACACCACAAGGACATCAGATGATTCATAACCATCTTGCACAATAGCTACATTCCCATTGTCTTTACCTCCATGATTATTCAGGCGCTCAGGGCACACCTTTCTTGTGTGACCCTTCTTCTTACATTGATAATATTTGATACCAAACATATCACCACCATAAGACTTCTGCTGAACCTTTCCTTTCTTGTTGTCAAACCTACCATCTTTCTTCGACGATCTTCCTTTCACGGACAACCTTTCGCCAACTGATGAATGTTTCTGCTCCTTTCTTTCGTTCAAGTCCTTCGAATACAAGGCGGCTTGAACTTCTTCAAAGGTCAGGGACTCTCTTCCATACAAGAGAGTTTCTTTGAAGTGAGCATGCGACCTGGGCAAAGCACACAACAACAACAACGCTTGATCTTCGTCATCGATATTCACATCAATATTTTCAAGATCAAGAATCAGCTTGTTGAACATATCCAACTGCTCAGCCAAAGCTTTGTCATCACTTATCTTGAATGAATACAAGGCTTGCTTCAGGTACAAACGATTTACCAACGATTTGGTCATGTACAAGCTTTCAAGCTTTACCCATAATCCTGACGTCGTCGTCTCTTTTGATACCTGCCGTAGAACCTTATCACCAAGGCTCAACAATATCGCGATGTATGCTTTCTCGATCATTGTCGTCTTTTCTGTTTCCGTCAACGCAGCATCCATGGCTGTCATTCCCTTCAACGCTTCCAAACATCCCTGCTGTACTAGTAGGGCTTTCATCTTCAAGAGCCACATACCAAAATCGTTCACTCCGGTGAACTTTTCAATCTCATAGTTTGTTGAAGACATCTTCTCCAGGCTCACCGCACCATTTTGTTGTGAAAAACGATATCTTTAAACAAAGTATAAAACGGTTTCTTGATGATCAAGAACCAAAACAAGGGTTAGGGTTTAACGGAAAAGAAAACAAGAAGAAGAAGAATAGAACAACAATGATTGGGCAAATAAAAATTATGTTTACTATTCACTTTCTCATTAAAATCACAAATGATTACAAGTGAATATCACAATTTGCCACACTCAACAAACTGAGTGTACTAGCCTATTTATAGACTAACTAGGTAACTTGCAGCCCAAGAAACCTAAACAATTGGATCCTTAACACAAGGCCCAATTTGACAGAATAATATTTCGACAATACACACATACATACTAGAACAGACTTCGACTACAGTATGTAACAATAAGGCATCAGCATGTGAACAAGCTTCGACTGCATGCTTGCCTCCTGTCGAAATACATGAAAGCTTCTCTTTCGACACAACATGAGTTCGACCCAAATCTCACACTTACCTTAAGCCATTATTATTATTACAACTTGGTTAATCAACGAGTTTCTATCCACATGAACAGGCTTTAAGACATCTGTGGAGATTTGGATTGGGAAACTAGTAGACCTATCTAATTTGAATGTTTTAGGAGTTTTAGTGTTTATGCATATCAAAAAAGACAAGCTTGATGCTAGAGCTACAAAATATGGAACCTCGATGATCGAATTTCATTAAATTTATACTCCCTCCGTTTCAAAATGATTATCGTTTTAGGAGAAAATTTTTGTTTCAAAATGACTGTCGTTCTCACTTTTCAATGTAGTAATAATTGTCATTTTTCCAATTGTGTCATATAATTATTATTCTATACACTATTTTCAACTCATTAGTAAGACTAATTTAGTAAAAGTGCAATATCTTAAAACAATATCATTACATTCCTTAATTTGTGTGCAAACACCTTAAACGACAGTCATTTTAAAACGGAGGGAGTAGATCTTACTTTTCACGAGACTTGTATGTGGATGAAGTAAAAAAGATCTTAAAATTAAAGATACATAAACTAGGGGGAGAAATCCCAATTTTAGGTGGAGATTCCTATAATTGAGACTACATACAAGGAAGATATATAGGCTCCCACTTCTAGTTCTAGGGAATAAAAACCTACAATATCTCCAAAATATTAGTCAACCTATGATACGGTGAGGATGGATATTGTAACACCTCATTACATATGATTATGTTGATCTTATTTGTTATGTTTTAAACGTGGCTAAAGAATTGCAAGATTCATAACAAAAGATCATAAGGAGGCATTTGAAATTAAAAAGTGTAACAAATTGTTGTAAGTGGGCTGATAAAATGCAGTCATTGTCGAAAAACCGTACTTGAGAACTTGTGAAAATACTTGGGAGACAAATTTTAGTTAGTTGCAAGTGGATCTTAAAGAAAAAGAAAATAATTATGGGATTTGAAGCCCTGAGGTATTAATTAAGAATAGTGGCAAAGGGTTTTACTCAAGTGCATATGATGGATTTATACAATGAAATGTTTTCCTCTGCGGTAAATCCATGTATCAAATATTCAAATGGGTATTTATGACTATTGTAAATCAATATAATTTTGAGTTATAACCTCTAAAGCACCGGTACGTGAACAGTGAATAAGTACTTGATTGGTACGTGTACTGTACCCGTACTATACGTACATGAACAGTACATTCTTTTACAGTTGTTGTTGGAACGTTTCTAGTACTTCTCTAATACTTTCGCGGTACAGAAATACTGAAGTGACGTTAAGGTACATATACTAAAGTGTAAAGTGACTTATTTATTACTCCCTCCGTCTCATAAAAAGTGTCTCATTTGCACTTTTTCTTTGTCTCAAAATAATTGTCCGTTTACATTACTAATATTGTAATTATTACTATTTTTCCACTACTATACCCCTATTCATTAAATTTTATTTTATTCAACTACTTTATTAACTACATTTAATAGGAGTATTTTAGTAAATGACATTAACTTTTTCACTACAACCAACACATCTAATCATTTTCTTAAGAACCGCTCGTTGCTCAAATAAGACACTTTTTATGAGACGGAGGGAGTATTTATTATTTATTGTAACACGCTAAAGATACTTATTCATAGTCAGAGTGTCATAGATAGTCTAGCTAAAGTACATATTCAAGAAACATTATGTTACTAATTTGCATGTGTATGATGTATACATTGTATTGCTTTGTTGGCATAGATATTATTTGCTAGTGTATGTTAGACATGCATTAAGATACATGTACATGATATATTATATTATATAAGTTATTCATTGTGTTTCTGATACTTTATTCACTGCACTAAGAAAAGAATGTAATATGTTTAAATATAATTATGCATTGCATTAAAAATATAATTCACAGGTGCACTAAAAATATAATAAATTGTGCACTGTTCAAAATTACCACTTAACTTTATTAACTTATAATTATAATTAGTTATAAAAATTATTTTTATCTTTTTTATGAGTTTTAATAATTAGAATAATATTTAAAATAGATTGTAATTTTTTAATGTTTTTGTTGTAGATGTTTTCACTACTGATGTTAGCGAAGGAGGAAGTAGGACAAATCGAAATGCTCACTACTACGCAAAACCCCTTTAACAACGGTTGAAAAATATATATAATAACGCAGATCAAAGCGTTGTTATGTAGAGTGTTGTGATAAATGTGTTACTTATAATCACGGCCCTAAGACCGTTGTGGTATTATGGAAAGTGCACGTTATATCACAACGGTTATGCTTAACAACCGTTGTGATAGATAACATAATTAATTAATTAGATGACGGTTAACCTAGACAACCTTCGTGAAAAGTACATATAGTTTATTATATAAAAATATATATTGTTTGGTTTATCATACACCTATTTAAAGAAATACAACCATTCAAATTGGCAAAGAAATATATAATCTGAAAATTAAACTATTCTTGAAATCCAACTTTAACACATCAATTTTTTTCGAATTGAATACGTCTCATTCAGCACATTTTATGTTCATTAACACATAATATACGATTCAATGGTCTGATTCCTTCAATGCATCGATATCTTTTATTATAGTTTACCTCATCATCGTCACTTATCAACGCGATTGTAAATTATATCGATGAATTGAAGCAAACAGAGCACTAAACCATATATTATGTGTTAAGGAACATAAAATGTGCTGAATGGAACAGATGCGATTCGAAAAATATTGATTGATATAGGTTGGTTTTCAAATACATCTTAATTTTCAGAATATAAGTTTCTATGTCAATATAAATGATTGCATTTTCATTAAAAGGTAAGTGAAACAAACAATATACATAGTATATAATAAACTAAACTTGTCAACATGTATAAGAAATTAAATAACAAAACATTGCTAAGTCACAAGAAGCCTCTATCTTGTGAACTAGCAATGTTTTGTTCTTGTTTTGAGAACATTTGTCAACAACAACAACATACAACAAAACAACCTGAAACACAATAAAAAAAATACATTATTTAAGCAACAAAACCCCAAGTGGGACTGTAACAAATCAAGATACATTGAGTCAATAACGCACTTTTTGAAAATAATCGTGGAACTGTAACAAATTAAGATATATCAAGTTCATTTAGTTTGTGAAGCTATGAAGAAGAAAAATAAGGTGGATGAAGTTTATACAATAACTTCATACTTCTTATATTTTTCTTCATGGCAACAAAAACCATATGAAACTTCACCATAGTATACACTTGCTACCACCATACGCTTGCTACCACCATCATCACCATTTATCTACAAAGAAACACAACAAAAATCAAACTTAACCCTAAAACATTAATAACATAATGTTTTCCACAGCATCCTAAAACCAAACCCTGAAATAATAATCCTAGAAAGATAAGAGCAGAAGAACATACCATCTTCGCCACCGTAGGAGTTTGCGCCGGACGTTGCTCTCGTCAGATGTCCTTTAAGCTTCTTTTCTCCATTCTCATGTAACAGTATTGGTTAAGATTCATGAGAGGAGAGGGTTGTGTTAGGGTTTTCTTTAGAGAGAAACGACAGTTATGAAGTGGGTCACAGATAGTTTCGTTTATATATTAAAAACTATCACTTTTTGTTACGGTTTAAAACTACAACCGTAATTATATTTTATATTTTAAAATAATAGCAAACTATATCACGACGGTTATTCATAATAACTGTAGTGATATCTCTTATTTAAAAATAAATAAAAATGAAAGGAGTGCCTTAACCTTAAATGAAAAACATTTTTGCCACAACTGAGGTTCGAACCCATGAAAGATTGACTCTATCATATCGGTTATAGTTACAACCATTATTATACCCTATAAAATTTTAATTAATGAAATTCTGGCCTATGCAGACAGCAGATGTCCTAACACATGTCAAGACATTGTGCTGCATAATCTTTTAAACTCAGAGGCGCAACAACAGACTGATACCTTGAATATCAGAACTGCACAATCACAGATGTCACGACATCTGATCCAACATGTCGGTCAAGAACAATAACAAAACTCTAAACTGCAGAATGTTAAATAAGACAGTATGTGTTAACCCAGTTCGGTGCAAATCACCTATATCTGGGGGATACCAATCCAGGACGAAGACTTCACTATCTGTAGAACTGTTACAAAGCTAAACTCCCCCGTTTACAACTTTATACCTAACATCTATCCAATGAACATCTTTACCAAGGCTAAACTCAAACGTTTACAACCTTGATATGAGATACCCCACTCACATCCTAATCACAACCTGTTAAATCTCTGTCTTCTACCATACAGAACCTGTCGCGGTTTCTTGACCTTCAAGTTATCTTAGACTTTCTTTAAAGCTTCGCCCAAGAACAATACAACAACCATTACCTACAGGTTTCTGGTTGTGTCCCTGTACCTATGCCTTCCACCCTGCATCCCATAATACAGAGTGAATACTTACAACTCCTAAGAGGGCCAACGACTCTCAAACCCTAAACCCTTATTCCACACAAGAGAATTAGGTTACAAAGTTACAAGTGATACAAAAGTACAGTTCTATAACCCTAGGTCTAAGTCTCCTTATATAGTCTTCTATTGTCTTGGGCTTTCAATCTTTTCTCTTGTGATTCCTTAATCCACTCCTTAACTTCTTGCAACATATTAAAACCCGTTAACTTAATAAGTCAGTTAGGATGTCGAGTCACCATGCTGGGACATCCTTCGACATCTTTTTCTTCTGCAGATTCTTCAATTTTATCATCAGAATGTTTTAGCCAAAATGTAGTCAAACAACAGGTGCTTTTAATCTCCCCCTTTTGACAAATTTTGGCTAATACATTTTCTTCTGCTTTCTGCTGTCAGCAAGACTCCTACATCAAGACTCATCTTGAGAATTGATTGGAGCTAAGGTCTGAGAGAGTCTCCCCCTCAACACATTCCCCTTCCTCTCAAGATAGGTCTTGAGAGCCAGAAGACTCCTCCAGAAAAGAAACATCAGTTGTAGGCTTTGTAACACTGAGAGCATAGATTGTATAACTCAGGTCACAAGACACAACCTGCTTCACAACTCAGATCACAAGACACAAGACAAAATAAGATTGTTAAGATGTCAGAACATCTTAACCAACATTCTTGCAAAACAACTGCAGGAATGTACCCAAACTCAGACATCATCAGAAAACCATTCTCCCCCTTTTTAGCCAAAACCATCATAAAACAACTCTCAATCATCATAGAAGTTTCACAACATTTCAAGTTTATAAGCTATAGCAAGGCAAACACAAAACAATGTTCAAGTAAGTCCTAGAAGTTAGCTATTTGTGACACAAGTAAAAGAGAAGTGTGAAGGGTGCATACACATGTTGAGTGAGCTAAGGTCAGTACCTAATGAACCCTAATAGGTCATGTCTAAAGCCTACAAGAGTTTGGAAAGGATGGAACATGAAAGAGTTAGACAACTAAGCAAACAAAGTTCAATTGAGAGATGTAAGTCAAGTTGTATTTTATGAAACATGGAAAGCAATTATGAATCATTATGCTTTATGCAAGTTAAGGTCAGTATTAGAGGTCATGTAATATGGATTAAGATGTAGATTAGATGCATCATGTTATGGCATATTAGATACACACACAAATGAACACAAGTTTTAACATTGATGCAACATTTATAGGTCATACAATTTCAAACAAATGAGAAAAGATTAGAGGTCCTAAAAATTAGGGGAAATAAGTAAAGTTATCATGTAGTCAGTGGTTATGCATAGTCAAAAGATAGGCTCAAAATTCATTTTTTAACATGCTCAAACTAAACCAAAAAATTCACTTATGACCAAATGTAAAACATTCACAAAATAGCACCACAAACACATCCAAAATTGGCCTAAAAAAACCCCTAAAAATTGGACAAGGTCTATCAATGTACCCTAAAGTCAAGTGTCAAGCCTCATGCAAAAATTCAGTTCACAACTCTTTGTAGAAAATCAGTTATGAACCATATAGCACAAAGTATTAGCATAGGAACACATCACAAAGAAAAATTCAATGAAAAATGCCAATCTAATTAAAAAATGAAAATAAAAATCATCAAAAATTAGTTAACACCTTTATGAATCCACATGAGTTTATTTAGGATTTTTAGGCCTTAGAATCTATTTTTAAAAATTGATTTTTGAATCATGTATGAAAAAGAAATTAAAATGCAAGACCTAGAACTAGGGGTGCAATATTAGTAAAATGTCAGTTCATACTAACTTGGGCTTAAATATTGGGGGGTGTGAAAATCATAGAATACAGGGCCTAACGCGCGTGGGTCTGATGGCCATAGTATGGGGGTCAGTAAAAATATTAACTCTATATGGGACGTCTGATCGGGAGTCAAATGAGAGTACACAGATTTCATGGTTTTGAATCAAGGCACATGATAGTAAGCATGGACTCACGCACACAAAGCCTCTTCACGATTTTCCAAATATCAGAAATTAAAATAAAAAGAAAAAATAAAAAAAAACAAGCACGGCCAGGATTAAAAGGTGGAGATCACCTGAGAATCATTAGGGTTTAGGGTTCAGACGCTGGAGCTTTGCTCCTGTCGTCTTCTCCGGTGGGAGAACCACTGTGGGTGGTGGTGATTTTGCCAGAAAACACTCATGAGTACATTATTTTGTGCAGTTTTCCACGTAGATCACGAATCTACCATTAATTTTATCATATCACTCATGAGCAAGCCAAATCGAAGAGATCTTTAAAAAGCCAAAACAACCAAGAACTTAAATTTTGACTAGTTCTTTCTCACAACAACAATGCCTCTCTAAAGAGGACCCAAGTAACACCTAGCTACGCATCCCAAACCACATGATACTACGCGAATGATAAAGTTAAGGAAGCTCACTGACCTTAATGGAATTTTGATGTAGAAGCTTCAAGAAACCCTGTAACACCTCCTGCTTGTCTTCAAATCAACCACCAATGCAAAATAAATGCTTGGATTAGCTTGCAAATCCCTGAAAATGGAGATTGAGGATGATGCAGGTGAAATCTGAACCCTATGATGGAGCACTTCCAGCTTCAATTCAACACATACAGAAGGTCCATTGATGGTGGTTGGTGATGAATCTTGAAGGAGAATGCAAGGAGAGAGCTTGTGCAGTGAGATTCGAAGCAGAATGCCGAAGGTGCAATTTTGAGAGTGATGGAGAATTCTGTTGTAACTGATTCTGTTAGAGGTGAAAACAACTCTTATATGATTGGTTAGAGTGTGGTTAAATCTTAATCATGATTAGAATTTAATTAGAGGTGAGTTAGTGAAGATTGAGGGATGAGTTAGAATGAGGATGGCACGGGTTGTGTGTGGTTGAGCTCATGGTAGCTACTATGGAGTGTAAGATGATGGAGAATGATATGAGGTGTTATGATGCTGACCTGAGAGAAAGAAACTTGTTCATTAAGTTTTTACCTTTTCAAATCTTGTCATATAAAGTATGCTTACATAATATGCATGGGTATGTAAGTTTTTGCATGGCCATATGAAGTAAATGATGTGTGAGGTATGTATGGTGTGTACTATACGCACAATGTGGAGTTTTGGAAGTCTTAGAATGTAATTTTGTCATTTAAAAAGAAAGGTTCATGTAGCCATCTTTGGAGGAATGCACCTTGGTGAATATTGAATTAAATGACATGATTTTTAAGGCATACGAAAGATGAAATTGCAAAGAACAAGTTTAATGTTGGTTGAATATGGATTTGAAATTAAATCATGATGGAATGTGGCATTAAAGATGAAGCTCCCAAGGCTGCCATGGCATGGGGTGTGGCATGAACTTGGCACCACCTTCACAAGGGTGATTTTCTTGGTTTTTAGAAGGATGTATCTTCATGAATAATCATCTAAATGCCTCACTTCTTGTACTCATTTTGTAGGTAACATTTCAAACTACACTTTTCATGTTGAAACCAAGTGGATTGAGGGCTTCAATCATTGTGAAAAATAGGCTGGAAAATGATCACACACGAGCTGCCAAATGACATGAATTTTTCTAAGTCATGTTCATGTTGGGCAACTTTGAAACCCTAATCTTTGTATGAGCATAACTCCTTCAATAGTGATCTAAATGAGATGAATCACATATGGTTGGAAAGCTTGAAGAACACTCTACAACTTTCATTTGAAAAGATTTTTCAAAAGAGGCTTGCAACATGATGAAAACTGAGCTTGAACCTGGCTGAAACATGTGAGAACTTTCCCAAAATGGAAAGTCTCTAAAAACCCTACTTTCCAAAAATGGTAAATTTCCCCCTTCTTATTTTTTTTATGATCCCCTTGACATTTCTTGATCAAATTTCACCCATTGGCCATGTTTGACATGAAGAACATGATTTTGACCTTAAAAAGTCAGGAATTGACTTTTTCCCTAATTAATTGACTTTTCCCCCAATTTCTTGATTTTCAATCAGTCTTCCAATTGAACCCTCTTTGGAAGCAATTGATGGCTCAATTTCCATTCCCAGACATTTAGGGACATGTGGAATATCATGGAATCAAGTCTTGTCCAAAAGTCAGAAATAAACTGACTTTCGTGCAAAACCCTAGTTTGATCCTTAAAAGTCAGGAGAAAATGGTTGATCTTCAAAACTCAACTTCCTTTGACCATGATGTAGATTGCCTCAAACCAAGATGATTCAAGTGATGAGATGATGTCAAAGGCCCAAGCTCCTTGCTTATGGGGTGTGTCAAGCTTGGAATAGTCAAAACCCTAGTTGAGGATCAATAATCAAGATAAGGTGATCCTCTTTCTCCTTCCTACCAATTTCAAGCTATTGATGACATGGCGGGTTATATGAATTACCTTTGAGGTATGATGATATTTTGTGGATTGATGATTTGGGGGCATCTCATTCTCCTTGCCTTATATAGTCAATAGTGGTGACACCCTTGATATCATGCCTTGAGGAAACCAATGATGTATCACTACTAGAAAATTCGCTTTTAGTAACCGATTTAGTGACCAAAAAATTTCGATCACTGTAGCCACTGAATTAGCCACCAAAATTTGATATCCGTGAGTAAATTTTTAGAGGTCCCTAAATAGGTCACTAAATAAAAATTAGCATTCGATTTAGTGGCCAAAAGTTTGTGACCACCTATCCGGTCTCGAAAAAATGTTTTTATACAATAGTTAGTTTATATAAAAAATTTATAAACCAAAATTTCGGTCACTGATATTTTTGTTTTTTTTTCTTTATTTTTAATCCTCTTTATTATGTTACTATATCTCTCCCAATTTTTAATAAAAGATTCACCCTTTTTTTATTTTAACAAATAAAACATATAATTATATAAACAATTATGCTATATTATTTTTATATATGTATAAAAGTGTTTTTTTTTATTATATGCAATTTTTATATGTGCATAATGAAATTACATTAATAAAATCAAATTTTATTTTTATTAGATCCAATTAAATTAAATAATACTACCTCCGTTCCTTTTTATAAGAGACCATTCACTTTTTAGGTTCATTAAATAATCAATGTATTTGGTCAGTTTATAGACTAGATACATTGATTATCACATGAACCTAAAAAATAAGTTGTCTCTTATAAAAAGGAACGGAGGTAGTAATTAGTAATTTTTTAAATATTATTTAGACTTTTTTATATTTTTTTATATGTATATATATTTAAATATAGAGAACATAACAAATGTTATTAAGTGGTCTACTGATATGGCCTAACAGAAATAGCTGGAGGTAACAGGTTCAATTCCCAAGTTAGGCACCTTTTTATTTTATTTTTTGAAAAAGAACACTAAAATCGGTCACTAAGATCGGTCTTTAAATTCGGTCACAAAATCGGTCTCTGAATTTCGGTCACTAAATTCGTCGTAAAAACTTAGCGCCTAGCACTTTTACAACCGAAAAATGATGGTCTCTAAATTGGTTGCAAAACGTTATAGTGACCGATTTTTAATCTTTTTCGGTCTCTAATTCGGTCACTAAAAGCGAATATTTTAGTAGTGTATGCAATGTTTATGACCTAAATGTACATGAAGTGTGAAGCATAAGCCACCTATTGGGTATAAATATGAGGGAAAATTTTGAGGTGTTACAACAACCATGTTCTTCTTCTTGTGCTGAGAGAAATTGGAGCACATATTCATTTATCTACTCAATGAAAAGAAATAAGTTTCATCCAAAGAGAGTTGAAGATTTAGTTTTTGTTCATACAAATCTTCGTCTTATCTCAAGAAAGAGTAAAATTTATAATGAAGGTGAAATAAAAATGTGGGATATTGGTGGAGATGAATGGAATCTCTCAGATGAGGCTGGTATTCTTGAAGTTGCAAGTCTTTCTCTTGATGAACCAGACATAGAAGCTATTCTTTTTACTGAGGACGGGCAAGGAAATAGTGACGTTGACACTGTTACAATGTGATTTTTATATTCATGCATAGATCGTAAGTTTCATTTCGAATAAATCACTTTAAATTTTTGATGTTTTGTCGTATGTTTTTACATTGTTTCATCATCTTTTTACCGATATAATCCCTTCGTATTATATTATTCGAAATATTAAAAAATTATGCTAATGTACTCGTACCCTATTTTTTTCTAAAATTGTCGAATCCTATACCCGTACGTATTCGTACATATGCCTCATAGGTTATAACAAATGAATGTTAATGACCATTTTTCTTATATGAAGAGCTTGAAGATATAATTTACATAGAACAACCTAAAGGTTTTGTAGAGGACAAATCTAAGACATGTCTTTTGAAGAAATAGTTGGAATGATTGAAACAAAGTCTTAGAATATATATGTTAGTGTTAGCTTGATGAATTTCTTATTAAAAAAATAATTTTGTAATAAGCAGGTATAAAAGTTGTGTACTCCCTCCGTCCCACAATGAATAATCAAGTTGACCATTTCACACATATTACTCTCTCTGTCCCAAATTATAAGTCACTTTGACAAAAAAAATTGTCCCAAATTATAAGTCACCTTATATTTTCAATGCAATATTAATGTCATTTTCCCCAATATACTCTTAAGTATTTAATACTCCCTCCGTTTCAAAATGACTGTCGCTTTAGAGAAAAAAATTTGTTTCAAAATGATTGTCGTTCTCACTTTTCAATGTAGTAATAATTATTATTTTTCCAATTGTATCATATAATTATTACTCTGTACACTATTTTCAACACATTAATAAGACTAATTTAGTAAAAATGCAATATCTTATGACAATATTATTGCATTTCTTAATCTGTGTACAAAAATCTTAAATGACAGTCATTTTGAAACTGAGGGAGCATTATTTATTCTTTCAACTCTTTTATTTTCTCTCTCGTGTGTAATTATAAGGGCATTACTGTAAAGTCATACATAATTTGTCTTTCCTATAAAATAATAATTAAGTTTCTTAATTCGTGTTAAATGTCCAAAACGTTTTATAATTTGAGACGGAAAAAGTAAGAAAAAGGAATAACTGAAAGAGAAAGAATAATTTTTTACTATAGTACTGTTATCATGTATTAACAATGATGAAAGAAATATTAAAAAAGTAAAATTAAAAAAGATACATTGAAAATTGAGATAGATCATTCATTTTAAAATAATTTTTATTTCAAATAGATTAATTATTTTAGAATTGAAAAATAATTAAAGAGAAATGATGAAGTCATTCTCTACCTAATTTTATAGGTTCTATATACATATTTTTTTACCACAGTGCCCTACGATTAAAGCAAATCAAGCCAGAGTGCCCTACGATTAAAGCAAATCAAGCCAGAGTGCCCTACGATTAAAGTAAATCAAACCAAGCAAAGGTGCACGGATCTGTATGTCAGAACTTTTTCCAGTATGCTTTGTGAGCCTTTCTTTGTACCTTCTCAAACGGCTTCTTTTTTCTCCACCATGTTAAAGTAAGGAGAAAGCCAAAGGCAGAACGCACTTTGAGTAAGTTTTTTTATTACAACTTTCTGTGCCGTGACGATATATAATTATTATTAAAAAAAAACACTTATATAATTTTTTAACACATAATTATATAATGTTCTAGAAGCACACAAAATATCCGTTATATACACATGCACGTTCTTTAAATTATAGCGTTGTATTAATCTTTACAGCCTTGATTCCATAACGATTCTAATCTCGTTAATTTCTCACCAAAAAGAGAAGTAAAGTAAATTAGTTTACTTTAATGAGCATGTTGGGTGAGCAAGGCAGCTGTTTAATTCTCTTTTTCCGCTATACAAAATCTTAAAAAAAATTTCAAAATTTTAGTCTTTTTTAATTTATTATATATATATATATATATATAATGTATTCATATAATTTTTTTTTCACAATTTTTAAATGTGTATTGTCGAGGGAGAGAAGTGTTGGAAGTAGGCTTCTGAAGATGTGACAGAAGTGTGTTGTGAAGTCGAAGCGGATTAGAAAGCTCTTTAGTAGAAGAAAGGATGATCGAGTCAACTTTTTGAAAGGCCTTGAGGGAGAGGTGGTTGCTGCAGGACAAAAAACTCGGGAGTCCCTTCAACGAGTTGTGGAATCCATGAATCAGGTCCAGGATCAAACATTGGAGTAGGTGCGAGGATTTTGTCCCGACCTGTTTATTATTGCTAACCAGCTGTATCCTTACTGGGTGGTTCTTGGAGTGGACGCCGAGGGCGGTCCAGGCGCATTGGATCTGGAAGTCGGCGTTTGGGGGTCTTTTGCCCCCCTTTTTCTTCTATTTATATTTTGTTCTGGTACGATTTTATCGGGCATTCGGTCCTCGACTTGTAAACAGTATTTATGTTTTTGTATATCATTACCTTTTGCATGCTTGTGCTTTTTCGGTTCCATATTTTTCTCTTTTTAACCGTAGTTTTCATCTGGCTGAGAGCCGAGAAGAGACATGGTTTGCTTTTAAGCCCTGCAATTTGCATAGTTTGTAGACTACAGAGAGCAGTAAATAGTATCTGCTTATAGTGTAAATGACCTAAGTCCTTTGTGAGGCCATGTACGGTTGTTTTGCTTGTGAGCATGTCACGTTAATATGTACGCATTGTCTTGGCAAAATGTTGGGCAAGTCGGACGTGACTATAATTGAAATGTGCTTGTGCAGGTGAAGCATTGGCTCGACATGATGTGTTTGTACGTTGAAATCATAATGGTGAGATATGAGCTCATATTCGGGCGTTTGTGCTTTGAACCACATTTGTAATGATTTCGAATGGAACCGGCTAGACGTGATTATGCTTTAAATAAAAGTCATAGGAATAATGCATAAGTCCTATTAAATGCATCTATGTTTTGAATCATACTTACAGGTGAGGGGCATGAAGTCTGCTAGATGCAACCATGCTTTGAACTGCGCTGCACGTCATAGAGGATCATTCCCCAACTAATGGTAGATGATCCTCGTCCCTCCCTCTGAGGTAAAGCTTGAATCGAGGTAGACGTCTCCAAGCTCCACTACTTACGTCCCTTGGATTGACTAGATCTGAAGGGGGTGTCTGTCAGCTACGCATGGATGCGTGTAGTTCTTTGACATGTAGGTATTTGATTATTGTAGTTGGACATGCAAACCGTATCCAACAAAACCCCTGGGGGAATGATTTGTTGTAGTTTGATGTGAAAAGCGTTTCCAATAGCTCCATAGGACTCTTCAAACATGCTCGACACATTGGGAATTTGATTGTTGTAGTTGGACGTGCAAACCATCTCTGACTGTACCCATGAAATCTTTAGGCGTCTTCGGTGCTATGGGGAAATGATTGATTTATTTGGACGTGTAAAGTGTCTCCGACAACACCTCTAAAATCTTTAGGCACGCTTCAGCGCTGTGGGAAATTTATTGCTTTAGTCAGACGTGCAAAGAGGAACTGAAATCTTTAGACGTGTTTGGCGCTATGGGGAATTGATTTCTTTAGTAAAATGCAAAACATCTCCGAAAACACCCATAAAATCTTTAGCCCGGGCATCAAATGTGTTGGTTTTACCCCAATTTGTTATTACGTACATTCACACTTTCGTGCCCTAAATAGGGGACAAGACAAAAAGAAGAGCATCAAGAATATAAAAGTAATACGTATATGGATATGGTTTTCATTTAACAATTATATTAGTAATTACAGTTGGGAAATATATTTACAAATACATTAATTAAATCTTGCAGTCGACCACATGAGTATACTAATTGCTCGCCCTCGGATGCCTTATCTATGTGGTTTGATCAAACATATTGATCTTTGCACGTTTGTCTAATGTTTGTTATATTTGTTTCATGGTTTTGAATTTATATAACTCCAAAAGATGCTCTTAGGTTCAGACTACGGATATTTTTTAATGCTTAAAATGAATTGATCGTTTGTAAGATAATTTGTGGATCTAGGTGATTTTAGATTTAGACATAAATAGTCATATATCTAAATATAGAGTGTAGAGATAAATCTCAATTTGATATTCACATAAATTTTTGAAACATAATGCTATTGTCAAATGAAAATTACGATTAATATCCCGATGTTATTTTTGGTCGGGATAACATTGCTTGGCAATAGTTGATGATATAAATTAATAAGTAAAACATGTATATAGTACGAGTGGTGTAAAAGTTCAATGGACTTTTTAAAATAGTTAGGACATCTAATTTTGGGGGTTCAATGGGTCATTCCATTTGTAATTGTGGGATTTTCTTATTGTAAAGATTGCTGCCTTTGGGTCCTTGGCCCTTTATATATATATATATATATATATATATATATATATATATATATATATATATATATATATATATATATATATATAGATTGAGTGATTATAAAAAAAAAAAGTAAAACATGTATAACTAATTAGTGATACGCATGTAATTATAGTAATTGCATCCTAATCTCAAAGTCTCATTATCATTGTTATGTTTTTTTTTTTATTGTTTTATATTATTAAACAAAATCACTTTTCAAACTAAACAATTTTCTTCTTAAAATAGTAACTATTACATATAAAATATATTATTGTACCATTCTCAATAATTTTACTTATTATATAGTGATTTTTGTTGACACAACTACAAAATTGCTCTTTGCTAACAAATACCGATCAACATATATCGCAAAACATTTTTAATAGAACGACTTAATCTGCAACTCATTCCAATAATTTCTTTTGAAAAACCCTTTTTTAACCGTTTTTAAAACAAAGTGTTCTAACACTAAACAATAGTCCACATCCATAAAGAAAACACCAATAAAAACTCCAACTTTTATGACAAGAACTCATGGAACAACATCAAACAACCCTCAACAATCCCATTTTTGTTCCCCACGCCTTCAAGGGTGCGCTAGGCGAGTGCATCTTTGAGGAAGACTTGTTTGAATTATTTAGAGTACACAGACAGACTATCTCATCTAGATTGTCCATTAAATGGGAGAGATCTTGAATCCGAGTGAACTCGAAATTCAGGCACCATGTTGCTCAATCTCCCTCTTCCTCTTCAATGAATCTTGTTTCTGCAAGATTATATTTCTTCTAAACCTTCTGATAAAAAGATCTGCAACTTCATCAATATCATCTTCAAGTTTAAACTCTTTCCCCGCTTCTTCCTTACAATTCTTCACCCTATCAATCACTGATCCTCCAAAATCCAAACCCTCAGAATCAAAAAGATTGTGAGTCAAATCAGGATACTTATCATCATCATCATCATCATAGTAACCATCATATCCATCTTCTTGATCTTGTTCATCCAAAACTTGTTGTGCTAATTCACTTGGATTTAGCAACGCTTCATAAGTGTGAGCATTTTTGTTATAAACAACTATGGCTCTATTATGATAATCACAATTTCCACCTTCAATTAAGCAATCTTCCTTGGAATGATGATGAGGATGGTTCCCCCAAAGAGAATGAAATTTCTCCGAAATTGAACTCATAAGGAGCTTTTTATTCTTCATGAATGAGAATAGAATTAAACGAGCTTTGATGGCATTTGTTTTGGATTTTAAAGCTATAGTTTTTGAGGTTAAGCTAGGTATAATTTGCTTGAACAATCTCACTGTTTTGTTCTTAATGTTGCTCATTGTCGTAATAATAAAGTGAAAAATTGATGACTCTAGAGAATAGCTAGCAAATAGAAAAATCAAAATTGCCTGAATGTTTAGGTTTAAGAGATAGAGAGAGAGGTTTTGATAGTATGAGTGTTATTGGACTTTGGCACGAAAGAGTTCAAGGTGTGGACAACGGTTTATATAGGAGATGATACAATAAGGTGTGCGTAATAAAATAATTAAATATGGTGTAAAGTGTTTTTTTGCTCGAGAAACTAGTTCGAAAAAAGAAAGAGTAAGGGTTAAGAAAACAAAAGTAAATGAAAAAAAAGTTGAAGTCGGTGATAAAGTTGTGGGACGTTAGGCGATTCATGACAGGTCTTTGAGTTATTGCTGTTTAATTGGTATAGCATGTTCTGAAATTTTTTGTGGGTAGAATTGTAGAAATTAACTAGTAAGGTTGGGTAACGAGAGTCCCTATGAATAAAAAAAAGAAGAATAATGAGTTTTAGGTTTGGTTTCTCTTCATAATTATACATTATAGTGTGGGGAAATGACCATAAGTGGCAACCGCTTGGTGTTGTTATTGTTGCCAAAGTATAATTTCATGGTGAACACTCCGATACCTTTTAATTTAATTGGGTACTGGTACCTTTAATCAATCAAACACCATAATTCAATGCTATATCATTATTTTATTTTAAAATAAATTAAAATTTTATTTCAATTTGCATTAAAGGTACCGATACCCAACTTAAATTCATGGGTACCTAAGAATTTATCTAATTTCATACCTTTCTTATTGTTATGGAAGGTGGGAAACTCTTCATATTGTATTTGAGTAATTAAATTGGGATCTCTTCTAAATTTTAGAGTTGAGATAATTATAAAAACTTTAGATCTAATTTATGATTTTCAGAAAAGAGCAACTACTTTTAGAGATGTGAAAATGAAGCATTTAATCCCGTATTATTTATGAAATGTGATTACTTCTTTCTTGACTCCTTTTACACAACATTCTAGAATAGGACAGTCACTTTCCATGCTCTCACGCATCATGCGAGTCATCAAGTGAGCGAGCGACTGTCATGCCTCAAATTTGTCCTACCTGTATATTACCTGCATCTCTGTTTTAGTTACTAACCTTTATTCAAAAATCCACAAATATGTTGCTTCTGCTTTCATATTTCTTGTTGCCTAAGTCCAAGTTGTTGCAAGGTTGAATTGAATTTCAGGAAAGGCTGTCAGATCAAACACGTATACAGTGTTGGTTGGAAATCATTGAATTTGACTTGATCTTGTTCAAGACAAAATGGAATTGATTCAGTTACAAGTCATCTGCATATGGATCAAGTTATCAGACTGTGTCAAGTTATTAGTGCTTCATGGTTGAAGAATCATCAGAATCCAGTTCATTTTCCAGTTAGGGTTCTTTGTGCAAAGTTCAGGTTCATATGGTGGAGTCAAGTTACATAATATCAAAGTTTGGTGCCTTTGTCCACATGGTTCAAAATCAGTGTAAGATATCCATTCTTCAAGGTCTTATGTTGTTTATTGTTGTTTCATGTTCAAAGAGGAATTCGGGATGGTATGATTCAGTCAAAGTTCAAATTCATTTTAGTTTCACTTCTCAAGATTGATTATAAGGCATGTTGGATGCAATTCAATTTCAGTTGGTGTGCCTTGTGCATTGTTATCATTCAAGACAACCGCAAATTCAAGATCAAAGTCAAATGCATTGTTTCAATCAAATTCAAAAGTGCAAGTACAAACCAGTTACAATAAGTCCATTACAAAAATTACATCAAGCCCATTATCCCATAAGTTTAATACAACCAAAAACTTTTTTTTTGCAAAAGGGTACATTGGATCATGATAAGTAAAGCACATTGCTTTGTTACTATTTTTTGCAACAAAATTGCCAAAGTTGCTATAACAAATATGTTATTACAAATAATTTTCCTAAAATAAAAAGGGAAACAAGTTAAGCCTTGTATCATGCTCCAAGTAAGCTATCTCTTGAACCAGCTGCTACAAACCTATGCACATGAAAACAAAAAGCTCCAAGCCATTTCAACAGCACACACCTTCAGCTGATACTCAAGCCCACATGCCAATTTTCCAGCATATTGACCGCGCGAAACTGACGTGTCTTTCGGATAATGACTACAAGTATATAATTGTTGGTGTAGTTTTAAAAGGTTGTCGAACACACATGTACTAATAATCAAACTAATGTTATCTATTGTTACAGTGCAAAGCCAAGGCTAAAGGTTAAAATGATAAGAACGGAAGTAAAAATACTAATTGCTAAAGGTTTGAAAATAATGGTAAAACGAGCCCGAAATATAGATTCCGTGTTCCTTAGGGACTTATAGAATTCTGGTGCTAATTACGATAAAATCTAGTTCCGTAGAAAATATCAACTTAAAGACTCCGTCTCACACTCTCGCGCTATTAACAAGAACCACACTTCCTAACCACAGGATTTTTCTCTCGCTCGCCCATTTCAATTAAAAAGTGTATTTTGAAAATAATTAAGATCCTAAACGATGCCTAAAGCGCTCTAGTTGTTTTTAGAATCGTTGCCTAGTTTCCACTATCCGGTTCATTCCTCACACTTTCGCACTATCGACCTGAACCTTAGTTTGTTTTTCACTCTCGTGTCAAAAAAATTTATTATACAATTGGAAACTACAACCAAAATAACACATAATCATAATTTCACACCTATAATTTCTACTGAGTCTCGTCGGTAACGACGGTCCTCATACGCCGAACTCAAGTAAATTTAGCAAGACATGACTTTAACTAAAACTAACATGATCAAACAAAGTAAACTTAAAACTAGCATGTTAAGCAATATTTAAAGGCAATAACAAGATCAAGTAAATAAACTGTAAAAGCCTGAAAATTAAAGAACGAAACTTGTATTGAACGAAAATGCCGGCAGGCTTGCTTGCGATCCAAGAGTATAATATATCAAATGAAAAAGAAAAAATTAACAAATGCAACAATCCCTCGATACGAGTTATTGTCTCTTTTACAGGTAATTTGTGCTAAATTCTAAAATGAAAAGTCGGTAGCACTTCCGCACGTCTTGGATATCCAGGAAACTATCCCAGAGGGCCTATATATAGAGAAATCTCCCTTGATAACTGCCCTGGTCATGTCAGAAAAAAGAAGGGAAGAGTAGTTGACAAAAACTGCTTGAAAAACTGCCTCTGTTGCAGAACTGCTGTCTACGACCTAATGACGAACTCCATTTGGGCAGTGGCGAATGCCATTGCCTATTCATTAATTGGCGTGGCATGGGCTGGAAATGGTGAGCGCCATCTGGGGGCGGAGAACGCCATATCAGTAAAATAGGCAGAATCAACTTTTTTTTGCTGTTGTTTTGCTGCTTCTTTTGATTTTCTCTTGGATCTGCACCGAGTGAGGTTGACAACTGTAAAACACACGAAAACAAAGTAAAGTGATAAAACATAATAAAATATGGACGAAACATGTATGCCATAGGCCTAAAAACATGATACGATTCCTTGTTATCAAACTCCCCCACACTTAACTGTTGCTTGTCCTCAAGCAATCTCCCAACACGATGAAAACAGTAAGCACAATGTCTGAAACATAGGCACGAAAAAACTCTAAATGGTACGAGGCTGCTAGGTTAATGCTAAATAGATAGGTACTAAATATCGATAACAAGGACACCATAATGACACATATCCACATTTTGCGGACAAAAACCCCCCTATGCAAGACTAATTCGAATCATGCCATTATAACTCGACCTATATTCTTTGTTCTTTTTCACCTCTTTTTCATTCTCGCGCAATCACATTAAGCCCGTTATCCCCACACTCACATGGTAAGTAAACCTGTTAGTGTTTAATGATCTTAATATCTATTTTTTCTCATTTTTCTTTTCTTTCTTTTTTCTTTCGAATTGCAAGAGTCTGATCCGTTGGGCTAAATGGCCGGGTGAAGACCACCTAACTTCAAGGGTTCATATCCTTTCATTCGCTTTTTCTATAAAATTATTCAATTCAATTTTTGAGATCAAACACATATTTGCATCAGTTCATTACTTAGTGTGTGCATTAGGTGGTGCTGGCTGCTAATATAAACTACTCAAGAGCAAATCGGGGTGTTAGGACGGTACCGATATTATCGAAACTTTCCCATGTCTACCTAACATAACCTATAGGTGAGAAACAACCAATACTCTCAGAGTGTCATGCCATTGAATCAGAACAAATTTTTTTTATTGGGGGTCAAATTTAAGGGAATTCTTTTAACAAAAAGGAAAAGTAACATGCAATAGGACTCAACAACGCACATATGACTCGATCATACAAACAGAAAACAATTTAAAAGAAACTGACTAGAAAACATAAAAACAAACATAAAAACATAAAAACAGGGGGAATAAAACGGGAAGAAATAAAAATAAAGCAGTAAAGCTCCTCCCCCATACTTGAACCAAACATTGTCCTCAATGTTTCAGTACAAGGTGAAAGAAGGAGTAGAAAACCTGGTATGAGGCTCAGTGATGCCGGCCTCGGCCGCGGTGACGTCCAAATCCTCTACCAAATCCAGGAAATGGCATATGCTGCATAAGCTCTCTCATATCTGCCACATCTGTCCTCAATCCGTCCATCTGCTCGATGAAGTTGCCATATCGTGCTCGGTCCTATCAGCAAAATCAACGTGCTGCTAGCTGACCTGGTCAATGGCGACTCTCAGTTCCTCTTGTTGTCTCTGCTTGTTCCGAAGTAGTAGATCACGCTCCTCCTCCATATCATTCTGATGCCTAAGCTGGGACAGGATGTCACAAAGGGAGTTCCGGATGGCGGTGTAGTCGTACTCCTCGCGGGACTGGTATCCTGCTGAGGTACCTACAAAATGGTAAGAAAAAGCATGTGTGGATTGTGCACTAGTGCTATGCTCGGGAGCATCAGTGGTGCGGGTACGAGTGCTAGTTTGTGGAGCATCTCGTCCCATAAGGTTGTCATAAGCTCTGTCAACCATCTCTTCATAATGATCAGGGGGTATCAAAAATCCAGTTAGTTCTAACGCGCACGTTAATGCGTGCGGCGCAAGGTAAAGTAATGCCCTTAACCTCTCGGTTACTAATCATCAAATAATACCTGACGCCTTGTTTGTTCTTAATAAGGCACATGGCATGGAAGTAATCTAAATCAGCGAAGTGTGTCGCTAGAGGCTCAAGAGTAGCCAACTCAGTCTGCAAGTTTAACGCAAGGGCTATAGAGGTAATCAACCCGCCAACACATATAGGACCTCCTACTCTACCGCTGGCAGATGCAAGGTCTGCTAAAAAGAACGGTGTTGGGTTAACTTTAGTCTCAGAAAGTGCACAGTGAATAAAGAAGAGATCTTTAGAATTCACATTCCCAGTGTTTTCCCGGCCAAAGATGGTGTTACCTAAGGTACGGTGCAAATATCTAATGGATGGGTTATGAATAGATGTGGCTTTAAGACCCTCCCAGGTGGTGGTGGTTATGCCAGTTATTTGCTGCCAAAAGCCAAGAGCACTAGGTTCCCAATTGCTATCAAGAGGGGCTTGGCAAGCATATTCCTCTCTAGTAGGGAACTGAAAAATGGTGCCTATTTGGTCTTCGGTAAGTGTGAAATTTCTATTAAACATCCTAAAGTCAACAGAACCATTGGTTCGAGAAGGTCCAGTGGAATATCGAAAAGAACTCAAAAACTCATATGTAAGTCTAGTGTAAGTGGGGCTAGTTATGGAACAGAAGTGCGACATACTAAGGTTGTTAAGCATCCATTTGACGATGTCGAATAGGCCTAAGTCTCGGACAACAATAGTGTCGGGATACCATGTAGCGAAGACCGGCCTTTTGAACAGTTTTTGGTAGTTTGTTTTCTGGTTCTCACCATCGATGCCTTCCACGAAAGCAATGCCCATGTAATCAATATCTCTTGCTACTTTTGGAGGCATGATGAAATTTGGATGAGATTGGGAAAGTTGGAAGGAATGAGTATGGATGCTTTGAGGGCAGAAGAATGATTTGTGAAGTTAGAAAATGGGAGGTTACGGTGATATATAGTGATTAGAAAGAAGTTGGATGGTTGGGGGTTGGAATAGGAGTTAATAATGATTAGAGAAGGTTGTTATGGGAGAAGGTATGAGATTTGAATGTGTTTTGATGGGAAAACGCGCAAAAGAAAGTTGGAAAACGGAAAACTGTCTATTTTCCAGATATGGCGAATGCCATTAATCATATGGCGAACGTCATATGTGTTAAACGTTGGATATTCAAACTATAAAACGAATGGCGAATGTCATGGAACTAACAGCATAATGGCGAACACCATTATGCTAAAATGCGCAGGTTTTAATTTTTAGTTTAGAAACAATGCATTTTTGTTCTAAAGACCATACTCTTGTTGTTTGGAATTATTATTGCATGAGGCCAGAATCGAAACATAAAAATGCATTAAAGTAAAGAAAAATTATGATATAAAATAAAAATAAAACAACCGAAAGGGAAATACATTAATTCAAACAACTGCAACATATGTTCTTGTCGATGGCTCGACGGTAATGTGAATACAAACAATCAACGAAAGGAAAAATACATGCTGAACACAAACAATACAAACTAGGATAAAGGGAAATAGCAGTACATCCAATAATACTAGCCATTACGACGCCTAATGTTAGGTTCAGTGAAACGCCTCATCGAATAGACTTACTGGAACAAGTGATCAAACTGCTCATTAGCAACGTTGTTGTACCCCAAATTTTACCCCTTAGATGTCATAACATCTTGCATTTGCATTTAGAATCAATCATCTATGCATTTTTAACTAACCTTTATCTTGCTAGTTTGTTCTTTTTGAGAAATCCAGGGTTTCATGCCAATTCAAATTGTTTGTTGGTACTTCAAAGGTCAAGACAGTTGGTGCATTTCAAGTTGTTTGCAAGTGTTGATTGTGTGGTGCGGGTTTTTGTCATTGATCCAAGGATTCGTCAGTTTTGTTGTTCAGTCAAGATCGCTTTTAAGGAGGATCCAAGGTTGTGATGTTGTTCGAGTGGTGACATTCAAGTTCATTTGTCATGGTCGTAAGTGTTGTGGAGTCATATCGCAAAAACTCATTCCTTACCCATTTTCATTATCCATTTTCGTTCCTTGATCCAATCCTACATCTCATTTCCAATTTAATCCACTTTCCTAAACCATTTTTCTTATCCCGTTATCCAAATTTTCTTTTTATCCATATTCATAAATTAAATTTCATTTCCAACTATACATCCGTTTTCTATATTATCCATATTTTTTTAATCCATTTCCAAATCCACTTTACAAATTCATCATTTAATGTCGTGTCCAAAAATCCATTCCAAATTCCATTTTAAAATCCATAAAAACCAAGTTATTTTTCATATCCATATTCCTTGAACCCACTTCCAAATCATTTTCTTTAATTATTCATCATTGACCATTTTAAGAGTCATTAAGTCCATTTCATTTTTCAAAGCCAATTGTCTTTTCTTTATTTATTTATTTATTAATCATCCAAAAAAAAAAATCCAAATTATCACATTTTTTTCTTTACAAATATCCTTCACAAAGTCACACGACCCACTTGATTCAATACAAAACAATGAGACAATCACCATGACTTTTTCAACATAGCCAAAGCAATGTAAGGCCACATCCATAGCCCTTCGCGCCATAGCCTTCCTGGGCTACTACCAAGCTAATTTAAAAGGGCCTTTTCACAAAAATTTCAACAAGCTACCCGCCTACACCAGCTGCCACTGCTTACAATCTGCACACAACAACTCAAGTGAAAAAGACAATGCTCCAAAAAGCCAAAAGCTTGCGAACCACACCAAGCAACAGACCCTGCAAAACCATATGCACAACAACGACATCTCATGTACCAATTCCACACGCCAAAACCTACACACAAAGCTCCAAACTACCAACAAAACCTGCGATTAAAGTATCCCATGACCTGCATAAAGGCCTGGCATCAAAAGGGACAACACCTCCAAAATCCTGCCAAGAAAGTGAACTTACAACAACAGCAAGACCAAGAAATAAGTCTTGGAGGGAACCATGCGACTTTAAAAACATCAGACACAATACCCTCTCAGGGGGCGGAGGTAAAAAAACACAAAAAAAAACTTTCAGAACAATTTTTAACCATCAAACCATTCATCACCGAATCTCTCACTCAAATCCATCGTCCACCCATTGTTCATCTTCTTCAACCGGTTTCAACCTCTCTTACTCATAAAATCTCTTTGCCTTCAACCAAGAAACCAATAAACCCTCTCCTCCTTATCCTTCGACCAAACCTCTTCAACCGTCTCAGTTCCAAACCCAACCTTCATTATTCACAAACCCGTATTCCACAAACCACAAACAATCTTCCTCCTCTTCAAAAACCGTTTTTTGTTACAGAACAAAACAAACACCACCCTCTAATCCTCCTTCTGTAAACCCACAATAACTCTTTGCAAATCACCAACAAAGTCACTCCTTCCACCTTTGCAACTTTCCCTCTCTGCGTAAACACCCCAAACCACCATCTATGGCCACGACTCACAAACACTCCTTTAATCAACCATAACTCACACCAACCTTCTTCACCCAACCACAAATCAATCCAGAAACAGAGATCGAGAATAGAGTGAAAAATCACGAGCAAACCCAAAAACCTCAAATCACCAGAGACAGAAATGAGGAGAAGAAGAGATTGAAACGAAAAGGGGACTTGTGAAGCCCAAACCTGAATCAAGAGGAAAAAGCGAAGAAGAAGGAGGTCTCGCGAAGAAGGTTGAGACTGTTGATGTTGCTATGTCTCTCGATTTTCATCGCATATGACGTTGTTGTTGTTCTGTTTTTTAAATTTGTTTTGATTCTAAAATATCATTTTGTTCCTGGATGGTGTGGTGCGATGATGATGAATGATACGGAGCACAGTTGATTTCATTGCCCTTTGAGATAATCTGATTCGTGACAGATCCTCTTTAATTCATTTTCTTTTTGAAATAATCTGATGAGGATGATATTGGTGTTGACAACCCTTATGTTTCTATTCTAAATCATTTGCAGTGACCCGCTTGACCTAAGGCTCGGCACATAGTTTATTTTTGGCTCCACATTTTCACACTTATTCAATCCCTACGCACCCCCTCTTTGTTTATCAAACTCTCCCTTCATTTTGCCTTTACTTAATTTGTGTTAAAATAATTTCTAAAGAGTTTTTTTTTTAGTTTTAAATTTGATTAGTCTTATTTTGATTTTGTTTAGCTATTTGAAGTTTTGATTCTGCTCTTATTCTATTTTCTTTATTTTAAGGGTCAATGATATTACACAAATCTTGACTTTGATTATTTCAAATCACTAACAGTCTTGATAAATATGAGGTCACTTGTTTATTTTTATTGGTCAATGAAAGTCAAATATTAAGATTATCGATTTACCGGTTTAAATCTTGATTAAGACGAGACCAATTTTATTTTTTATTTTAATTCCATTTTCTTTATTTTGGCCAATGATATCATAAAAGTCTTGACTTTGTTGATTATTTCAAAATCACTAAAAATCTTGATTTGTATGAGGCCCATTTTTTTCCATTTTCATTTTCTATTTTTGTTGGTCAATGAAAGTTTAATAAAAAGATTATCGATTTCTCGATTAAATCTTAACTTAGACGAGACCAACTTTATTTCCATGTCGATTCCTTTTTCTTTATTTTGGTCGATGATATAACAAACTTCATGGTTTGGTTGATCTCATTAAAACGACAAAACTTTGATCAATATGAGACCACTTTCTCTTTATTTCAATTTCATTTACTTATTAGTCGATGAAAGTCAAGAATCATTGATTATCGATTTCTCGATTAAATCATGATTAATACGAGACTATTTCTATTTTGTTTCACTTTCAATTTCTTTGACCACTAAGTCTTCATTTCCCCCTTTGGCGGGACCTGTACATATTTTCTGGTAAAGTTTTGTGGACAACTATTCTGTTATGATTGTGGTTGCCTGTTGCATTTGACATTTCTCAATACCATTCCAAAGGAAAGTCATCCTAAGTTGACTCATAAGTCAATAAACAAATCATCCCACCTTGGCCTCATAAGAGCCTTTCCCTTTTCTTGGCCTCATAAGATCCATTGAATCATAACTAGAAGTAGGATAGAGTTTATAAACTCTATGTGAGACTCATCGCTTTGAGTATTCACTTCACCCCATCATAACTTATACTTAGAGAGTTTCTTAAAACTCTAAATGAGCTCATACTCATTTCCCCTTGGAACTTTGGCCATAGTCAATGGCTCCTCCTTCACCCTTAGTTAGGTGAACTACGATTGCTCTGATTCCTTAGTCAGATACGTAGGCACAAGATGCGACGTCTTGGCGAGCAAACTTAGTGTACATACCCTTAGGTCTAGACCTTTAGCAGATATCTTAGCAAGTAAACATAACATAACACAAACTAAACAAGAGGTTCCTGTAGAGTACTACAGATACTTAGGGTGTTAATACCTTCCCTTAGTATAACCAACCCCCGAACCTTAGATCTCCCCCCTTTAGGTTTTCTCGATCTTGAACCTTTCCTTTGGATAAATCAAAGTCGGTGGTGAATTAAAGAAATGTGATGCAAGTTAATTAATAACTTGTTATCCGATTCTCACCGCAATAAACGTCCATAAAACCAAGGAGATCAACTTGAAGAGAGGTAAGCTCTCCTCTAAGGGAATCAACCTCAGACTGTAGAGCAGAGATAGCGACAACAACATCAATAGGAGGATTAATAGCATGAGCACCAGAGATGTGAGAAACAGCATCATGGAGATGGCATCCCAGTTTTCATAAGGTTGAAGACTGTAAGGTAGAGTGGGTGACTCGCTTTGGTCTTCTAAATCATAAATCCAATTATCCCAGTTATGGACATTAGTTTTCTCATGGTTGGGCAATGTGAAGTTATGGACTACTTGGTTATCAATGAGAAACTCAAATTCTACAGGTCCTAAATTAGCAATGATGCCATGGTTAAAGCAAAAGTTCAGGTGCATGGGACGGATACCTCCAAAGGCACGAATACGGTTAAGTTGGTATCTCAGGCTAATGGCATCAACAATCATAGTAACTAACCCTCCTGTGAGAATGGTACCTTGGGTTTCATGGGCAATTCTGTCAGGTTGGCTAACATAAAGGTAGCGGCATTCACGGGTCTTCCCTGAGAGGCACAATACATTATAAACAACTCATCCTTGGACACATAAGTAATATTCTCTTCCTTACCAAACAGTGTATGGGCTAAAATCTTATGGAAATAGGGGATAGCGGGGTTGTGGTTATTCTCGGAAAACATGGTGTGTGGCTCACGATGGTAGTTTCCGGTTATGGTTCCCCAAATGTTGTCAAGGTCAAGGTTGGTAAAGGCATCATCAGGAGTTATGGTATAAGCATCAAGACCATTTGGAAATCCTAAAAGGCCATCCATCTCGTGGTGGGTGAAACAGAATTTGGTTCCAAACAATCTGAAGGTAGCTAAGCCTCAGCCAAATCCAAAATCTCGGTTATGATTATAGTAAAGGGAACTCAGAAACTGAAGGGTGAGCCTATGGTGTAATACCCCAAAATTTTCCCTCTCATTTCTTCATATCATCTAGCATGAGCTTTCATTTCATTGCGTTGCATTCAAGCATAGAAAAAATAAAACATTAAGCATTGCATTGCATATTGCATAAGGACATGTGATCAAGGCATCTTCCTTTGGTTTGATCTACTGTATTCAAAGGAGTATCAGCGTGCATTCAAAGATAAGTGTTTAGCTTCAAGTCAAAGATGATTGTTCAGTTGCGATCCTATTCAGGTGGACGTTTGACCTAATCATGTCAACAAACAATGGTTCATGTGAGATTTGATCCAGAAGATCATAAATTCATAAGATGATTCACTCATAGGGTTGTTATTGCAAGTTGTTCATAAAGGGTTATGTGCATTTAATCACCTTTTCCTAAATTCAATTTCATTTGTAAATCCAATTACCCAACATCCATTTCCCAAATTTAGTTTTATCCAACTTCATCATCCATATTCAAAATAAAAAACCCACATTCATATTTCAAGTCCATTTACAGTCCACTCTTAGATCCATATCCAAATGTTATATCCAATATACATTCTTAATCATTTTTAAATCCATGTTTATTTCCAAATAACCAATACTAAATCCTAATCCATTTCTAACCAAAGTTCATAAACCATGTAGATATACACTTCGTTCATCCAAATTAAATCAAAATCCAATTATCCACTTTTAAATTCCAAATAGTCCATATCCATCTTCTTTCTTTCTAAACAATGCCCATTTCGTATCCAAATTTCACAACTTCATTCAAAGAAAAAACCTATTCATAAATCTGATACCCAAAGCCATTCAAAAGTCATCTAACCAATTTGGATTGTGCTAAAGTGACGTTGTTTGGACCCTGCACCAATGCTAAAATGACTGTGTTAATTAACTTCAAAGGCATGTGCTAGTGGAATTCATGTAGGTAGAAGATGCGCCTCTAACCACAATGTGCCGACAAAATGTTATCGAGTGGTCAGCTGAACCTTGAGATATTAATTTGACGTGGTCATCATAATAAAAAGCAGCCGAAAAAAGAATGATAAAAAAAGAAGAGATAATTCAATAGCAGCTTATTTCTTACGATGGAGAAGATTGTACTGGACACATACATCACAGCAGGAGAAAGTAAAAAAGCGCAGAACAAAATACCCAACAGAAAAATGGAGAAAGTTCCCAAGTATAAAACTCAGTTCCATTGATCCATTTCAAGTTACCAGAAATTCCTCTAACACAATTCCTTAACAATCTCTAATTGCCATAACCGCCCTAACCAATTGATAACAGAACTAACCGCTAACCGATTCCTAACCTCCATGCTTCTCCATTCTTTCCACCTCATCTTCAATCTTCTGCTTCTTCTCAATTATGGAAAAAACTTTCTCTTCATCATCATCTTCGATTAACTTCAATCCTCCATCAAATTCAAAAACCTGCAAACATTTTTCAACACAATCGAAACCTCTCCAACAAAAATAACCATCACTAATCTCCTTCAATCTTCACTCTCCAGATTCAATCCACCTTCAAACTCAAAAACCTTCATCATCTTCATTCTCAAGCCATTTTCACCATAATCAATATCAACAACTTGTGACAACTTCACAAGAATTCAGCAACAGTCGACAGATTGCAAAAGAAGGAGGAGAATGAGAGTTCAGATTCGCAGTGAAAAGGAGAAAAGAATCAGAGGATCGTACCTGAATTGTAGCGTCGGCGACGTCGCCGTGAAATGACGAAAGAGATAAAGTCTGATAAGCAAGAGTTCCTTCGAATCTTCAACATCCGCAAGTTTCCGTCAACACAAATTCTTCTCCGATTCTGTAACAAACTCCGGTTCTCCAACGAATTCACTCTGCAGAATTCATCAATAAGCTTCATACAACCTCATCTTCATTATTTTCTAAAAATTCAAATCAACAACGATTAACAACGTGCAGTGAGAAATCGCTTCAAGAACGATTCGACGACAGCAGCGACATTTCGCATCAAATACCACTTCACAAGCAGAGAACACGACGGGGAAGAAGAAATTGCAAAGCGAGCGAGTTTGTAGAGTAACGATCGGATTCATACCTGAATATTGCCGGATCGAGGTAAGAGTTTCATGATTCAACCTTCTTCGTTATCGCCGTCTGGACTCGCGGTTCATATAGTAGCTTTTGTTCTCGTGTGCGATTCATTTCGGATTAGGGCTTCAATCAATTGCTGAGATGCGGAGGCGAAGGCGACGTACGTGGATATCCCGCCGCCGACGGCAATGAGCCATGGCGCGGCAGGGAATCGTGGCCTGTCGTGGAACGAAGGTAGTGTTTGGAAGTAGGACGATGATTGTAAAGAATGGTGAAGAAGGAAGCGAGAATAACACAATTGAACGGAATGTAGAAGAAGCCATTGACGGCACAGAAGCTTGGAAGAAGGAGAGAAGAGAGGACTTGGCTACTGATTGATTTAGGGTTTCTTCCCTTCTCTAAAGGAAGAAGAGCTCTGTTTCAAGGTTTGTTAGTTCAAAGGCCCGCTTGAACTTCATCATTCCACACCATAAGTCCGTTATCTACGCCTCTCTGTCCATTGCCAAAGGGCTCACTCCATAGACTCATTTTCACAACGTCAAATACGCTTTCCGCACCCCCACTGTCAAGGTTTGTTTTCTTGATTAACTTGCCTTTGATTATTTTAGACTTAGGCTATTGTTCATTAGCTTAATCCTGATAATTAGAGTTAGATTTTGCTTAACTTTTGATGTTACGATTAAATGGTGATTTTTGCTTAGATTAGTTACTAAGTTTCTCTAATTAAAATTTAATCCTAATTGAATTAGACTTTAGTTTTAGGATTATATTTAGGTAATGATTTAGGAAATTAACGACTAATTTTGATTAATTGATTTGGGATAATTAGGATTAGTTTAGAATTAGTGTTTAGCTTTAGAATTAATTTTAGATTAGGCTCTAACGCTAGATTAGGTTTTAATTGAGTTTAACCTCAATTTTGATTGATAATCAACCTTTTGATATTGCTTGTAGTTTAATTCACCAATGGTTTTTGCATTATTTTTGCTTAATTGCACTAATCATTTTTAGCCTAATTGTTCATTAATTGATTTTTTGCTTAAGTGCACTAATTGTTTAGCTTAATGGTTCACTAATCGTTTTTAGCTTGATTGCTTGATAATTGTTTTTAGCTTAATTGCTTGATAATCATTTTTGCTTAATCGCACTAATTGTCTATTAATTGTTCATTAGAATTAACTTTGAACTAATTGGTCATTGACATAGTTTGAATTGATTTTGTTCTTACATTGACTTTACTTAGATTTTAATGATAACATCGATTAATCATTTAATAGTTCATTTGTTAACTTTGTTAATAGACCTTAGTATGTTTTGCATTGATTTTTGACTAATTGGTGTTTACATTTAGTATTGATTTCAATTACTTCTTATTGACATTTCCTTTTGATATTAGTTGCTCACTTTGGTTATTTCCATTTGAATTTTGACTAACCTTTGAGTTTGTTTTGTAGTGTTTTATACTTGAGTAGCTAAATGTAGAAGCTGCTGTATACATAGCTGCTGTGAACAAAGAGTGCTGTAGAATGTTGTTATCCTGGCTGGCTGCATATACACCCATTCTGTTATGGAAATAGTAGCTGTTATAGACTGTTTTTACTTGTTGCTAGTTTTTACAGCTATGCAGGTGCTGGAACGCTGTTGTTGCTACTGTTTATGGCTTATGACCTTGTTTTATTGTCTTAAGAGCATTTGGTTCCATGCCTTTCACGGACCCGTTTCACTTTCTAACACTTTTGCTCATTTATGCTAGATCGCTAGAAGTTGGCCGGTTTGCATATACTTTGCTTGCGTTGCTACGGATTGATATTCGTTCGGTATCACTGCTCTTCTCTTTTACTAATTTCGCATTTTTCCTTTTTATGCCATGAGAAGTAGGATTGGGAGTCCGTGCCACTTGGCCGGCAATGATGGAAGTCCTCAAAGGAGGTTCTGTTTGTGATTGTTTAATATTGCGCCTGAAGACCTCTATGAGGCATCCCATTCCCATTTCCCCTGTTAAGACCTCCAAGGAGGCAATTGACGGAAGGTAGGGTTCGCAATCAACCCCCGTTATTCTAGTTTAGTCGTTCTTAGCTCTCATTACATGATTGAAGCTTTGAACATCACCTGCTCCTGTTATCGAGTCGGTCAAGTGGAAGATAGGGTCGTAACCAACCCCCACACTTTGTCTTTAGCTCGCATTGACCAATGTTGATGCTTATGTGATCTGATTCACATCTTCCCCTTTCGTATTCTACTCTCCATGGTTCTTGATACCATTGGAGGAGTACCTACTTCCCACAGCTAGCTTGTTTGCCTCGGCTGATATGACCCCTTGGCTAAAGCTCCCCCTTTTCTACTTTGATTATGTGACGTTACTGTTTATTGACACTGTTTACTCTTTCATTGCTTTTAGTTCATTTTGTGATTGATTTATCCTGTGTTTACTTGTCTGATGGCATGATCCTGTAGGATTCCTAGCTCCACTTAATTTTTTATTAAGTCGGAGGTATGAGAGACATTAGGATAGCAATCGATGTATGCTAACATTAGGTAGACTTCCCTTTCTTACCTCAACCATAGGGCCATCATTGTATGACAACATTAGGACCTAGTTTCCCCTTACCATTTTTCTTTCAAACCATGAGTCTCTCTTTCTCATCTCAAAAACAAAAGCAATCAAAACACTTCTTTCTTAAAAGACAAAAACAAACAATAATTCTCTTCTCATCTCATTCATTCTATCCCTTAAGGTCTCGTCATGTCCGTTCTACCGCAAACAAGTAACGCCTAAGTCTCTACACAGTGAGCCGCAACACCTAACTGCTGGAACGCGCACTTTGACGTTTCCACTAAAAAACACAAGCAACTACGTCGCTCTGATTCTCATGTTCCCGATGAGATACGTAGGCAGTGGGGTAGGGCCCATTCGAGCACTTCTTTTATTTTCCCTACATTTGTTTCTTCGTTTCTTTCCGTTTCTGTTCCTTATCTTTTCCAGTAGCAGCGGAGCTCCAGTAGACGACACCCTTTGATCGAGACAAGCAGGCGCGGATCCCATCGGGTACGATGGACGCGTGGGGGTGCTAATACCTTCCTCGCACGTAACCGACTCCCGAACCCAGTTCTCTTGGTCGTAAGACCATGCTCTTTCCTTTCTCTCAGGTTTATGCAGTGTTTCCTTTCCCTCTCTTGGGATAAATACACATTGTTAGCGACTCTGTTTCCGCGCCACTTTCGCGTTTGTACTAGGATGAAAATCCCGGAAGCGACATATGGTACGGGGTAAACCTCTTCCTCATAGCAAAGTTATCCCAACCTATTTGGTTGAGAAGGTACATCACACTGTCTCTGATTCCTAAAGTGGTCATGGTGAGTCCATCCGGATAAATAGGTAATGACATCTCCCTCTGAGCTAAAACTTCGAAACAACGCCTCTGAGCTTTGTTCCTAAACACAACCTCCATATCATCAACAGGCTCAATTCTCCTAAGTTAGTGACAAGTTATCCTAAGCTAGCCTGAAATTAGACAAAGATTACGCTATTAGTGAATTGTACCGCAAGGAAGTGTTAGAAGAGACAATAATAGTAATAAATAATAATAATAATAATAATAAGAATAAAAATAAAAATGAAAATAAAATGTAGAAGTAATAGTTACAATAAGGAAAATAAAAATAAAAATAACAGAAAGAATAAAAATTAAAGATCGTGGGTTGCCTCCCACGTAGCGCTTCATTTAATTTCGGTAGCTCGACATTAAATCGGAGTTGGGCTATTTATTCAAAATAGCGGGAAACTCTTCTAATTTGTAACTTATGCAAAAATCTTTGTTTTGTATGCTGTGGTAATGCTTAAGTCGCTGCCCGTTTACAACGAATATCTCATTGGATTTTCCTCTTATTTCTACGGCTCCGCTTTGGAAAATTCTTATAACCTTGAAAGGGCCAGACCATCTAGAACGAAATTTTCCTGGAAATAATTTAAGTCGAGAATTAAACAGAAGGACTATGTCACCCTCGTTGAATTCTTGTCTCGTTATTCGTTTATCATGCCACTGTTTAGTTCTTTCTTTGTAAATCCAAGCATTTTCATAGGATTCTAGTATAAGTTCTTCTAGTTCATGGATATCCAGAATTCTCTTCTCTCATGCAGCTATGTAATTCATGTTTAGGGTCTTAATGGCCCAATTAGTCTTGTGCTCAAGTTCGACAGGCAGGTGACATGATTTACCATAAACTAATTTGAATGGAATGGTTCCTATCGGAGTTTTGTAAGCTGTCCTATAGGCCCACAAAGCTTCATGAATTTTTGCAGACCAATCCTTCCTAGAAGTCGCAACAGTTTTCTCTAATATTTGCTTAATTTCTCTGTTAGAAACCTCAACTTGTCCATTTGTTTGAGGGTGATAAGGTGTTGCTACTCGGTGTCGGACTCCATATTTGAGCAATAGTTTTCCAAAGATATTTGAGATGAAATGGGATCCACCATCGCTAATGACAACTCTCGACATACCGAATCTGGGAAAAATCACATTCTTAAAAAGTTTTATGACCACTCGTGCATCATTAGTGGGAGAAGCTGCTTCCTTGATCCATTTTGACACGTAATCAACTGCAACGAGTATGTATTTGTTGCCAAAAGAAGATGGAAAAGGACCCATGAAGTCTATACCCCAAATATCAAAGACTTCTACTTACAAAATACCCTTCACTGGCGTCTCATCGCGTCTAGAGATATTGCGAGTGCGTTGGCACCATTCGGAATTTATAACTGCGGTGTGGACATATTTTCAAAGGTTAGGCCAAAATAGACTAGATTGTAAGATCTTCACACAAGTCTTTTAAGTGTTTGCATGCCCTCATAGGGTGCAGAGTGGTAATGAGATATGATATCCTTTACTTCTGATTCAGGGACACATTGACGAAAAATCCCATCGGTGTCTCTCTTGAAAAACAGGGGCTCACCCTAATATTAATGTTTAAGATCATGGAAGAATTTCTTCTTTTGTTGATAGGTTAAGTCTGGTGGAAGTACCCCAACTGCTAGGTAGTTGACAAAGTCAGCATACCATGGCAATGTGGTTTTGGTGTAAATCGATTCCACAATTTCATTCCTTTATGCGTCATTATAAATTAAAGAGCATTCACCTGTTTCACTTTCACTTTCTAACTGGGCTACAAGTCGATCATAAGGAAAATCATCATTGATGGGCGCTTGTTCAGGTTTTTGGTCCTCAAGTCTAAAAAGATGATCTGCTACCACGTTTTCAGTGCCTTTCTTATCTTTGATTTCTAAGTCGAATTCTTGCAAAAGCATAATCCATCTTAAAAGTCTTAGTTTAGCATCCTTCTTACTTAGTAGGTACCTAATTGCGGCGTGATTGGTATAGACAAATATTTTTGCTCTTACTAAGTAGGAACGAAATTTATCTAAAGCGAACACAACAGCTAGTGCCATACATCAAATTTTGACCACAAGATTTCCCATCATTATAAGGATCATTACCACAATATGGATGTGCCATCATACCTCATCAATCTCCTCAAGGATTATTGAGCCTTCACTACAATCAAGAATTAGGGTTCTGAACCCTCTCAGAACACTTAGACAAAAGATCAATCAAGAAATGACATGATCTTTAACTTGTCTAACCTCTCAAACATCCATGAAGGATTAAGAGGTCTCCCATATCAAGAATCAGTCGCAATATTCCAAGTGGATCAAGCCTCAAGATCGATAGTGTCACCAAATTAGGGTTTTGGTCGACCAAGGCCTCCAGATGACAATTTTCATCTGGGCATGAGCCAATACCTCAAAAAATGATCCAAAATGCTCCAAGAGACCTCATGGATCCAATCATCAAGCCAAATTGGCCTTAGGGGAAGCATTCATCAGAAATCAGGAATTAGGGTTTTTCACCTAATTCACCCCTGAGTTGACTTTTGAGGTAAGGCATGAACCAAGACCTTAAGCCTTGTTTTGAGGGCCTCAAATACACCACACCGATCCATTTGCAACAATGGATTGATCCAAGAAGCTTGATTCACAAGTTTCATTTTCATTTGGACCACAATTAGGGTTTTGAAGAAAAAGTCAACTGTACCTTTGATTTTGGACCAAGACATGTTCCCAAACCTTGGGACATGATTCCAGACACCCTAAAACACCTATGGAATCCATGCATTAGGTTTGAATTAGTTCAAGAACTTGATTGCATAGAGGATCACACAGTTTGGAATTCATTTGACAAAAAGTCATCTGTGCCCAAAATCAAGTTTCACTTTTTGAATTTTTTCGTAAACGTGGCTCCCCTAAGTCAAAAACAATGTTAATACATGAGTTTGATCATCATCCACCAAGAAAAATCAAGAAAAGTGAGGTTACCTGCAAAAGGGGCAACCATAAGAAACTTAAATTTTTCTAAGTTATGGAACAAAATGGATTTGGTACCAACTTTGCAAGGTCATAACTCCCAAACCTTAAGGCATTCTTCTTCCATCCAAAGCTCAAATGAAAGTTCATATGACATATTTCAAAGGTGTCAACTACAAAATATTCCAAATCCTCATGGATTTTGAGTTATAGAGTGATCAAAATCACAAAAACATGAAAATTACCACTTTTCCAACACTTTTTTAGAAAAAATTTAGACAGAACCTGTCTAGGTTTTTCACCAAATTTTGGACCATTTTTCATCATGATCCAAGCTAAACCAGGTCCATTGGTGGACATCAAAGTTAAAGTATGTCATGAGAGCTTTCCAAAAAGTACAAGAACTCCCATTAATTCAATTTGAGCAAGGAGTTATGAATCTCACAACATGCCTTGCTCAAACTGATTTCCAAGGCAGATTTTGTGCATTACTTGTGGCACACGATTCTTGAGTCCAATTTTGGTGACTATGCAAGACTGAACCTCATCCAAATTCAACAAGAATCTCATTCAATCATGAAAAACCTGCAAGCTTGGACCCTAAGGCAAGAATCCAATCCCTTTGGCATGTGAAAATCAATGTTGCAAATCCAAAACCAAGCTTTGTCATTTGGAATTGATGTGGTGCATTGAGCTATCATGAACCAGCACATATCAATCCAATTGAGTCAAGGTTGTTGCAAAAATCAGAAGACCTAAAGCTACCAAGACTAGCTCAAGTCAATGGCTAAGAGAAGACTTGGTACCTTGGAATTTAAGAAAGTGATACATGGGCATATCCATTGGTTAATAGAGTGAACCAGTTGCCATTCACTATTCCTTCAAAAACAAACTTCCTCTACTATAAATAGAGGTCATTTATGATGTTTCAAACCACACCAAAACAATACCAAAGCCTTGTTTTCTCACTCTCCCTCTCTTACTTCAATTTCAAGTCACATTGGAGCAATTTGGGATTTATTTAAACCAGAGCAAAAAACACTCAAATAACTATCCAAACACATCATAAATCATCCATTGGAGGTGTTCAAACCTTCATCCTTATTGTACAACATCAAAATCAGAAAGTCAACCTCCAAAACCTCGAATTTTGACTTTTCTGCATTTTCAATCACTTTCAAAACCAATTAACCCTTCAAATACTTTCCAGCTGGTTTTGATCATCCTAAAAGCTTCTAAGGGATTAATCAAGAGTGTTTTAAGCATTTGATTACTTCTGGCACAAGCATCTTGAAAGTTAGCAGAAGGAGCTTCAAGAGGTAACTGCATAACAACTTGAACTCTTTAAAACATGCATTGCTTTGATGTTCATTGATCATGAACATATCATACATATCATATGTGTTGTGTTTGAGCCAATTTACCATGCTATTATTGCCTGTGTGATGTGGTAGCATAGAACTTGCAAATCTTGGCCTATTTGAAACCACTATCGGGTTTTAAAATAGAAGCATCTTTAGAAAATTCTAAGACCACCATTGCATTCCTCATGAAATTCTAGGCAGGATCCATCTAAATTTCATCCAATTTCATGGAGAAATGAGGGAGATATGACCCTTCTTGCAAATCACACAAAACTTGGTTTTTACCTTGGCCTGACCTGAATTTAGGCTACCCATATACGGTTATGGGGTGGTTTTGATACACAGATGTATCATCACCCCAGTGGTAGCAACGCCCATGTGTTTGGTTGGAGGGTGTGGGTTCAACACCCACCGAGACCATTTTTATTTCCCTCTCATTTTGCTTTTTTTTCATATTTTTCATGATTTTCTTAATTAATCTCAAAATTAATTTCTCTCTCAATTTTAATTATTTTTTATTGGTTCTTTTTTTTGAAAATCTACAAAAATGTTGAAATATTTTATTCCACAAAAAAAAAATTGAATTTATATTATTTATTTAATATAGTTTGAATTTTTGTATTTAATTTCATTTTATTTGTTTTCAAACATTTTAAAAATGAGATTTCCACCTTGATCTTTCAAAATCAATTGAATTGTAAGCCTTCATGTGATTAAACATGATTTTCCAAAATATTTTTCAAAGCTTACCGCTTGTTTTTAAATATATTTGGTATTTTATATTTAATTTCCTTTGAAAATAAAATTATATTAATTAAAATTAGTGTTTCCCTCAATTTTAGTTTTTCAAACTTCATTTGAAACACTTATGAGCCTCTTGATAGAGTGTAAGTCCCATCCCTTTGTAAATAAACCATTTTTGGGCCTCAGACATTGTATAAGTCCCGATACGATTTTAAAAATCTCGGCACGATCGCCGTTTTCAAACAATTTCCATCTGGGCCTCCCCTTGTGTTGTAAGTCCCATTCTTCTTCATTTTAAATACTCTTGGGCCTCAAATAGAGTGTAAGACCCATCCTTTTTGTAAACACAATAATTTGGGCCTCTGTCATTGTATAAGTCCCTCTGTGGTTTTCAAAACTGCGACGCGATTATCGCCTTTTCGAAAGAATTCATCTGGGCCTCTCTTTGAGTATAAGCCCCGGACTTCCTTTTACAACAACTTTCCTTTTGATTTAGATTCAAATTCTAAGTTTTATCAAAACTTTCTTCAATTTCTTGAATAACTAACCATACAGGTGTAGTTGTAATCCTTGGGCTTACACAACTGTAAATTCCACTATCTTTTCAACACATACTTGTTTATATATATATATATATATATATATATATATATATATATATGCTTGTACATATTTGCTTAGAGTTTTCCCCAACAATTAGGTCTAGGTCTAGATCAAACTAGTGGCTACTCTTTTAACACAGTCAAAACTAGTTCCCCATAGGAAATTCCAAATACAGTCTTGCCTCCTCTTGGGCTTATACAATATGGAACAGAGAAAGGAATTATTCCCGGTGAAACTTTTCTCAAGACTGTCACAACTTAGAAATATTTGTACAAGAAATTCACTTCCTCAAAGAGGATTAATTCCCGGTGAAACCTCTTCTAAATTTCTTCAAACCCTAGAATTGTTCTGCAAGGAAAGGATTGATTCCCGGTGAAACCTTTCTTGAACGTTACTTAGGTTTGGACCCACAGGCTTCCTAAAAGCATCCTCAACCTCCTCTTGGGCTTTGTACAAGGACTCACAGGCTTCTTAGAAGTTCTCAGCCTCCTCTTGGGCTTAGTACAAGGACCCGAAGACCTCCTACAGGTATAGGACAGAACTTTAGTCATCTCTACTAGTTCAATCCTCCAGAGAGTCAGAATTTTAGAACATCCATTATAGGGTTGATTCTCATCCCTTAAAACATCTGCCTCCTCTTGGGCGTCATACAAAGATCATCCTACAGCTAAGGGTCAACCTCTTCATACTAGTAGACTTGGAAAGTCTCATCTCCTCTTGGATCTCAAAAAAACCCTCAAGTTTCCTAAAAGTACAAGAAAAACCCTGATCACTTCATCAATCTCTAGCAGAGTTTGAAACCTCCATAGATTTTCATACTCAAAGTTTAAACCTTTACCATCAATATAACCTTGACAGAATCAGAACCTTAGGGCATCTGATATTCTCAGCAAGAGTTGATTCCCCAATTTGGACCTGTCTCTGGATCTCAATAATCCTCAGCAGAAGTCAGCCTCCTCTTAGGCTTCATATAAGAATTTTCCCAACCTCCTCTTAGGATTTGTATAATGATTTTTCCTCAGAAGATTTAGCCTCAATCTTGGGCTTTGTACAATACAAATAAAACATCCCCAGTGAAGTCAATCTCTTTTAGCCTCAATCTTGAGCTTTATACAAGACAGATAAAATATTCCCCGGAAGAGTCAATTCTTTTCAGCTTCAATCTTGAGCTTTATACAAGACAGATATAAAACTCCATAAACAGAATCAACCTTTAAGCTTCAACCTTGGGCTTTGATCAAGGTACACAAAAATAGATATCCCCTTAGAGGAAATCAAGAGTTCTCTCTGTAGGAAGACATTTCACTGTATATCACATAACAAAACAGACAATAAAAAAACCCTAATTCCAAATAACTACTGCAAGTGGCACACTTGTTGATTCAAAAATCCAAGCTGTGGTCCCTCTTTTATCCTGGTAAATTTCCTCTTTCATCTAATTGCTGTAAGTGGTAAGCCTCTGGATTATTTACATCCAAGCCAATGTCCTTCTCTTAGCATGGAAGATTCCTAAGGAAAAATGGCATTGCTCTACACTGAGTTAAAGTTTCCTCCTTCAGGACATTTCCCTTATAAAAGAAATTATGGCATTGCTGGATTCCATACATTCCAGTTAAAGTAATTATGCTTTAAAATCAGTTACCCAACAACTGTGATAAACAGGTGAGATACCTCCCTTTACAGATGAAAAATTCTCTCTCAAACCCTTTAGCTTCAATCTTGGGCTTTAAACAAGACACCGAACATTTTTTTCCTCCCATGGAATAGGAGGAACTACGATTGCTCTGATTTCCCGTGTACCTTTACAGGAATACGTAGGCATAAGATTGCGAAATCTTAGCGAGCACACATATCAAAAACTTTAGGTCCAGTACCTTACCAAAAACAATAGAGAACTTGAAAACAACAAAAACACTCTCTTAACACTCCCAAAGGAGAAACTTTCCCAACCCATAACAGATAAACACCAGAAAGTATTTTAACATGCCAAAGAAGATCTATGGATAACCATATATACACTGGGTGATTGACAACTTCCCTTTGTATAACCTGACCCCGACCCCCTAATCTCTTAGCATTTGTTAAAGAAAACATTCGAGTGCAAGGTTAGTTTTAGATAGCTTCCCTTTCCTTTCCAGCTTCATAGGATAAATAAGAAATCAGAAAGTAGCACCCAATTCCAACCATTTCAGTAAGGTGGTCGCGTCACCGACAAAAATCGTACGCTACAACTAGGAGTTCTTTTTTTGTGGTAGCGTAGTTCATCTGTGCATTGTCTATGGTTCTACTTGCGTAGTAAATAGCATAAAGCTTTCCATCCTTTCTTTGTCCTAAGACAACACCAACGACATAATCACTAGCATCACACATTATTTCAAATGGTTTACTCCAATCGGGTGGCTGCATAATAGGTTCGGTAATAAGAGCATTTTTAAGATGTTTGAACGCTTTCAAGCAGTCTTCATCAAATATGAATTCAAGATCTTTCATTATAAGCCCGTTAGTGGTTTGGTTATTTTAGAGAAATCTTTAATGAATCGTCGGTAGAAACCGACGTGTCCTAGAAAACTATGAATTACCTAACGGTTTTCAGAGGATGAATATTTTCTATAATTTCTATTTTTACTTTATCCACTTCAATCTCTCTATCAGATACTACATGTCCAAGCATAATTCCTTCTCGAACAATGAAATGGAATTTTTCCCAATTCACCACTAAACTAACTTTAACACATCGTTCATGTACCATTTCTAGGTTCGATAGACATCCTTCAAAACTTTGCCCACAAACAGAGCAATCGTCCATAAATACTTCCATTATGTTGTCTATAAAATTAGCAAATATTGACATCATACATCTCTAAAATGTTGCGGGAGTGTTACACAATTCAAACGACATTCGTCGATAGGCAATGTACCATAAGGACAGGTAAAGGTGGTCTTTTGTTGGTCATTAGGATGAATAAGAATTTGAAAAAATCCTGAGTATCCGTCTAAATAACAGAAGTGAGAATGTTTAGCCAGTCGTTCAAGCATTTGATCAATGAAATGTAAAGGGAAATGATCTTTACGAGTGGCTTTATTCAGTTGTCTATAGTTTATGCACATTCTCAATCCAGTTTGAATTCATTTTGCTATGGATTCGCCCTTTTCATTACTAAAAACTGTAACACCTCCCTTCTTCGGTACGACATGTACTGGACTGACCCAATTACTATCAAATATCAGGTATATAATTCCTACTTCTAATAGCTTTTGTACCTCCTTTTTTACAACATCGCTCAAGATAGGATTTATTCTTCTCTGATGCTCTCTAGAGGTTTTACAATCCTCCTCTAGCATAATGCGATGCATACATATAGAGGGACTTATTCCTTTAAGGTCCGAGATATTTTACCCTAGTGCTATTGGAAAATTTCTTAAGACATGTAGCAATTTTTCGGTTTCTGTCTGTTCTAAGTCAGCATTGACTATTACTGGTCGTTGAAGCTTGGTGTCTAGGAACTCATACCTTAGATTTTTGGGTAGTGTTTTAAGTTCGTAAGAAGGCTTCTTCAGGCACGACATTGGATCGGGCGTTAATGCTAGACATTCCCTCAGACTATCATCTACGTATGGCTTGCGCCAATTATTGTCTTCGAATATAGGAGGTGCTGGAATCTTTAGTACTTTAGTATACTTAGATGCTTCTATCTCAATTTCTTTCACGCATTCATCGATGACGCTTAAGAAGCAACACGATTATTCTATAGCTAGAGCCTTTAAGAATTGAGCCAAAATAAATTCGATTTTTTCTTCACCAACTTCAAAAGTTAGTTTTCCTTTCTTGATGTTAATGATGGCTCCGGATGTAGCTTAAAAGGGTCTTCCTAGAATAATAGGTATGTTGGAATCCTCTTTTATGTCCATTACTACAAAGTCGGTAGGAATATAGAATTGACCTATACGAACGGGAACGTTCTCTAGCATACCTATAGGAAATTTAACAGAACGATCCGCTAGTTGTAGAGACATTTTCGTTGGTCTTAGTTCTCCTAAATCGAGTTTCTTGCATATGGATAAAGGAATTAAACTGACACTGGCTCCTAAGTCGCATAGAGCTTTGTCTATGACAAACTTTCCGATTACACAAGGTATGGAAAAACTACCTGGGTCTTTCAGCTTAGGAGGCATGTTGTTTTGAATAATAGCGCTACACTCAGCAGTAAGCATAACAATTTCATTAGCCTCAAGCTTTTTCTTATTGGATATGACCTCCTTAAGGAATTTAGCATATGAAGGCATTTGTGTAATGGCTTCTGTGAATGGTATAGTGATATTAAGTTGTTTTAGAAGTTCTATGAATTTCTTAAATTGTCCTTGATTTTTAGACTTAGCAAGTCTTTGAGGATAAGGTATATGAATCTTGTATGGTGGCGGAGGCATATACGGTGTTTCTTTCTCTGCGGCCTCTCCGCTTTTGTCTTCCTTTTCATTAATGCTTGGTTCGCTCTCTTTTTCAGTTCCTTTACCAGAGTTTTGGTACATGGATGAATTTTGGAGTCTTGAGTCAACTGGTCCATCAAGTTCTATTCCGCTTCGCAGTGTGATAGCATTAGCATGATCTTTTGGGTTTGATTGTGGTTGGCCAGGAAACGTTCCAGCTAGGGCTGATATCGTTGCTTGTTGTTCGGCTACTTGAGAAACTTGAGTTTCTAAAATTTTGTTATGGGTAGCCATAGCATCAAGTTTAGTTGCCATTTGCTTCAGCAATTCACTCGTGTGTACATTTTGGTTGGCGAACTCTTTGTTTTTGTTGTGTTTGAGTTGCAATGAAATTTTCTAATAAAATCTCAACGTTTGACTTTCTAGGTGCTTGAGGAGTAGCGGGGGCTCTTTTATGATAGCCTGGAGGAATAACAGAGGCTTGAGTGGGAGCGAATAAAGCATTGTTGCTCTTGTAGGAAAAATTTAGATGATTCCTCCAGCCGTGATTATAAGTGTTTGAGTACATGTTTCCTTAAGCGTAGTTTACTTGGTCGGTAGGAATACTAGCCAATAAATGAAATTCGCATTACCTTGCCCAAGGGTTCCACACAGTTCACAATTCGGTGTCACTGCGGCCACGGTGGCTGCTGGAGCTATAATCAAACTTTCAATCTTTTGAGTAAGCACATCCACTTTAGCACTGAAACGGTCCAAGTGTTAACTTTGTACATTCTGTTCTTCGTAGTAGGTTTTTCTGCAGGAGTTTTCTCACCTCCCCATTGGAAGTTGGTTTAAGCTATGTTTTCAATGAGTTGATAAGCATCTTCATATGGTTTGTTCATCAGAGCGCCTCCAGCTTCAGCGTTCAGACTCAACTTTATGTTGTAGAGATGACCATTATAGAAAGTATGGATTATCAACCATTGCTCAAGTCCATGGTGCAGACATAGCCTCAACATGTCCTTGTATCTTTCCCAAGCATAAAAAAGAGATTCATTGTCATTCTGCCTAAATTTGTTGATTTGGGCTCTTAGCATAGCAGTTTTGCTATGCGAAAAATATCGGGCTAAGAAGACTTTCTTCAACTCGCCCCACGTGGTGATGGAGTTGGATGGTAGAGACTAGAGCCAAGCTATATCTCTATCTCTTAAAGTGAAAGGAAAAAGACGTAGTCTTATGGCTTCGTTACTAACACCATTTGCTTTAACGGTGTCAGCGTATTGCACAAACACAGATAAATGAAGGTTTGGGTCATTTGTAGGACTCCCAACAAATTGATTTTGTTGAACGACTTGTAACAGCGAAGGTTTCAACTCGAAATCGTTTCAATTGATGGAAGGGGCAACAATGTTGTTATGTGGTTCATCCTGCAATGGAACAGTGTAATCCTTAAGAGGACAGTTCGGTGGATTCTCAGCCATGGGAAATCATAATTCAGGATAAGGAATTTCAGGTTCAGGAAGATTATACTTAATTCGGAATTCGTTGATTCGACTCCTTAGGTTAATAAAATGCTCGATATCGTCAATTGGTTGCTCAAACTTGTCGCCTTGAGAGCGAGTGTTTGGAATACAATCAATGAAATAGGAAAAAGGAAAATTTGGTGCCTTAGTCTATACAGTGCAACAATGGAATCACAATATTGACTAAATTAGTCCCCGGCAACGGCGCCAAAAACATGACCGCGCGACACTGAAGTGTCTTTTGGATAATGACTGCAAGTATACAGTTGTTGGTGTAGTTTTAAAAGTTTGTCGAACCCATAGAGACTAATAATCAAACTAATGTTATCTATTGTTACTGTGCAAAGCCAAGGCTAAAGGTTAAAACGATAAGAACGGAAATAAAAATACTAATTGCTAAAGGTTTGAAAATAATGGTAAAATGAGTCTGGAATATGGATTCTGTGTTCCTTAGGGACTTGTAGAATTCTGGTGCTAATTACGATTAAATCTAATTCCGTAGAAAATATCAACTTAAAGACTCCGTCTTACACTCTCGCTCGATTGACAAGAACCACACTTCCTAACCACAGGATTTTCCTCTCGCTCACCCGTTTCAATTAAAAAGCGTAATTTGAAAATAATTAAGATCGTAAATGATGCCTAAAGCGCTCTCGCTGTTTTTAGGATCGTTGCCTAGTTTCCACTATCCGGTTCATTCCTCACACTTTCGCGCTATCGGCCTGAATCTTAGTTTGTATTTATCTCTCGTTTCAAAACAATTTATCATACAATTGGAAACTACAACCAAAACAACACATAATCATAATTTCACACCTATAATTTCTACTGAGTCTCGTCGGTAACGACGGTCCTCATACGCCGAACTCAAGTAAATTTAGCAAGACATGACTATAACTAAAATCAACCTTATCAAACAAAGTAAACTTAAAACTAGCATGTTAAGCAATATTTAAAGGCAATAACAAGAGCAAGTAAATAAACGGTAAAAACCTGAAAATTAAAGAACGAAACTTGTATTGAACGAAAATGCTGGCAGACTTACTTACGATCCAAGAGTATAATACAACAAATAAAAAAGAAAAAACGTAAACAAATGCGACAATCCCTCGATATGAGTTATTGTCACTTTTACAGGTAATTTGTGCTTAATTCTAAAACAGAAAGTCGGCAGCGCTTCCGCACGTCATGGATATCCCGAAAACTGTTCCAGAGGGCCTATATAGAGAGAAATCTCCCTTGGTAACTGCACTGGTCGTGTCAGAAAATGGAGGGAAGAGCAGCTGACAAAAACTACTTGAAAAACTACCTCTGTTTCAGAACTACTGTTTGCGACCTAATGGCGAACACCATTTGGGCAATGACGAACGCCATTGCATCTTCATTAATTGACGTGGCATGGGCTGGCAATGGCGAATGCCATCTGGGGGTGGTGAACGCCATATCAGTAAAATAGACAGAATTAACTTTTTTTTGCTGCTCTTTTGCTCCTTCTTCCGATTTTCTCTCGGATCCGCAACGAGTGAGGCTGACAACTGCAAAACACACGAAAACAAAGTAAAAATGATAAAACATAATAAAATATGAACACAATATGTATGCAATAGGCCTAAAAACATGATATGATTCCTCGTTATCACATATGCCCCACACAACAACAAAAGCCAACCAACTGCACAACACACTACACCTATAGCACGCCTAATTCACAATCCAATTCTAAGCCACTACATGATATCGCGCACAACCCCCAAGCCAAAACTTTATTCAATTCCAAACAACAACCAGGTTCACGCAGACCCCACGCAAGTGTTGGCTGGGAATTTCGACGCCATGTTCCCATTTGAGAAACTAAGTAAAAATTAAAGTTTCTTAATTTTGGTGGACTTCGACAGGAGCTGGTATGAAGTTCTGTCAAAGTAGTTCTCATAAGGAGATGTGCTTGAGCAAATACTTAGAAATATTATCTAAGTATAGAAAGTCACTTCGACGAAGGGATGCTTTGAAGCCTTCCTTCGACAGAAGTTTGAATTTCAAAATACGGGTAGATAGCTATTTTTTGTCCTTACTCGTTTCTCAAGAGTGACGCGTGGCGAACTATGGTGAAATGAAGGCATGCAGGGCGAAACGTGTCAACTTTTGAATAAATTCTCGTTGGAGACAGTTATTTTGACGCAATATAAATAGGGGTCTTAGTATTAAGATTTCTATGTGTTCAATTATTGTACTATACTCAAAATTTACTCAAATTATCCAAGTTAACGTGAGAAAAGAGTTATTGTTGAGAAATGTACATTTGAAACACCATACATTTTATTCAATAGAAAATTACTTTCTTTTACCAATTGCTCTTTACTGGTTAATCCTGCAAGTAAACCAAATTAATTTTTTTGGAAGACCAGTGGTTGTTTACCAATTTTCACGGTAAACAAATTGGCATGCCCAGTTGGACTGTGCTATAGTGTTTTAAAATATTTTCTTTTACTTTTTCAGGAACATTTTTTTACATTTAAGTTCTTCATTTTTACGATCTCGCTACACTTCGTTGAATGAGACTTAAGAGTGGTAGAATAGCCACAAACAACGAAGAAAGGCCTAGAAGGAGATACGTAAGGAGAATAGTGAATCCAAATCCACCAAGTAGCCAAAATCCACCAAATGATGGAGAACCACCCCTTCTTCTTCGGGGGCAAAACGGTTTCAACGTCAGTGTCTGAAGCCATACCAACCACGAAAAGTTTGACGCCTATGCAGTCGATTGCACAAAGTGCTCCCATTCCATCCTATGGGGGAACACATGGTCTACCAACGACCCCCCCCCCTCCAGTGGGATATAGTTTATTCAGGGCTTATATGCTTAGATTTTCAATGCCACCAATAGGACATGATCAACCATATGGTATGCCAACGTCAGTGATGACAAGTTTGTACAATGCCTCATCATCATTTGTAGACCCAGTGGTGAATGTAACTTCGCCATTACAAGGATCTGGTTCAAGTATAAATAATATGGGTCGAATTAGCCAACCCTTGGGAACTAGATTTCCTACCCAAATGCCAAACATCACAAACAGTTCTGCAGCGGTGATAAGGCAACAAATAGACGAAAGTATTCATGAGATGGTCCAGATGTTTTCCCAACAAATGGGGGTTATATTCAATCCCTTAATCCAAAATACTACCCAAACCAACCAATAATTGGCAGCACAAATGATGCGCATTGCTGACTTCATTGGTGTTTCACAACCCCCTCGACACCCTCAGAGGGAATGAATGGTACAAAATACTGGGGTGGTCTTAGAAGAAGACCCTACAATTAATCAAGTTGAACCAAATGTACCCCAGGCGAGCGTTTTAAACCAGGGGGCGGTAGTCGAACCACCTAGGGTTGAACCTCTTAGATTTGAACATCCAATCCAGAGGGAACCAAGGGTAGTAATGGTAAATAGAAACCAGAACGCTGATGAAGTAATAAATCAAGTTCGACGCGAAGATGTAGCGGCGGATAACAACCTGGCAGCCATGGTCGAAAGGATTATGGCTAGAAATAGGGTAAATATTGGCCTTCATAGGCCAAACTATACATCACCTTTATCTGAATACACCTTACAGTAATATTTACCCCCTAGATAGAAAGTTCCCAAATTTACTATGTTTTCTGGGGATAGTAATGAGTCCACAGTCGAACATGTGGCAAGATACTTGATAGAGGCTGGAGAAATCGCTAACAATGAAAACCTAAGAGTGAAATATTTCCCAAGTTCACTCACCAAAAACGCCTTCACTTGGTTTATAACACTGCCAGTTAATTCGATCCATAATTGGACTCAGTTGGAGAGATTGTTCCACGAGCAATTCTATATGGGACAGACAAAGATAAGTCTAAAAGTATTGGCTAGCTTTAAGAGGGAGTTCTCTGAGCCAATTGGTGATTACCTAAATAGGTTTCGATTGCTTAAGGAAAGGTGCTTTACTCAAGTGCCTGAATATTAGTTGGTTGAAATGGCCGCTCGTGGCCTCGACTACTCAATTAGGAAGAAGTTGGATACCCAGTACCTGAGAGATATGTCCCAGTTGGCTGATAGAGTTTGACAAGTCAAACGAATGAAGGCTGAGAAAGCTAGGGCAAAGAAGAATAGAAAGGATAGGGAAGCCTACGTCGAATTCGACGAAGATGAGCAAGAAAATCGTGTCAATTCCTTTTTCGACGAGAGTGAAATCGACCTTGCTGAATTAAAGCAAGGCCCAGCTTACTCATGTAAAGTTTTAACGCCGTTGAATGGAGAGAATCCAGTTGATTCTGAGAAGAACGATAGGTTCCCTAAAATGACCTATACCTTCGACGTCACCAAGTGTGACATAATTTTTGATGTATTAGTTAATGATGGCCAAATGATAGTGCCTCCTGGCGCTAAAATGCCTCCCTTAGAACAGAGAAAAAAGTGAGGTTTTTGTAAGTATCATAATTTTCTTGGACATAAAACATCTCAATGTTTTCTTTTCAGGGATCTCGTTCAAAATTCTATCAAGGATAGATGTCTCGAATTCGCTGATAAGTCAAAGAACCAGATGAATGTGGACTCTAATCCCCTCCCCATCGCTGATGCACACTATTCAGAACCATCCATGGTAAACATGGTAGAAGTTGCTGATGACTACACTTGAATAGTTGCTGAAGGCTCTGATCAAGAAACCAATGAGGGTTTCGTCCAGATTGCTAGAAACTTCAATCACAAAGTCACTAAAGGCTGTGACAAAGAAGTCACTGATGGATTCACTAAGAAGGTCACTGACAACTTTCAAAATGAAACCACTGAAGGTTTCATGAAAGAAGTTGCTGAAGGCTTCGATAATGGGACTACTGAGGGTCCCAATCAAGTAATTTCAATGTGTGAAACTACTGATGGTTTCATATAAATCAATAATCTTGGAGTTAACATGGTCGAGATGACCAACGAGTCCACGATGGAAATGGACAAATGCACTCTTAAACAAGAAGAATATGCTAAAGTGGCATATCCAAAACAAGAAGAGAATCTGGTTGATTTTCTTCACAGATGCGGGCGAAATAATTCCCAAGTGATGTTGTGTCCCAGATGCAGTGCTATCTTCGACCGAAAAGCTGCGGAGAACATCCAAGGGGTTTGACGGTCGAAGGATAGGATGTAGCGTGCGATTTTTGTCGGTAACGCGACCACCTTACCACAATGGTTGAAATTGGGTGCTACTTTCTGATTTCTTATTTATCCTATGAAGCTAGAAAGGAAAGAGAAGCTATCTAAAACTAACCTTGCACGCAAATGTTTTCTTTAACAAATGCTAAGAGATTGGGGGGTCGGGGTCAGGTTATACAAAGGGAAATTGTCAATCACCTAGTGTATATATGGTTATCCATAGACCTTTTATGGCATTGGTTTAAATACTTTCTAGTGTTTATCTGTTATGGGTTTGGAATTTTTCTCCTTTGGGAGTGTTGAGAGAGTGTTTTTATTTTTTTTGGGTTTTTCGATGTTTTTGGTAAGGTACTGGATCTAAAGTTTTTCATTAGTGTGCTCGCTAATATTTCTCAATCTTGTTCCTACGTATTCCCGTTAAAGAAAACTGGGAAATCAGAGCAATCGTAGTTCCTCCTATTCTATGGGAGGAAAGATGTTTGATGTCTTGTTTAAAGCCCAAGATTGAAGCTAAAGGTTAGACTGAGAGAAAATTTGTCATCTCTAAAGTGAGATATCTCACCTATTCATCACAAAATGTTAGGTACTTGATTATAAAGGAAAATTACTTTAACTGGGATATGAGAATCCAACAATGCCATAATTTCCTTTATAAGGGTGATGTCATGAAGGAAGAAACTTTAACTCAGTATTGAGCAATGCCATTTTTCCTTATAAATATTTCATGCTAAGAGATGGGCATTGGCTTGGATGTAAATAATCCAGAGGCTTCCCACTTACAGCAGTTAGATGAAAGATGATTTTTGACCAGGATAAGAGAAGGACTCAAACTTGGATTTTGAATCAACAACTGTGCCACTTATAGCAATTATCTGGGAAAAAGATTTTGGTTGTCAGTATTGATGTGTGATTGTCATACCCCAAATTTGGACGACTAATATTTCCCATCATTGTGCAAATCATCATCACAATATGGATGAACCATCATGCCTCATTAGTCTCCCTAAAGATGGGTGAGCATTCACTACTATCAAAATTAGGGTTTCAAGCCCTCTCAGAGTTCTTAGACAAAGGATCAATCAACTAATGACATGATCTTCAACTTGTCTAGCCTCTCAAACATCCACAATGGATCAATAGGACTCCCACTTCAAGAATCAAGCACTAGGTTGCAGCCTTTTGAGTGGATCAAGCCTCACGATCGATAGTGTCACCAAATTAGTGTTTTGGTCGACCAGGGCCTCCAGATGGAGATTTTCCTCTTGGCATGAGCCAATACTTCAAAGCATAACCTATGATACTCCAAGGGACATCATGAACCCAATCATCAAGTCAATTTGGCTTTAGGGGATGCATTCATAAAAAATCAGGAATTAGGGTTTCTTGACCTAATTCACCCCTAAGTTGACTTTTGGGACAAAACATGAGCCAAGACCTCAAGAGGGGATTTGAGGGCCTCAAATACATCACATTGATCCATTTACAACAATGGATTGATCCAAGAAGCTTGAGCAACAAGTTTCAAGTTCATCTGAACCACAGTTAGGGTTTCGCAGGAAAAGTCAACTGTAGCTTTGACTTTTGACCTAGACATGCTCCCAAACCTTGGTACATGATTCAATACACCCTATAACATATATGGAACATGTCCATCAATTTTGATTTAGGTCAAGGACTTGATTTCATAGAGGATCACACAGTTTGCAATTCATCTGACAAAAAGTCAACTGTGCACAAAAGTCAAACTTTGACTTTTTGAGATTTTTCACAATTATGGTTTTTTAACCCTAAAATGATGTTAATGTGTGATTTGAATCATGATTCATCAAGAAAAATCAAGAAAAGTGGGATAACTTGTAAAGTGGCTAGGGTACCAACTTTGGAGGACCATAACTCCCAAACCACAAGGCCATTTTTCCCCATCCAAAGCTGGATTTGTAGCTCTCATGGCCCTCTACAAAAGCTTCAACTACACCTCCTTCCAATTCATTATGGATTCTGAGTTATGGTTGGATCAAAATCACTAAAAACATGAAAGTACAACTTTTCCAACACTTAGAAAAAATGCTGTCCAAGACAGATTTTGTTGGAAACACCAAAACTTGTGGGATTTTTTCATACAGTTCCAAGTTGAATCAATTCAAGGTGTAAACATCAAAGTTGTTGTACATATTGCCTACAATCCAAGCAACTCATTGGCATGAAACCACTCCACTTGAGCCAAGAGTTATGGCTGCTACAACACACCATGCCAAGGCTGCCATGAAAAATCAGTTTGTGAGTTCTCTTGCTATCCACGATTTCTGAGTCAAAAGTAATGATCACTATACCATATGCATTCAATCTGATCATAAGCCAACTGATCCAACTGATAGGGCTGAGTCCAAAAGCCAATGAATCTTCCAACTTGAGATTAATGCATGTTGGCATATATGTCTTGAATTCAAAGGCATTTATGTGAAATAGGGTAGTTTCAACAAAGCCACTCTACTCAGTCAAGTTCTCTGATTAAACAACAATAAAAACATCTGAAGAATGTGAATTTGGTCAAGGCATAGCCCTGCTCTTGGGAGGGGCTAGGTTGCCTTGCATGAGAAGAAATGCCACCAAGCCAAAGCCTTTGAATCTGATCTGATCCAACAGCCATTTACTATTCCTCCAAGACAATAATTTATCACCTTTAAATAGAGGTTCCAATTGATCATTCAAATCACACCAAAGCAATTTACAGCACTGATTTCTCTCTTTCTCTCTTAAGTACCAATTTTCTTTGTTTTTGAGCAACCACCATCGGGTTTTGAGTTGCAGCCTTAAGCAATCCATTCCAATTGCTCAAACACATCACATATGATGTATTTGAGGTGTCCAAACACTTAAACACCAACTGTAACACCTCTAGCTCAAAGTCACTCTTCAACCAAGCCATTATGCCTCAATTATGCAGCTGGAGTCCTCCAACTTGATCCAAAGGTTTTCAAAGTATTCCAAAGCTTGTAACACACTCCACAACATCCATTGAAGCTGTAGGGATCATCAAATCACATCTGGAACACATTTTGTGCAGAGTTCCATTTCAGCTTGCATCAAGGTAAGCATCAAAACTACATCTTCATGATCCATGCATATTTCCTCGCATGATATTTTTGCCAATTGCGTGCCATCATATGTTGAGTGGTTCCCCTAAAAAAATTTGATCATAGCCCTCACAACCATGTCTGCATGATTGCTTTTGCAAAATTAGGGTTCATACGTGTAGCAAGCGATTTTGGACGTGGTTGCGAAGCACTATCGCTTTGGGGTACTACAGCTCGATTCATTTTTTATCCTATTGAAGCTGATGAAGGAAGGGAAATAGATGTCTCCAATTAACCCTGCTTGAAAACTGAGTTTGAACAAATGACTGTTGGTTTACAGATGCTACAAAGATTGCGGGTCTCTCTTAGGTTATTTTGTTAAAATATGTGAAGGTACGGGATTTGGGTTTTGGATTAGTGTGCTCGCTAAGATTTTTCTTTCAATATTATGCCTACGTATTCCCGTTTACCGAAACAGGGAAATTAGAGCGATCGTAGTTCCTCCTATTCTATGGGAGGAAATGGTGTTTTGGTGTCTTGTTCAAAGTCCAAGACGTGAAGCTGAAAAGGTGGTTTATATCTTGTTCAAAGCCCAAGATGTGAAGCTGAAGGGTCTATTTGTATCTTTTTCGAAGCCCAAGATGTGAAGCTAAAAAGGTGTTGTCTTTAGAGAGAATTTGTCATCTCTAAAGGGGGGTCTGTTTCTCACAACTGTTGGGTGACTGACTATAAAGGAGAATTACTTTAACCGGGATATGTGAATCCTAGCAATGCCATAATTTCCTTTATAGGGGGTTTTAACCTTAAGGAGAAGACTTTAACTCAGTGTAGAGCAATGCCATCTTTCCTTAGGAATTTATCATGCTAAAAGAAGGACAGTGGTATGGATGTAAATAATCCAGAGGCTTGCCGCTTACAGCGATTAGATGAAAGGAGGTGTTGATGTTTGTATCCTGTGAACGAGGCACAATTTTGATGTTAAAAGGTTGATTGACTCAACCGGGGTTTTTCTAATACAAAGCCTAATAGGATGCTATTGGCCCAACAAGAGGGTGTTTTTATGTGTCTCGTACGAAGCCCGAGAGAGAGGCCAAAAGGGTTTGACTCAACAAGAGAGTGCTTTTAGATGTGTCTTGTACGAACCCCAAGACGGAGGCTAAAGGTTGACTTAACAAGAGAGTCTTTTATACTCAACAAGAGAGTGTTTTTGTATCTCGTACGAAGCCCGAGAGGGAGGCTAAAAGGATTATTGACTCAACAAGAGAGTCTTTTTGTATCTCGTACGAAGCCCGAGATAGAGGCTAAAAGGATTATTGTTTCAGTTGAGTGACAGGTCCAGTAGGTTGGTTAAAAGAGAAAATCAGTTCTTATAAAGAGACTGATTAAAGGTAAGGCTATGCTTTGGGATTGATCAGAGGATTAGGGTTATTTCCTGTTTTTTAAGGAAATGGGGAATCCAGAGGGTATTGGAGACTGTCCGAGTCTACTGGTGTTTTTCCCTACTTGAGAATGCCTTCGAGACTCAAGGAGATTAGACTGTCCAAGTCTGGAGTTTTATCTTTAGTACTATGCTTAAAGAAATAATAGTAGTACGTTCACGATAGAAATATCTAGACTCTTTGAAAGGCTGTTCTATTAAGATGACTAATTTCTGTTCCTATACCTCTAGGAGGTCGTCGGGACAATTTGTACGAAGCCCAAGAGGAGGCTGGAAACTTTTAAGAAGCCGAGGGACAATTTGTACGAAGCCCAAGAGGAGGCTCTCTTCCCGAAGGAAGAATCCTTATACGAAGCCTAAGAGGAGGCTGTGAATACTTCTAAGAAGCCGTAGGGTCCTTGTACAACGCCCAAGAGGAGGCGGGGATGCTTTTAGGAAGCCTGTGGGTCCCCAAACCCCGAGAAATTCAAGACAGGCTATTCACAGAGAATAGATCAAGCCAGGAAAGTCCGAGAATTTGGAAGAAACTCAAGAGATGCCATTCACGGAGAAAAGATCATCTCTGGGGAGTAGAGTTTCTTTGATAATTTCTAAGGGTGACAGTCTGAGAAAGGGTTCACCGAGAATGCTGCCTTTCACGTCTCCATATTGTTTAACCCCAAGAGGAGGGAAGACTGTATCTGGTAATCCTATGGGATCTAGTTTTGACTGTATTTAAGAGTGACCAACAGGTCTTAGTGCTAGACGTAGCTTCCGGGGAAACTCTAAATATCTATACTAGTATTACACAGTTGATATGAGTTAATGAAAGAAGACTTACAGTGAAACAGCCCCACAATACAGTTATATGTATATGAAAGCGGATAAAGAAAGCATATAAACACTTACTCGGTTGTAGAGCTTCCATGCTGTTTGGTTAGTTGTTCAACAAAGAAAGATTGAAAACAACAGTATATTCAAAATTAAAGGAGAAAGTATTTTGAAAAGATGTTGGGGCTTACAGCTCAAGGAGAGGCCCAAGGTTTATCAGTGATCGCACTGTCGTTTTGTACAGAGGGACTTATACAAGTGACTGAGGCCCAAGAAATTTTCTGTACAAGGGGATGAGTCTTACACTCTCTCAAGAGGCCCAAGTGTTTAAAAAAAAAAGAATGGGGCTTACAACACAAGGGTAGGCCCAGATGATTGGTTTTTTATTGGCGATCGCGCCGAGGTTTTCTTTTAACGCAGTGGGACTTATACAATGTCTGAGGCCCAAAAAGTTTTGGTTAAAAGGGGATTGGGTCTTACACTCTAATAGAGGCCCAAAAGATTTATTTTTGTACAAGTGGTGGGGCTTACAGCTCAAGGAGAGGCCCAAGGTTATTTGTTTGAAAATGGCGATCGCGCCGAGATTTTCAAAAACGCGGTGGGTCTTATACAGTGCATTGAGGCCCACAATGGTTTGGTTTTCAAAGGGGGTTGGGTCTTACACTCTAATAGAGGCCCAAAGGATTTTGAATGGGTCTTATAGCTCGACGAGAGGCCCAGGGTTTTTTTCAACGGACGATGATCGCGTCAAACTTTTTGAAATACAACGGGACTTATACAATAAGTGAGGCCCAAAATGTTTTGTATTTACAAAGGATTGGGTCTTACACTCTATTAGAGGCCCAAAAGTGTTTGAAATTGTTTGATAAGGGTGAAAATCAAAGAAACCCTAATTTGTTATTCTTTAAAAGTAAATATTTAAAGAAAATCAAATGAAATACCAAATAAGTTTGAATAAACCATTTGTGATTTTTGTTTAAGGATTGAGAAATGAGGGATTAATCACAAGGTTAATTAAAACTCACTTGGTTTTGATTTTCAAAGTAAATATCCACTTTTAAAATGTTTAAAAAAACATTAAAAATAAATTTATTCACAAAAATACTAATTATATTAAATAAATAATATAAACTTAATTTTTTTGTGGAATAACATATTTCAAAATGTTTGTGATTTTTTGCAAAAAGAACCAATAAAAAATAATTAAAATTGAAAGAGTTATTAATTTTCCAACTAATTAATAAAATATAAAAATATTGGAAAAAATAGCAAAAATGTGAGAAAACACAAAATGACATGGGTGGGGTTTGAACCCACGACCTCAAGGTTATAGGGCGCGCGCCTTACCATTGGGGTGGTGATACATCCATTGCTTGAAGTGAAACCACAAATATACAAGGCATGCCTTGTTTTCTAGGCCTGGTCAAGGCAATGCAAGACAAGTTTTGCCAAGAAACGGGAAGGTCCATAACTTTCTCATTTCTTAATGGTTGGGGACAAAATTTATATGCATCTGGCCTAGAATTTCACAAGGAATCCAATGGTGGTGGTATTTTTTTCAGATCATACTCCCTCCTCAAAACCCGATAGTGGTTTTGAAAAAGGCCTATAATTGCATTTTCTATGCTACACTTTGATACAGGCATGAATTACATGATGAATTGGTTCAAACATAACATTTATAACATGTATGAGGTGTGTAGGATCAGTGGACTTCAAAGAAATGCATATTTTGGAAAGTTCAAGTCATGATGCTTACCTCTTTTTGAGCTTTTGGAGTTTTCTGTGCAATCTGCCAAACTTCTTGTTCCAGAAATGTTTTGATGCTTTGGACACTCTCAAATGATCCCTTAGAAGCTTTGAGGATGGTTGGAATCAGCTGGAACCTGCAAAAACACAAACTGGCCCTTTCTTGCAAAAAGGGTTAAAATGACCAAAATATCAACTCTCTCAAATGGTGTTCCAGATGGGGGGAACCATTTAGGACAGTTCAAGGATGTTATTTGGAGTGTGTTTGAGGTTTTATCTAGTTTGGAAAGTGACTGAATTAAGACATGGCTTGAAAAATGCACAAAAGGCCTATTTTCAGGTTTTGAGAGGTGACTTTGTGATTTTGGTGTTACAGGTCACTTTTGATAGTTTGGATCACCTACATATGATTTTTATGAGGTGTTAGGATCATGAATTGTGATGGAAATGCTCTTTAACTCAAAAACTCAGAGTTACCTTGCTAAAGAAGGCATTTTGGCCTAAAGAGAGGGATTTTGAGGAAAGCATCTATTTGATGGCTTTGGCGTACTCAAACTGAGCACAAATGAGCTCTATTTATAGTAGAGCAAGTTTGTTTCGGGATCAATAGTGAATGGCAACTGCAGTAGAGGTTTGGCCAATGGTTGCACTTTGGAATCCAAGTCTCCTCTAGCCATTGACTAGAGGTTAGGGCACAGGGATGTGGTTTCCTTGGTCTTGGATAAGTCTTGACTGAATTCAGTTGCAAATGGATCAGTCCATGCCATCTTGGTGTATGCATTGAATGCTCTAATCCAAAATTGGAGTCTTGTCCCTCTTTTAGGCAATTTTAGGTTTGGCATGCTACTTCTTGTTCTAAGGACTTTGGAGGCTTGTCTCAGTGTTTGTCCCCTTTAAATTTGATTCTCAGATGTGTCCAAAGTGATGACAAGGCTTGGAATTATCATATTTTCCAAATCAAGAAAAAATGCAAAATTCTGCCTAGCCTTGGCAGTTTTCAGCAAGGCATATTGCCATTATCATATCTCTTGGCCCAAGTGGAATTTGGTGATGTTCTTGGCCATTTTGGAAAGCCCTCATATGATACAACAACTGTTTGATCATATTTGGTTTTGATACCTTTTGGATCCAAGTGAAAAATTCCCCTACATTTGGAAAAAAGTGAAGGCAGATTCTGACTTAGTGAAAATTTCACTGTGTTGGAAAAAGTGACATTTTCACTTTTTGTAATTTTGATCATTCCATAACTCAAAATCCATGAGGAATTTGGAGGGAGGTCAGTTTTAAGCTTTTGTAGAGGGTAATGAGATCTACAAATCAAGCTTTGGATGGGGAAAAATGGCTTTGTGGTTTAGGAGTTATGATCCTCCAAAGTTGGTACCCTTGCCACTTTGTTCATAACTTAGAAAATTTTCTAAGTTTTTATGGTTACCATTTTTACAAGTTATCCCACTTTTCTTGATTTTTCTTTATGAATGATGATTCAAATCATACATTAACATCATTTTAGGGTTAAAAAACCATTTTTGTGAAAAATCTCAAAAAGTCAAAGTTGACTTTTGTGCACAGTTGACTTTTTGTCAGATGAATTCCAAACTGTGTGATCCTTTAGGAAATCATGTCCTTGACCTAAATCAAACTTGATGGACATGTTCCATGGGTGTTATAGGGTATACTGAATCATGTACTAGGGTTTGGGAGCATGTCCTGGTCAAAAGTCAAAGATACAGTTGACTTTTCTCGCGAAACCCAAACTGTGGTACTGATGAAATTGAGACTTGCTGCTCAAGCTTCCTGGATCAATCCATTGTTACAAATGGATCAATGTGGTATGTTGGAGACCCTCAAATCCTCTCTTGAGGTCTTGGCTCATGATTTGTCCCAAAAGTTAACTTAGGGGTGAATTAGGTCAAGAAACCCTAATTCCTGATTTTTGATGTATGCATCCCCTGAGGTCAAATTGACTTGATGCTTGGGCCCATGAGGTTCCATGGAGTATTTTAGGATATGCTTTGAAGCATTGGATCATGCCCAGAGGAAAATTTTCATCTGGAGGCCCTGGTCGACCAAACCCTAATTTGGTGACACTGGCGATCTTGAGGCTTGATCCACTTGGAAGGGAGCAGCCTTGTGCTTAATACTTGAAGTGGGAGTCCTCTTGATCCCTTGTGGATATTTAAGAGGCTAGACAAGTTGAAGATCATGTCATTTCTTGATTGATCCTTTGTCTAAAAGCTTTGAGAGGGCTGGAAACCCTAAATTTGATTGTAGTGGATGCTCACCCATCTTTGGGGAGACTGATGAGGTATGATGGTTCCTCCATATTGTGATGATGATTTTCACAATGATGGGAAATCTTAGTGGTCAAAATTTGGGGTATGACAGATGCCCCTATTTAATCTTTTTGGACCCGAAGGTGTGAATGGCGATGGTATTCGGGCATTCAGGGTGCAAGAGGATTAAATATCGGAATACCCAAAATTTTGATGGTGATTATGAATGGTAGCTTACACATTCATCCTCTTTTGTTTAAGCAATGATGCTTAGAAAAGGTAAAAAGTTCCCCTCGATCCTGGTTTCTTACCAAGGAACTGGTCTTAGTTTCTGATGTAAACTTCCCCTCGATCCTGGTTTCCTACCAAGGAACTGGTCTTAGTTTCTGATATAAACTTCCCCTCGATCCTGGTTTCCTACCAAGGAACCGGTCTTAGTTTCTAATGTAAACTTCCCCTCGATCCTGGTTTCCTACACAGGAACTAGTCTTAGTTTCTGAAATAAACTTCCCCTCGATCCTGGTTTCCTACCAAGGAACTGGTCTTAGTTTCTGATGTAAACTTCCCCTCGATCCTGGTTTCCTACCAAGGAACTGGTCTTAGTTTCTGAAATAAACTTCCCCTCGATCCTGGTTTCCTACCAAGGAACTGGTCTTAGTTTCTGAAATAAACTTCCCCTAGATCCTAGTTTCCTACCAAGGAACTGGTCTTAGTTTCTGAAATAAACTTCCCCTCGATCTTGGTTTCCCACCAAGGAACTGGTCTTAGTTTCTTTTGTCAATAAACTTTTTGAGAAGGGACGCTATTCGTAGCGATTTTCCTCAAACTTCTCGCCGAATTTTCCTGGAGAGATACCATTTGATAGAAAAAGATTGATGTCAGAGTTGTTGGGGAACCCAGTCGTCTGAGTTGTAGAGGTGTTCAAACTCCTCTGTTTGGAGACGCCATTTGCTGACTCTACTGTGGAAAACGAGTCTCTTGAGAGACTGCTTTCATGCTTGGGGATATTACATCATACTTTTCTCGGGATCTTCCCGGAGAAACGCCATATGATGTGATCCAATTTTGAGATGCTGATGACCTTTTCATCAACGGTTTTTTTTCAGAGAAAAACTGCTATATTGCCGAATTTCTGCTTAAGAGGCTTCCTCTAGGGATTTTCCTTAATCCGGGAAAGCGAAAATATCATCTTCAATGGCGAAGAGTGTCATCGGTTGAAAGTTCTCTGGTCTTTCAGAGGTTCAAGTTATCAAAGTGGTCAAGGGCCAATTCTGATCTAGAACTAAACTGGGGGAGAGAGATTGTTCAGACGCAACCTTTCCTGACGAGGAAAGAACTGACAACTCAATCGAGAGTACTGTTATCACTAGGGGACAAGACCGACGGGAGTGCTAGTGATGCAATATGAATGTGAATGCAAATCAATAATGCATGATGTATGTATGTATATGCTGACAAAACTGACGCGCCATACAGACTAATAGATGAACATGACTGGATACTCGGCCATCGCGGGGCGAAGAAGTACCGCTGGTTCAAGATAGCAATTCCGCCTTGCTTAGGAGAAACGGTCCCTGTTGGGAGCGACGCTGGTCGGGCTTATGAGATGGGAACTCGGCCGAAGAGGTCAGACGGAGCATTCGCATCTGACATAGTTGATCCTTCATTCAAGAAAACTGGTTTAGAAGGAGTACTTTGATTATGCACTTTGAGGCTCGAACACCTTTGGAGAAGAGATCGATGTTCTTTCGATGTTCAACCGTCAAAAGAAATTGCCGTCTTTATTTTTAAAAGCAGAACAATTTTAACAAGTAAATTCATTGTTGTTTCGTTTCAAGAATCGTTGATCATGTTAAAATGTTGTTCTGTAAAGCTAAACAAATAAGAATTGCAAACAAAAGCACAGAGGCTCAAATTTTATTGGTAGGATGAAAATCAGCCAAACGCGTGATTCCATAGAGCATTTACAAAGTTTAGAAAATGGTAATTTACAGGGAAAAGGGGCTACGTTGAAACATAACGACCACTATCCTTCTACCAACTTTGAATTCTGGGCATCCTGAGCTTCTGTCGATGATGACCTTAACTGGAGTTTCCTAACAGATGATGTAACTGCTGCTGAGGGACTTGCCGCTTTGTCGAAAGTAGTTACTTGCCATTATCCCTAATTTTTGCCTGGATTGTACTTTGAGATTTCCAATCCACCGGGATGATTTTTTATCACGTCTCTAACTTTTGCCTGGACCGCCCTTTTGGGTTTTCAATCCACCGAGACGTTTTTTTTAGGCGAAGTATTTCTTGACTACATCAACATTTGTGGGGTAGGCAAATTCCTCTCCGTCCATGGTTGCAAGTCTCAAGGCACCACTTGAGAAAGCTTTCTTGACCACATAGGGGCCGTCATAATTCGGAGTCCATTTGCCCCGAGAATCAGTGAGAAAAGATTGTATCTTTTTTAACACAAGGTCTCCTTTCCTGAAGACGCGAGGTCGGACCTTTTTGTCAAATGCCCTCTTCATTCTTTGTTGATACAACTGACCGTGGCATAACACCGTTATTCGTTTCTCTTCGATCAGGTTGAGTTCGTCGTGTCGACTTTGACACCATTCAGCTTCTGTAAGCTTAGCTTCCATCAATAGCCGGATTGATGGGATCTCTACTTCTATGGGAAGCACTACTTCCATGCCATATACTAGAGAGAAAGGGGTAGCCCCTGTTGAAGTGCGGACAGATTTGCGATAACCGTGAAGAGCAAAGGGTAGCATCTCGTGCCAATCTTTGTAGGTTACATCCATCTTTTGAACAATCTTCTTGATGTTCTTGTTAGCCGATTCTATCGCTCTGTTCATCTTTGGTCGGTAGGGAGATGAGTTATGGTGTTCGATCTTGAACTCTGTGCATAACTCTTTCATCATCTTATTGTTCAAGTTAAATCCATTATCTGTAATGATCTGGCTTGGAACACCATAATGGCAGATGATATTGTTTTTGATAAATTAGACCACCACTTGTCGGGATACATTGGCGTATGACGCTGCTTCGACCCACTTGGTGAAGTAATCGATGGCTAACAGGATGAACCGATGTCGTTTCGAAGCCTTGGGCTCAATCAAGCCAATCATGTCGATTCCCCATATGGAAAAAGGCCATGAGGAAGAAAGAACTTTGAGATGCGTTGGCGGTACAGGAATTTTGTCGGAGTATATCTGACACTTGTGACACTTCCTCATGTACTTATAGCAGTCAGATTCCATGGTCAACTAATAGTACCCTGCTCTTAGAATTTTTCTCACCATTGTATGTCTGTTGGCATGAGTGCCAAAGGACCCTTCGTGAATTTCTTTTATCAGCATGTCTGCTTCTGGTCTGTCTACACATCGGAGCAAGACCATGTCAAAATTGATCTTATAGAGTGTATCACCGCTCAGGAAGAAACTTCCTGCCAACCATCTGAGGGTTTTCCTGTCCTTCCTTAGTGCCCCAGGTGGGTACTCTTGTTTCTGAAGGAAGCATTTGATATCTTGATACCAAGGTTTGTCATCTATGACTGCTTCAATCGTGAAGATGTAAGTGGGCTGTTCAAGGCGTATTACGTCGATCTTAGGTATGTCATTCCATTGACCTACACTAATCATGGAAGAGAGAGTGGCTAATGCATCAGCCAGGTGATTCTCCTCACGAGGGATATGATGAAACTCGACTCTATTGAAGAAGGGTAGACACCTTCTCGTGTAGTCTTTGTAAGGAATCAATCTTGATTGGTATGTGTTCCAATCTCCTTTAAATTGATTGATAACAGGGCTGAATCGCCGTATACATCCAAGTTCTTAATCCTTAAGTCGATCGCTTCTTCGAGTCCCATAATACAAGCTTCGTATTCGGCCTCGTTGTTTGTGCACTTGAATGTCAGTCCGGCGGTGAAAGGAATGTGGGTACCCTGAGGGGTGACAATGATTGCCCTAATTCCGTTTCCATAATGATTGACAGATCCGTCAAAGATAAGCCCCCATTGGGACCCTGGTTCTGGCCCTTCACCGGGTAGCGGTTCATCGCAATCTTTCATTTTTAAACACATGACATCTTCGTCTGGGAAGTCAAACCCGATTGATTCTTGATCGTCAATCGGTTGATGAGCCAAATGATCGGCTAAAATACTCCCCTTAACGGCTTTTTGAGCATGGTACTCTATGTCATATTCTGATAGCAACATCTGCCAACGGGCAATCTTTCCCGTGAGAGTAGGCTTTTCAAAGACATACTTGATTGGATCCATCTCGGAGACCAACCAAGTAGTGTGACGAATCATGTACTGGCGCAGATGTTTGGCTGCCCATGCCAAAGCGCAGCAAGTTTTACAAGCATAGTATACCGAGTCTCGCAATCGGTGAATTTCTTGCTCAAATAGTAGATGGCAGACTCTTTCCGTTTGGTTTCGTCTTGTTGGCCAAGTACACAGCCCATGGAGTCTTCCAGGACGGTGAGGTAGATAATCAGCGGCCTTTCTTCCACTGGAGGTGATAAAATCGGAGGGTTCAACAAGTATTCCTTAATACTGTTGAAGGCGGTTTGACAGTCTTCTGTCCAAACGCAGTCCTGATTCTTTTTAAGTAATTTGAAAATTGGCGCACATGTCGCGGTCATGAGGAATATGAATCTGGAGATGTAGTGCAAACGTCCCAGGAATCCTCTGACTTTTTTTTCAGTTTTTGGAGAAGGCATTTCTCGAATGGCCTTGACCTTGTCAGGATCAACCTCAATTCCTTTCTGGCTGACGATGAACCCTAAAAGTTTTCCCGAACGAACACCGAAGGTGCATTTGTTGGGATTCAAGCGGAGTTTGTACTTTCTCAACCGCTCGAATAACTTTGACAGATGGGTCACATGCTCCTCTTCTGTCTTAGATGTAGCAATCATATCATCGACATATACCTCGAATTCTTTGTGTATCATGTCATGAAACAGAGTAGTCATGGCCCTTTGATAGGTTGCCCCGACGTTCTTCAAACCGAACGACATTACCTTGTAACAAAAGGTACCCCATGGGGTAATGAATGAAGTTTTCTCCATGTCCTTCGGCACCATTTTGATCTGGTTATAGCCCGAGAATCCATCCATGAATGAGAAAACTTTGAACTTTGCTGTACTATCAACCAGCATGTCAATGTGTGGTAAAGGAAAGTCGTCATTTAGACTAGCCTTATTTAGATCTCTGTAATCCACACACATTCTGACTTTTCCATCCTTTTTTGGAACGGGTATGATGTTGGCTAACCATTGAGGATATTCTGGAATGGCGAGGAAACCCGCGTCAATCTATTTCTGTACCTCCTCTTTGATTTTGATGGCCATGTCCGGGTGAGTCCGCCTCAAGCTCTGTTTTACTGGCGGATATTCCGATCTCAACGGTAAATGATGTTCTAAGATGCTGGTATCCAACCCTGGCATATCCTGATAGGACCAAGCGAATACATCGGGGAATTCTTTGAGAAGCTTTGCCAAACCCTCTTTGGCAGTTGGACTGAGCAGTGCCCCAATCCTGATTTCTTTTCTCTCTTTTTCCGAACCTAAGTTTACCGTTTCCAACGTCTCTTTATGAGGTTCAATGGACCTTTCCTCCTGTCTGATTAACCGGGAGAGTTCTTCTGGAATTTCGTCGTCATTCTCTTCTTCAGCCCCAAATACCGGGAACTCAAAGTTGGGAGAAAGCATCAGATTGTATGTTTCAACGGGGTTTAAAACAAGCAATCTGCATGACTGTATGATTTGTGTTTAGAAGAGATAGAGAGAATCCAAGAGTGTGTGCAGTGTATTTCTTTGAAAAACTGCTTGTTTATTATTATTGATTTGTTTTTTAGGATTACCATTTTCTGAAAAAAAAAAGGAAAACAGAAAACAGCAATAAATGAGGGAATTACAGAACGACATTATTTTATTCATGAACAAGTCGATTCTTGAAACTGCAGCCCTATAAAACAAAACTCTATCGCTTTGGGCGAAGCGAAGAGGGAAATTTACAGAAAGTGAGCCCTATCAAAACATCCATTTTACCTGGGCAGGGTGAAATGTTAAAGGACGACAATTACTTTGACTTATGAATAATCTTCGGAACATCGATAGCAACCCATTGGCGGCGAACTCCTCGATGAATCACAAAGTTTGGCACCTTCCTTGATTTGTCTTCAGAAATAACGCTGATTTCTGGTGGAGCAGGATCATTGGAATCTGTCTCCCAGGCAGAGTTGTCGTAGGAGGATTCCTCTATTGCATTTTGCATGGCATTTGTGCTCTCAGGTAGATCTTCCCATCCAGTTGGCTGGATGTCTTCGAGCTTGATACGAGAGCTTTCGGGAGCAGTGTACTTGACCATATAGTCGTATTTCCCACTTGGTTGTCCCAGGGTGTCCCAAACTTCTTTGGAACTGGATGAGTCATCCTTCTCGATGACGTTGACCTCTGGAAAAGCCTAGTTGATGAATTCAAGTCCTGCAAACATTGCAAATTCATCGTCGTACTGGACGTTTTCTGAATGGCTTGAATGTTGATCCCATGACATGGCGGGGACACAGGTATTCTGTTCAATGATGCTCAGCTGATTTTCTTGCCCCAAGTCTCTTGGATACGGCTGCCACATTGGCAGGCCACCCATCGGGCCATAATAGTTGTGGTCAAAGTTGTCCTTTATCAGAGTGTCCTCCTCTAATGAGTTTGGTGGAGCACGGCATCCTTTCGGATCACACTCTTCGTATATCATTTCGACATCTGACCTGGGTATAAATATTGGACTCTGTGTAGGAAAGCAAAAGGGAGTCTGCGTTTCGTCCTGAGACATATAATCGTCCTTGTTAAGATAGGACTCCCATTCTTCCTCCATATCAGAGGAATCATCTTTATTGATGGTATGCATTTCTTGAGGCACTGGGTGAAGGAAACCTCCACTGTGGAAGTCTTGAATGGGATGAAGACTTTCATTGCTGGTAGTAGCTGTCTGGGTACAGGTTGCAGAAAAACCAAGACCCTTCTTTGTTTTATTGTTAGTAGGAATGACAAGCTGTCCCCATCCTGTTGTATTGGTACTCTCGACCGCTTTGATAACATCTTTGTATGAGGAAATGGAAGTTCCCTCTACAGATTGATTGTCCTTGCTCATTGACAGTGCTTGGAACTGAGTTCCAATAACCTCCTCGAGTTCTACACTAGTGGATGATGATAAGTTACTCACGAGCAAGGCTTGTTCTCCACAGACCGTGACGAGCTGGTTGTTCTGGATGAACTTTAACTTTTGGTGGAGGGTCGAGGTGATCGCCCCAGCCTGATGTATCCAAGGTCTTCCTAATAAACAACTGTACGTTGCCCTGATGTCCAGACCTGGAAAATGACTTGGAAAGTGTGAGGACCAATAATTATGGGAAGGTCGACTTCGTCAATAACCTCTTTTCTGGACCCGTCAAATGCTTTGACGACGACCTCACTGGTTCTCATCGGGGGTCCTTTGAAGGATAATTGCATAAAAGTGGACTTTGGCATAACATTCAGGGCTGACCCTGTGTCTACCAGTACAGTGGCTAAAACATCGCCCTGGCAGCTGACTGTGATATTGAGCGCCATATTATGACGGCGACCCTCTTCAGGTAATTCATCATCACTAAATCCCAAGTTATTGCAGGAAATGATGTTAGAGACAATGCTATCGAACTATCTAATTGTTACATCCTGTTCTACGAAGGCTTGCTCCAAGACTTTCTGTAGAGCTCCCTGTGCGCTTCTGAACTGAGTAAAAGTGACAGCACAGAGATCTTTGAAGGAGTTTGTAATAGCTGATCAACAATGTTGTATTCACTCCTTTGGATGAGCTTCAGCATCTCATCGTTGTCTTTTGAATGGTCGGGATTACTGGATTGACCGACTGGTGGATTGGGAACTTCTGTCTAAGGTTCCTTTTCTTTGTTAAGTTCTCAAACTCCTCGGTTGAAGATTCGACCACTCCGTGTTACTCGACTGATGTCTGCAATATTCACGACGGAGGGTAATAAAATTTCCTTTCCATTCTCGACTGTTGTTGTACCGTATTTGTAAGGGATAACCTTAGTTCATTCATATGGTAATGGTCCCGGTAAATAGATGACTATGGGAGCCTTCTGATTTTTCCGACCATCGTAAGCAATTTCGATCCGTTCCTGGTTAGGAACTCTCGATTTGTCAAGTAGAGGGATGATGGTACAAACATCCCTAGCCCTCTGATGATCAGAGATTACGACAACCTCCTTAATTTGATCAGCGAGGTAGTCCGGTGCCCAGTTGATTGGTCTGGAACCCGAATATGGACGAATCTCTCTACGATCCACCTGACCCTGAAGAGCTGCTCGCACAAGGTAACATCCTTGGTTACTTTTCGAACAGACTCTACAACGTCCATAGTTGTGTTGTGGCACCTGGCCACGTGTCGCTCCCGAAAGATTCGCATCCAATGGTACAAACGCGAGAGTCGAGCAGAAAACACAGAGTCGCCAGCAATGTGTATTTATCTCGAGAGAGGGAAAGGAAACACTGCATAAACCTGAGGAGAAAGGGGGAAAGACATGGTCATCGCAACCATAGTCCGGGTTCGAGAGTCGGTTATGCGAGGGGAAGGTGTTAGCACCCCACGCATCCATCGTACTCGATGAGATCCATGCTTTTTGTCTAAACGGAGGGTGAGATGTCCTACTATCTATGGCTGAACAAAAGAAAACGGGGATGGGGGTGACTAAGACGGACTCGGTAGGACATATTCGATGCCCTAGGCCTACGTACTCCCTCAAGGTTGCTCGCCAAGACAATCGCTGTCTTGTGCCTACATATCCTCAATCGGACGAGAGAGAGGAATCAGAGCTAATGTAGTTCGTGGGTACGACCACGAATGGGTAAGTGTTTTTTATGAGCGACGTTAGATTCGCGTTCGGCTGTTAGGGTCGATGCCTGTTTGCGACTCAGACGGAAGGTAACGTGCTCTTTTCTGAAAATGGTCTGGAACCAAACAATCCCGAAGGATAAAAAGATTTGAATTTGTTTTTGTGTTTTTTACATAGAAGTGTTTTTTAAGTTAGTTCATAACTTGCATTGCACCAAAGGCTAGGGCACACGGACGAATACTTAACGAATCGTCCCAAGACAGGACGCCCGCTAAGCACTCTAGAAAGATGAAAGGAAGCCCCTCATTTCTCATTCCCCACGCTTAAGTCTCATGCGCAATACACTTTATCTTTATTAAGTGTTTTCAAGAAGTTTTGAGATGCGAAGAGAGAAGACACAAAGGAAACTCTAAAGGGAAACTAAGAGTCCTAATGTTATCATGCATGGGTAACCTATGGTTAGTGAGGCTTAGGAGGGACAACTACCTAAAACCTAATGCTAATCCTACTCCAAGCTTAATCAAAAATTAAGTTGGACTAGGTAGCTCTAAAGGGAGAGAATCCAAGACTTAGACAAGTCTTGAGATTCATGGGAGGAAGAGAGTGGAAGAGAGGAATGAGAAAGAGAAGGAGAAGATGAGATACAATAAATGGCAGCAAGCACATCACATCATAAATGTCCAACTCAAATCATCAAAAATGTTTCAAAGATCAATGCAAAACAATTCAAGTAAGCATGCAAAGATAAACATGAAAAAAGGCAAGCATACTTGTATGAAATGCACAATTAAGCATACATGGACTTCATATCAAAATGAAATGAGAAAGATATATGAAGATGAGTGCAAGTCAGAACCAAAATCATATTATCATCAATAATTCTCATGTGCAAAAGGAGATCAAAACATGAAACATTATGCACCAAAGAAAGCTACAAAAAGAGGACAAAGTTCCCACACTTAAGCATACTCAAACATGATTCAAACATGATCCATAAATGGCAAAATTTGGTCACAAGGGACCTCAACCAGGGGTAAACATCATACCAAAAGCTCATGCAAATAATCACAAAGAAACTCAATCAATTAGGCATGGCAAAGCCATTAGGGTTAAGAGATGTCATATGATGATCATGCAAAATTCACTTAAGCACAAATAATCAAACATATATCAAATGACACTCAAAAATTGTGAAATCAGAACCCAAATGACATAAGTAAGAGGTTAACAACATGCCAAAAGATCACACCAAAATTCAAAGTTTAAGTACCTCAAACAATTAGGCAAAGATCACATAGGAACCATGAATCAATATGCAAAGGAGAGGGACTAAAATGCAATATGCAAAGAGTTTAAAAATATGTGAAAAATATTTTTAGTAACCTCAACATGTCCTCTAACAAATGCAAAAAGAATGAGATGCAAATCATGTATAGATGATGAGAACAAAAATCAACAAGGCAGGGTGTGCATATATGAAACAATCCAAAAAGAAATTAATTAAAAAATTAAATCAGAGGCACAAAATAAAAAAAAATGGAAACTAAAATTTTCCAAAATTTTATAAAACCCTAAGGATGTTTCATTATTTTTTTCATAATTTTTGGGTGCTTAAAACTATTTTTAAAAATCAAAATGCAAAACAAAACAATTAAATGAAAATAAAAAGAAAATAAAATAGCCAGGGGGTGCAACAAGCAACAATTCCACGTTGAAAATTAAATGGGCTCAGAAAAAGGGGGTTTGGAAAGCAAATCAAGGCCTGGTCCAGTCCAAAGCGCAAGTCAACATAAAAAAAGAATGGAATCAGTCAACCAAAAGGCCTAATCCACACCACCAGATTAATCCAACGTCACACAATCAGTCAACACAAACAATAAGTAAACATGATTAAATGCTCAGATCAAGAGTTGATGATAACAAGGTACACGCGCGCACATCCAATCACTCAGAAATTAAAAGAAATCACGTGAATAGCACATGGAATTTTTTATGCGTTGGCACAATCAAAACCATCAGATTAAATCAATGCACCAGATCAAGTCAATAGAATCAAAGGTTACGCAAGATGTGTGGCTCAGATTTCACAAACATGGTAACAATCATGGAATATCACACACACAATTAATAAAATAAAATGAAGATTTTAAAAACGTGGCTGAACGTGGACCATCAGATCTGGACCACGAACGGTCCAGATTTCATCTTCTCCATCAAAATCTCAGATGACCTGAAAAGAAACCAGGTGCCGGAACCCTAGCTCCGGTCACCTTCTCCGGCGACCTGCACTTCAAAAATTCCCAGAAATTGCAAGCAGGTATACCATTCCACTCAGATTTTCACAAGGATTATGAATATGCAATTAGTTTTCACAAACAACCAACACACAAGCCAAATCGAACAGAATAAGTTTGGATCTAAAAACTTAAATCTCAAAATTCAAACAATCCACACGTCTAAACTCAAAACTAAACAGATCAGCATCATCAGTGAACATCATAGATCATTTTGCAAGCAAGAAAAACAAGTTACATGATCATGAAAAGTATGCTAACCTGAAAACTGTAGAGCTCAAAATACACTACGATCTCCTTCCAAAAGCTGCTGATCTTCCTCTTTTGAGCTCTATTTGCAAAATAAATGCAAATAGAGGCTTGAAATTGGCTGGATCTAAGGTTTTGAACTTGAGCAACTTGAACACGAACTTGATGAAATCCTCACTCTAAGCTCAAACCAATGGTAGATTCTTGTTCCTCTCACCACACTGATCAATAATGTGCAAAGAAAACTTCAAAAACTCTCAAGAGAAGAGAGATTCGAAGAGAGAAAAGTTTGGAGGTGAAAATGGATTCTGAGCAAATGAGGGTGCATGACCTAGCTTTGTGCGTGTGAGTAAGCTTATATACTCTCCATTAGACCTCTCATCATGATTAGCAATTGATTAAACCCCTGATTAGTGAGTTTTGAGTGGTTTTGCAATTTTGCAATTTGTGTTCAATCCCTTAATTTATTCGTGCACCTTCATGCTTTTCATGATGGATACCTCACACTTGACTTGCTGATCACTTTTCAAAAACAATTGGGCCTTGAATTTGCTTAGATAATGAGATTTGGATCGATTTGCAAATTGTTTATTTGTTAAATACACCATGTATACGTCACGGTTTGGCATGAAACAAGGGTCAAAATTGGTGCTCATGGCTTGTACTTTGATGGTACAATATAACTTGAAGTAATTGAAGTGATTACAAGTCCTTTTGGATGAAAATGCAAATGGTGGAAAATTGGTACATGTGGAAAACCTCAAAATGCACCTTGCCTTGCCTTAGCCATAACTTGAGTTCTACAAAAGGTATGAACATGTTCTAGTACTTTTTGGAAAGGGGAGAGAATGATCTTCAACTTTCATGTTTGAGTAAAATTCATTTGAAGCTTCTTTGATGATGAAAAGTCAAGTTGAATGTAGTGTAAAAACTTGCCAAAAATGGAAACTTCTCATTATAGGTCATTTTCCAAATTTAGTAACTTTTGTACAAACCCTTGATTCTTGATAAATGGTATGAAACTTGACCCTTGAAGACCATATGAGGATGTGAGACCTTGAAAACCCTGAAGAGAACCTCAAAATTCCACAGTTGACTTCCCCTCTCACTATTGACTTTTCTTGGTCTACAAGCAATTGATCCACTGAACATCTATCACAATGAAACACTAGCCAAGTCTTCCTCTATAAGCACTTGTGAGCACATGGAAACCCATGAGAGCATGCTTGAATCCACAAAGTTCAACAAGAAGTCCTTTGGGTCAAAAACCCTAATTTGGTCCCTCTGGTCAGGCGGGAAAGATTCACTTGAAATCCTTTGCCATTCTTGACCTTATGAAGATATGATGAACTCCTCAAACCATCTTGAAGCTTGAGACTCCTTTGAGATGAACCAAGTACCTTGATCCCATGCTAAGAACCAATTCTATGCACAAATGCTAATGCTAGAAATGCAAAGAAACATAAGCCAGTTAGCTAAAAGTAAGAGGGCAAATTTTGAGGTGTTACAGCTGCCCCTATTCAATCGGCTTGAACCTGAAGGAATGATAGCAACGGCTTTCAGACATTCAAGGTAGAAAGTGAGTTAATACAAAAAGTACCCAGAAATTTGTAAACTGGTGGTAATGAGAACAAGCACGACCGAAAGCGGACTCGAAAAGGATAGATCGACCGAAGGCAGATCCACTAGGGATATAAGAACATACGGGTACGACCGAAAGCGGACTCGAAAAGAAAGACCGACCGAAGATGGAATTTCAACAACAAACGAGTACGACCGAAAGCGGACTCGAAAAGAAAGACCGGTCGAGGACGGAGTTTCAACAACAAACGAGTACGACCGAAAGCAGACTCGCAGCAACAAATGAGTACGACCGAAAGAGGACTCGAAAAGAAAGACCGGCCGAGGACGGAGTTTCAACAACAAACGAGTACGACCGAAAGCGGACTCGCAGCAACAAACGAGTACGACCGAAAGCGGACTCGAAAAGAAAGACTGACCGAGAGCGCTCTTTCGACAACCAAACGAGTACGACCGAAAGCGGACTAAGTGGGGATACAAAGGCAAACGAGTACGACCGAAATCAGACTCGAGGAGAAAGAACGGCCGAAAACGCCCTTTCAACAGCAAACGAGTACGACCGAAAGCAGACTCGAGAAGAATAAATGAGTACGACCGAAAGTGGACTCGAGAAGAAAGACCGGCCGAAAATGCTCTTTCAACAACAAACGAGTACGACCGAAAGCGGACTCGAAAGAATAAACAAGTACGACCGAAAGCGGACTCAAGAAGAAAGACCGGCCTAAAACGCTCTTCCAACAACAAACGAGTACGACCGAAAGCGGACTCGAAAAGGATAAACGAGTACGACCGAAAGCGGACTCGAAAAGGATAAACGAATACGACCGAAAACGGACTCGAAAAGAAAGACCGGCCGAAAACGCTCTTCCAACAACAAACGAGTACGACCGAAAGCGAACTCGAAAAGAAAGACCGGCCGAAAACACTCTTCCAACAACAAACGAGTACGACCGAAAGCGGACTCGAGAAGAAAGACCGACCGAAAGCGCTCTTTCGACAACCAAACGAGTACGACTGAAAGCGAACTCATTGGGGATACAAAGGCAAACGAGCACGACCGAAAGCGGACACGAAAAGAATGAACGAGTGCAATCGAAAGCGGACTCGAAAAGAAAGACCGGCCGAAAACGCTCTTCCAACAACAAACGAGTACGACCGAAAGCGAACTCGAAAAGAAAGACCGGCCGAAAACACTCTTCCAACAACAAACGAGTACGACCGAAAGCGGACTCGAGAAGAAAGACCGACCGAAAGCGCTCTTTCGACAACCAAACGAGTACGACTGAAAGCGAACTCATTGGGGATACAAAGGCAAACGAGCACGACCGAAAGCGGACTCGAAAAGAATGAACGAGTGCGATCGAAAGCGGACTCGAAAAGAAAGACCGACCGACAACGCCCTTTCAACAACAAACGAGTACGACCGAAAGCGGACTCGAAAGAACAAACGAGTACGACCGAAAGCGGACTCGAGAAGAACAAACGAGTACGACCGAAAGCAGACTCAAAAAGAAAGACCATCCGAAAACGCTCTTTCAACAACGGTTATACTATATAGGATAACTCTACTGGGGATAACGAAATAACAAAGAGTGCGAGGACGACCGAAAGCGAACTCGAAAAGAAAGACCCAGCCAAAGATGGACTTTCCAACCCAAGATAAGTAGAATCAACGAATCTACAAAGATAACTCTGCGGGGGAGTGTAGGAAGGACCAACAAGAAGGACGAATCCACTGGTTGCGGTGTAGTGTTAACCAACATCTTCTGAATCATGTCATTTTCTGCTAGGGAAAGGAACTGGTAAGGGAATCAAACCTGGCCTATGCTTCGAATGTATATGTTTGAATTTTGCCGTAATGCTCCACACGAAGTGGAAATGCTACGCATTTGGGAGGATGCCATACAAGAATGCTTATACAATGCAAAAGAGGTGCCTCAGCAAAATAAATGCTGAAGGCGAAGGCAAACTCCATTGGGGATGACAAAATAAATTGTCCTCCGAAAATAGAGACCCTGCTGAGAAAGACTTCACTCTGCTGAGGAAGACATTGATCATAAATTCTGCTGGAGATGAAAGCTCCGAGAGAAAACCCACTCTGTTGGGGATGGCTATGAACGAATATTGAAGATGGAACCCAAAGAGATATTCTCTCCACTGAGAATTACCAACTGACTTCTAATAGGATCTGAAAGAATGCCAATAACAATTGGACTTAAGACCTACTGGGGATATCTCTTGCTGTTGAACAAACCACTGAGAGGATCACCACCAAACTCTCCCTGGGGAGACAAGTCAATAATTTTGAACCTACTTGGGAGATGATCTTACCTTTACCCTGTCGGGGAATATTAGTACTTTGACCCTGTTGGGGAGTACTAGCCATGATCAGCAAACCTGCTTGGGGAACGGTAGATGCTGACATCCACCCTGCTAGCGGACAACATCAAGCTTACCCATCCAGAGGGGATTAACTCATACCATGGCTAGTGAGAAAAACACTTGTTGACTAGCCGAGTGCTCAGATCCTGTGGGGAAAATAACTCCTTTGTCCCAAGAAGATATTCTGTAAGTCTCTTGCTGGGGAAACAACAACCTGCTGAGGAGGATGGACTTTCCAATGTCGAGGAGAGTAGCTCTACTGGGGAGGTACCTATGAAGATTGGACTTAAGACTTGCTGGGGATACCAATCACCACCAGACTCTGCTTAGGGATATGAGCACCTTTATCCTGCTGAAGAGTGCTGATCATCATCGGCACATCTGCTTGGAAAATAGTAGTTGTCAACATCCACTCTGCTAGGGGATAAACACATTTTTCCTGACTAGCTGAGGAGAAAACGACTGCCCCATATTTTGTGGGGAAACACCATCTTTGATCAAAGCATGCTCCATCAATCTCTTGCAGAAGAGGCTGTTGAAATGACAGTTTCTGGCTACCTGCTGAGGAAAGATGAGCCAAATCACTACTCTAGCTGGAGGTAAACCTCTTATATCCTGCTGAGGGGGATGGACTTTCCAATGTCGAGGAGAGTAGCTCTACTGGGGAAGTACCAATTGTAGCGAGCGATTTTGGACGCAATTCTTAAGCGCTGGTCGCTCTCTGCAGTTTGAGCTTTAAACTACAGGTCGATTCATTTTTTATCCTATTGTGAGCTGAATAACTAAGGGAAATAGATGTCTCCAATTAACCCTGCTTTGCATACTGAGTTTAAACAGCGGTCTGTTAGGTTACGGATGCTATCAATGTGGGGGGGCCTTTGTACTGGTTATTCGTATTTCGCCAATACAGGTTTCTTTCTTTCTAGGGCTTAATGTTTCTGGCGGGGAACAAGGGTTAGGATGTTAGGACTGATGCTTTTGAATTACTGCTTTTGATTGACGAAGATATGGGATTTGGGTTTTTTGTTGATTGCGCTCGCTAAGATCTTTTCTTTCGATCTTATGCCTACGTATTCCCGTTTACCGAAACAGGGAAATCAGAGCATTCGTAGTTCCTCCTATTCTATGGGATTCTATGGGAGGAAAGGGGTGTTTTGGTGTCTTGTTCAAAGCCCAAGACATGAAGCGAAAGGTGATTTATATCTTGTTCAAATCCCAAGATGTGAAGCTAAAAGGTCTATTTGTGTCTTGTTCAAAGCCCAAGACGTGAAGCTGAAAGACCTCGGCTTTAGAGAGAATTTGTCATCTCTAAAGAGGGGGAGGAGAATTACTTTAACTGGGATACGCGGATCCGAGCAATGCCATAATTTCCGAAGAAAGGGTTTTAACCTGAAGGAGAAGACTTTAACTCAGTGTAGAGCAATGCCATCTTTCCTTAGGAATTTCTCATGCTAAAAGAGGGACAGTGGTATGGATATAGATGATCCAGAGGCTTGCCGCTTACAGCGATTAGATGCAGGAAAAGTGTTGTTGATGTTTGTTTACTGTGAACGAGGCACAACTTTGATGCTAAAAGGTCGATTGGATCAACCAGTGGTTTTCTTATACAAAGCCTAAGAGGAGGCTAATTTCCGCTAGGAAAATCATTATACAAAGCCTAAGAGGAGGCTATTTTATGTCTCGTACAAAGCCCGAGAGAGAGGCTAAAAGTTTTTGACCCAGTGGGGCATATCGTTATACAAAGCCTAAGAGGAGGCTAGCAAAGAGTTGACTCAGTTGGAGAATCTTTTATACTCAGTAAGAGAGTGTTTTTGTATCTCTTACAAAGCACGAGAGAGAGGCGAAAAGGTTGTTTTGACTCCACTGGGGAGAATTTTGGTATCTCGTACGAAGCCCGAGATGGAGGCTATTGTAACTGTTTCAGTTGAGTGACAGATCCAATATACTGATTTTAAAAGAGAAAATCAGTTCTTATATGAGCAACGCTGTACTCAGGGATTTAATTTGAGGATCAGGGATATTTCCTTCCCTTTGAGGAAACGAGAAATCCAAAGGGTATCGAGACTATCCGAGTCTGCGGGTTTCCTTCCTATTTAACGAAGGGTGCTTGAGAATGTCTTTGAGACTCAAGGAAGTTAGACTGTCCGTGTCTAGAGTTTTATCTTTTGTACTATGCTTCGAGAAACAATAGTAGACTCTATGAAAGGACTGTTCTATGAGGATGACTAAGTTCTGTTCCTATACCTCTAGGAGGTCGTCGGGACAATTTGTACGAAGCCCAAGAGGAGGCTGGAACCTTTTAAGAAGCCGACGGGTCCTTGTACGAAGGCCAAGAGGAGGCTATCATTCCCGAAGGAAGAGATCATTATACGAAGCCTAAGAGGAGGCTGTGAATACTTCTAAGAAGCCGTAGGGTCCTTGAATAATGCCCAAGAGGAGGCCGGTGCTTTTAAGAAGCCCGTGGGTCTATCATCTCCTTTCCATTAGGAGAGATAACTCTTTTAAAGATGAAAACCACTGGTAAACGTGCGAGGTTTACTATTTAGTGACTTTTAACTTTTAAAGAGGGTTCCTTAGTTAAGGTCCAAGATTATGACCGTAGTGGGTACCCAAACCCCGAGACATTCAAGGCAAGCTATCCACAAGGAATAGATCAAGTCAGGAAAGTTCGAGAATTGGGAAGAAACTCAAAGATGCCATTCACGGAGAATACATTCATCTTGGGGAGTAGAGCTTCTTGACGATTCCTAAGGAGGACAGCCGAAGAGAAGACTGTATCTGGTGCTCCTATTGGGGATCTAGGCGTCTATTTCTACGAATAAGTGAAACGACGTCACCTAGTTCTAGACGTAGTTGCCGGGGAAACTTGAAATATCTATACTATTATTACACAGTAGATATGAGTTTATGAAAGGAGACTTAAAGTGAGCAGCCCCATAATACAGTTTATATATATATGAAAGCAGTAAATGATAGCGATAACCACTTACTCGGTTGGAGTGCTTCCATGCTGTTTGGTTAGTTGTTCAACAAAGAAATATTGAAAACAATAGTATATTCAAAATCAAAGGAGAAAGTGCTTTGAAAAAGAAAGATTTGGGGCTTACAGCTCAAGGAGAGGCCCAGGGTTTTATCAGTGAGCGCACTGTTTGAATTTGTACAGAGGGACTTATACAAGTGACTGGGGCCCAAAAAGGCTTTCTGTACAAAGAGACGGGTCTTACACTCTCTCAAGAGGCCCAAAAAGGGTTTAAAGAAAAGAGTGGGGCTTATAACACGAGGGTAGGCCCAAATGATTTTTCGTTTAAAAATGGCGATCGCGCCGAGGTTTTCTTTTAACGCAAAGGGACTTATACAATAAGTGAGGCCCAAAATGTCTTTGGTTAAAAGGGGTATTGGGTCTTACACTCTATTAGAGGCCCAAAGTGTTTTAAAGAAAAAGAAATGGGTCTTACTACTCGAGGGTAGGCCCAGATGGTTTTTATTTTTAAACGGGCGACGATCGCGCCGTTTACTTGTACAGAGGGACTTATACAATGAGTGAGGCCCAAAAAGTTTTTGTACAAGGGGGGATGGGTCTTACACTCTCTCAAGAGGCCCAAAAAGTTTTGAAGAAAAATAAATGGGTCTTACTACTCGAGGGTAGGCCCAGATGATTTTTGAAAAGGCGACGATCGCGCCGTTTGTTTTTTTTTTGACGGTATCGGGACTTATACAATAAGTGAGGCCCAAAAATGATTTGGTCAAAAAAAAGGATTGGGTCTTACACTCTAATAGAGGCCCAAAGTGTTTTGAAAATGATTTATGAGGGTTGAATTAATCCAAAACCCTAATTTGTTTTCAAAATGTATTTAATTGAATAAAAATTCAATTAAAATGATCAAAAATTGTTTAACACATGGAAAACAAATTGTGATCTTGGATTAATGCTTCAAAAATTAAGTATTGACCTACAAAATAATTAGAAAGCATTAAAAGTTGCAAAATCAATGTAGAAAAAATATTTAAAATGCCAAAAACAATCAAAATATTAATTCTTTACAAAAATATCAATTATATGAAATAAATAATATTTTTGGGATTTTTTGATAAAATAAAATATTTTAACATTTTTGTGAATTATTAAAAAAAGAATCAACTCAAAATCATTAAAACTCAGAGAGAAATTAATTTTTGAATCAATTAAACAAAAATCACAAAATTCAAATATTTGAATTTGAAAAAAAGGCGCCAAGAACAGCTGAAGAACACGCGCGTGTTCTTGGTTTCTCAGATTTGCGTTTTCTATCCAATCTCCATGAATACGTAATCATATCATGCAATCCACATATCATTATGCTCGTCTCAACCTCACGATCATGTCTATGTACTTTAATTTCATTTAAATTAAACATACAACAAGAAATCACGAAGAAACCTCAAGAACCCTAATTTCTGCATGAAGGCTGAGATTTTTGATACACGATTCAAACAATGTTGAGGGAAAACATTCCATGCATGATTATGAACATATGGCCAAATTATTGTGCGAGGAAATATGCATAGATTGAGAGATGACCAAGTATGTGCTTACCTCCAAGCCGTGACAGCAAGTTCAAAGTGATTTTTGATTTGGAGGTGTTACAGATGAGTTGTGATGATCTGGACAGCTTCCCTACACCCTATGGATTGTGTTTGGATGGTTGGACTTGATTGAAATTGGCTGGATCATTTTGTGGTACCTCAGCTGCACCTTGTTTGAAAATTTGAGCAACCAGCTGGTGATTTCATGAAATTGATGTTTCAGAAGTTATGTAAGTGTTTGATCAGCTCATATGTGATGTATGTGAGGTGTGTGAGTGATTGGTTTATGCAGAATTGCTCTCAAACTCAAAACCCGATAGCTACCTTGCTAAGAAAGGCATTTTTGCCAAGAGAAAGAGATTTTGAGGAAAGCATCTGTTAGATGGCTTTGGTGTACTTAAACTGACCACAATTGAGCTCTATTTATAGTAGAGCAAGTTTGTTTTGCAAGGAATAGTGCATGGCAGCTGGTAAGTAGGTTTGGCCAATGTTGGCAAATGAAATCCAAGTCTCCTCTAGCCATTGACTAGAGGTTAGGGCACAGAGCTTTGGTCCCCTTGGTCTTGGATAAGTCTTGACTGATTTCAGATGAGAATGGACCAGTCCATGCCACCTTGATGGTTCCATTGAATGCCTCATTCCAAATTTGAAGTCTTGTCCCTATTTTGGCCATTCTAGGTTCAACATGTTATTCCTTGTTCCTTGGACCTTGGAGGCTTGGCTCAGTGATTGTCCCCTTTGGATTCAATCCTCTGAGGTGTCCAAGTGGATAGGAACTATTGAAATTGGCTGATTTTGGCAAATCGAGCCAAAGTGCAAATTCTGCCTTGCCTTGACAGATTTCAGCAAGGCAACTTGGCAATGTTGTATCTCATGGTGTAGGTTGAATTTGGCAATGTTCTTGGCCATTTTGGAAAGCTCTTACATGATACAACAACTGTTTGAACAAGTTTGCTTTTGATCTCTTTTGATTCCAAGTGAAAAATCCCCCTACATTTGGCAAAAAGTGAAGGCAAATTCTGACTTAGTGAAAATTTCACTAAGTGTTGGAAAAAGTGACATTTTCACTTTTCAGCCACTTTGATTACTCCATAACTCAAAATCCTTAATGAATTGGAATGACTTGTAGTTGAAGTTTTTGTAGGTAATAATGAGGGCTACAAAGTTGACTAAGTTTTATGGTTACCCCTTTTACAAGTTATCTCACTTTTCTTGATTTTTCTTGATGAATGATGATTCAAATCATACATTAACATCATTTTAGGGTTAAAAATCCATTTTGGTGAAAAATCTCAAAAAGTCAAAGTTGACTTTTGTGCACAGTTGACTTTTTATCAGATGAATTCCAAACTGTGCAATTCTTCAGGAAATCATGTCCTTGACCTAAATCAAACTTGATGGACATGTTCCATGGGTGTCATAGGGTATACTCAATCATGTATTAGGGTTTGGGAGCATGTCTTGGTCAAAAGTCAAAGTTACAGTTGACTTTTCCCTTAAAACCCTAATTGTGGTGCAGATGAAAATGAGACTTGTTGCTCAAGCTTCTTGGATCAATCCATTGTTCCAAATGGATCAATATGGTGTATTAGAGACCCTCAAATCATCTCTTGAGGTCTTGGCTCATGGTTTGTCCCAAAAGTCAACTTAGGGGTGAATTAGGTCAAGAAACCCTAATTCCTGATTTTTGATGAATGCATCCCCTGAGGCAAAATTGACTTGATGCATGGGTTCATGACGTTCCATGAAGCATATTAGGTTATGTTTTGGATCATTGCCTTGTGCCCAGATGAAAATTTCCATCTGGAGACTCTGGTCGACCAAAACCCTAATTTGGTGACACTGTCGATCTTGAGACTTGATCCACCTAGAAGGGAGCAGACTTGTGCTTAATCCTTGAAGTGGGAGTCCTTTTTGATCCATTGTGGATGTTTGAGAGATTAGACAAGTTGAAGATCATGTCATTTCTTGATTGATCCTTTGTCTAAGCACTCAGAGAGGGCTTGAAACCCTAATTTTGATTGTATTGGATGCTCACCCATCTTTGGGGAGACTGATGAAGCATGATGGTTCATCCATATTGTGATGATGATTTTCACAATGATGGGAAATCTAAGTGGTCAAAATTTGGGGTATTACAGATGCCCCTATTTAATCTTCTTGGACCCGAAGGTATGAATGACGTAGGTATTCGAGCATTCGGGGTGCAAGAGGATTAAATATCGGAATATCCGAAATTTTGATGGTGGTTATGAATGGTAGCTTACGCATTCATCTTCTTTAGATAAGCGATGATGCTTAGAAAAGGTATACTTCCCCTCGATCCTGGTTTCCTACCAAGGAACTGGTCTCAGTCTCTTTTGAAATAAACTTCCCCTCGATCCTGGTTTCCTACCAAGGAACTGGTCTTAGTTTTTGATTTAAACTTCCCCTCGATCCTGGTTTCCTACCAAGAACTGGTCTTAGTTTCTGATTTAAACTTCCCCTCGACCCTGGTTTCCTACCAAGAACTGGTCTTAGTTTCTGATTTAAACTTCCCCTCGATCCTGGTTTCCTACCAAGAACTGGTCTTAGTTTCTTTTGTCAATAAACTTTCTTGACAAGGGACGCTATTCATAGCGGCTTTCCTCAAACTTCTCGCCGAATTTTCCTGGGGAGATGCCATTTGAGTGGAAAAAGTTTTGATGTCAGACTTGCTGGGGAACCCAGTCGTCTGAGTTGTAGAGTTGCACAAACTTCTCTGTTGGAGACGCCATTTGTCGATTCTACTGGGGAAAGCGAGTCTCTTGAGAAACTGTTTTCATTTGGGATCTTTCATCATACTTTTCTCGGGATCTTCCCGGAGAAACGCCATATGATGGGGTCCAATTTTGAGGTGTCGATGACCTTTTCATCAACGACTTTTCGGAGAAATACTGATGTACTGCCGAATCTCTGATCACAAGGCTTTCTCTGTGGATTTTCCTTAATCCAGGAAAGCAAGGATATCATCTTCAATGGCGAAGAGTGATGTTTATTGAGAGTTTTCTCTGGCTTTTCAGAGGTTCAAGTTATCAAAGTGGCCAAGTGCCGACTCTGATCTAAAGATACACTGGTGGCGAGATTGTGCAGACGCAACACTTCCTGACGAGGAAAGAACTGACAAACTCGATTGAGAAAACTGTTTATCACTAGGGGACAAGATCGACTCAAGTGATAGTGATGCAATACGAAATGTAAATGCAAATAAAAAATGCATGAAGTATGTATGTATATGCTGACAAAACAGACGCGACATACAGACTAATGGATGAACACAATTGGATACTCGGCCATCGCGGGGCGAAGAAGTACCGTTGATTCAAAATAGCAATTCCACCTTGCTTAGGCGAGATAGTCCCGTTGGGAGCTATGTTGATCGGGCTTAGGAGATGAGAACTCGGCCGAGGATGTCAGACGAAACAAGGTCTCTGACACAGTTGATCCCTTCATTCAGGAGTACTGGCTTAGAAGGAGTACTTTGATTCTGCACTTTGAAGTTCGCTTACTTTGGGAGAAGCAATCGATGTTCTTCTGATGTTCACAGTCAAAAGAAATTGCCATCTTTATTTTAAAAGCAGAAAAAGTTTTAACAAGTAAATTCATTTTTGTTTTATTTCAAGAATCACTGATTAAGTTTAAACAACGTCATTCTGTAAAGCTAAAACAAGTTAAGAATTACAAACAAAAACACAAGGGCTCAAATTTTATTGATAAGATGGAGATCAGCCAAACGCGTGATTCCAAAGAGTATATACAAAGTTAGAAAACGGTAATTTACAGGGAAAAGGGCTACGTTGAAACATAACGACCACTATCCTTCTACTAACTTTGAATTCGGGACATCCTGAGCTTCTGTCGAAGATGACCTTGATGGGAGTTTTCCTCCGATGGATGATGTAACTGCTGCTAAGGGACTTGCCTCTGTTGAACATAGTTACTTGCCATTATCCCTAATTTTTGCCTGGATTGTACTGTGATGTTTCCAATCCACCGGGATGATTTTCTTTCATGTCTCTAACTTTTGCCTGGACCGCCCTTTCGGGTTTTCAATCCACCGAGACGTTTTTTTTTTAGTTTAGGCGAAGTATTTCTTGACTACATCAACATTCGTGGGGTAGGCAAATTCCTCTCCGTCCATGGTTGCAAGTCTCAAGGCGCCGCCTGAGAAAGCTTTCGTGACCACATAGGGGCCATCATAATTTGGGGTCCATTTGCCCCGAGAGTCAGTGAGAAATGATTGTATCTTCTTGAGCACGAGGTCTCCTTTCCTGAAGACACGAGGCCGAACCTTTTTGTCGAACGCCCTCTTCATTCTTTGTTGATACAACTGACCGTGGCATAGTGCCGTGATTCTCTTTTCTTCGATCAGATTCAGTTCGTCGTGTCGACTTTGACACCATTCAGCTTCGGTGAGCTGAGCTTCCATCAATACCCGGATTGATGGGATCTCTACTTCTATGGGGAGCACTGCTTCCATGCCATATACTAGAGAGAAAGGGGTAGCCCCTGTTGAAGTGCGGACAGATGTGCGATAACCATGAAGAGCAAAGGGTAGCATCTCGTGCCAATCTTTATAGGTTACAACCATTTTTTGAACGATCTTCTTGATGTTCTTGTTAGCCGCTTCTACCGCTCCGTTCATCTTGGGTCGGTAGGGAGATGAGTTATGGTGTTCGATCTTGAACTCTGCGCATAACTCTTTCATCATCTTATTGTTCAAGTTAGATCCATTATCAGTAATGATCTCGCTTGGAACACCATAACGGCAGATGATATTGTTTTTGATAAATCGGACCACCACTTGTCGGGTTACATTGGCGAATGACGCTGCTTCGACCCACTTGGTGAAATAATCAATGGCTACCAGGATGAACCGATGTCCGTTTGAAGCCTTGGGCTCAATCATACCAATCATATCGATTCCCCATATGGAAAAAGGCCACGGGGAAGAAAGAACTTTGAGATGTGATGGCGGTACATGAATTTTGTCGGAGTATATCTGACACTTGTGACACCTCCTCATGTACTTGTAGCAGTCGGATTCCATGGTCAACCAATAATACCCGGCCCTGAGAATTTTTCTCGCCATTGTGTGTCCGTTGGCATGAGTGCCAAAGGATCCTTCATGAGTTTCTTTCATGAGCATGTCTGCTTCTGGTCTGTCGATGCATCAGAGCAAGACCATGTCAAAATTTCTCTTATAAAGAGTGTCACCGCTCAGGAAGAAGTTTCCAGCCAATCTTCTGAGGGTTTTCCTGTCTTTTCTGAGTGCCCCAGATGGGTACTCTTGTTTCTGAAGGAAGCATTTGATATCGTGATACCAAGGTCTGTCGTTTATGACTGCTTCAATCGTGAAGATGTAAGCGGGCCGTTCAAGGCGCATAACGTCAATCTTAGGTATGTCATTCCATCGACCTACACTAATCATGGAAGAAAGAGTGGCCAATGCATCAGCCATGTGATTCTCATCACGAGGGATGTGATGAAAGTCGACTCTGTTGAAGAAGGGTAACAACCTCCTTGCATAGTCTTTGTAAGGAATCAATCCTGATTGGTATGTGTTCCAATCTCCTTTTATCTGATTGATAACCAGGGCTGAATCGCCGTATACGTCCAAGTTTTTGATCCTTAAATCAATCGCTTCTTCGAGACCCATAATACAAGCTTCGTATTCGGCCTCGTTGTTCGTACATTTGAACGTAAGTCTGGCAGTGAAAGGAATGTGGGAACCCTGAGGGGTAACAATGATTGCCCCAATTCCGTTTCCATAATGATTGACTGCTCCGTCAAAGATAAGTCCCCATTGGGAACCTGGTTCTGGCCCTTCACTGGGTAGCGGTTCATCGCAATCTTTCATCTTTAGATACATGACATCTTCGTCTGGGAAGTCAAACCCGATTGATTCTTGATCGTCAATCGGTTGATGAGCCAAATGATCGGCTAAAATACTTCCCTTAACGGCTTTCTGAGCGTGGTACTCTATGTCATATTCTGATAGTAACATCTGCCAACGGGCAATCCTTCCCGTGAGAGCAGGTTTTTCGAAAACGTACTTGATTGGATCTATTTCGGAGACCAACCAAGTAGTATGACGAATCATGTATTGACGAAGACGTTTGGCTGCCCAAGCCAAAGCGCAACAAGTTTTCTCAAGCATTGTGTACCGAGTCTCGCAGTCGGTGAATTTCTTGCTTAGATAGTAAATGGCAGACTCTTTCCTTTTAGTTTCGTCTTGTTGGCCAAGTAAACATCCCATTGAGTCCTCTAGGACTGTGAGGTAAATGATCAGTGGTCTTCCTTCCACTGGAGGTGATAGAATCAGAGGATTCAACAAATATTCCTTAATACTGTCGAAGGCAGTTTGACAGTCTTCTGACCAAACGCAATCCTGGTTCTTTTTCAATAGCTTGAAAATCGGCGCACAAGTGGCGGTCATAAGGAATATGAATCTGGAGATGTAGTTCAAACGTCCCAGGAATCCTCTAACTTGTTTTTCAGTTTTCGGAGAAGGCATTTCTTGAATGGCCTTGACCTTGTCAGGATCAACCTCAATCCCTTTCTGGCGGACGATGAATCCTAGTAGTTTCCCTGAACGGACACCGAAGGTGCACTTGTTGGGATTCAAGCGGAGCTTGAATTTTCTTAGACGTTCGAACAATTTTGACAGATGTTCAACGTGCTCATCCTCTGTTCTTGATTTTGCAATCAAATCATCGACATATACCTCAATTTCTTTGTGTATCATGTCATGAAACAGAGTAGTCATGGCCCTTTGATAGGTTGCCCCGGCATTCTCCAAACCGAACGGCATTACCTTGTAATAAAAGGTACCCCATGGGGTAATGAACGAAGTTTTCTCCATGTCTTTTGGCGCCATTTTGATCTGATTATAGCCCGAGAATCCATCCATGAAGGAGAATACTTTGAACTTTGCTGTGCTGTCAACCAGCATGTCAATGTGTGGTAAAGGAAAGTCGTCCTTTGGACTTGCCTTGTTCAGATCTCTGTAATCAACACACATTCTGACCCTTCCGTCCTTTTTGGGAACGGGTACGATGTTGGCTAACCATTGAGGATATTCAGATGTAGCGAGGAAACCCGCGTCGATCTGTTTCTGTACCTCCTCTTTGATTTTGATGGCCATGTCCGGGTGAGTCCGTCTCAACCTTTGCTTTACTGGCGGATATTCCGATCTTAGCGGTAAGTGATGTTCCACGATGCTGGTATCCAACCCTGGCATATCCTGATAGGACCAAGCGAACACATCGGGGAATTCTTTGAGAAGCTTTATCAAACCCTCTCTGGCAGTTGGACTGAGCAATGCTCCGATCCTGATTTCTTTTTTCTCTTTTTCTGAACCCAAGTTTACCGTTTCCAACGGCTCTTTGTGAGGTTCAATGGACCTTTCCTCTTGTCTGAGTAGTCGGGAGATCTCTTCTGGAATTTCGTTGTCATTTTCTTCTTCAGCCTCGAATACCGGGAACTCAAAGTTGGAAGAAAGCATCAGATCGTATGTTTCAACGGGGTATAAAATAAGCAATCTGCATGACGTGATGATTCGTGTTTAGAAGAGATAGAGAAAATGTAAGTGTGTGCAGTGTATTTGTTTTACTGCTTGTTTTTAATATTGAATTGTTTTTTAGGATTACCATTTTCTGAAAAAGCAAAAAGAGAAAACAGCAATTAATGCGGAAATTATAGAACGACGTTATTTTATTAATGAACAAGTCGAATCTTGAAACTACAGCCCTATAAAACAAAACTCTGCAGCTTTGGGCGAAGCGAAGAGGGAAATTTTAAAAAGCGAGCCCTATCAAAACATCCGTTTCACCTGGGCAGGGTGAAAGGTTAAAGATGGCAATTACTTAGACTGACGAACGACCTTCGGAACCTCGACAGCAACCCATTGGCGGCGAACTCCTCGGTGAATCACAAAGTCTGGCACCTTCCTTGATTTGTCTTCAGAAATGACGCTGATTTCTGGTGGAGTAGGATCATTGGAATCTGTCTCCCAAGCAGAATTGTCGTAGGAGGATTCCTCTGTTGCATTTTGCATAGCATTGGTGCTCTCAGCTGTATCTCCCCATCCAGTTGGTTGGATATCTTCGAGCCTGATACGAGAGCTTTCGGGAGCGGTGTACTTGACCATATAGTCGAATTTTCCACTTGGTTGTCCCAGAGTGTCCCAAACTTCTTTGGAACTGGAGGAGTCACTTCTCTCGATGACATTGACCTCGGGAAAAGCATAGTTGATGAATTCTAGTCCTGCAAACGTTGCGAATTCATCTTCATGTTGAGTAGTTTCCGAATGACCTGAGTATTGATCCCATGACATGGTGGGGACATAGGTATTCTGTTCAATGATGCTCAGCTGAGTTTCATTATTCGGCTGACTTTCTGGCCCCAAGTTTCCTGGGTAAGGCTGCCACATTGGCAGGCCATCCATCAGGCCATAGTAATTGCGATCAAAGTTGTCTTTCATCAGAGTGTCCTCCTCTAATGAATTTGGCGGAGCACGACATCCTTCCGGATCACAATCTCCATAGATCATTTCGACATCTGATCTTGGTATAAATCTTGGACTTTCTGTAGGAAAGCAAAAAGGCATAGGCACCTCTTCCTGAGACATATAGCCGTCCTTGTTAAGGTAGGACTTTCATTCTTCATCTGTGTCAGAGGGATCTTCCTCATTGATAGCATGAACTATCTGAGACACTGGGTGAAGAAAACCTCCACTGTGGAAGAAGTTTTGAAGGGGATGAAGACTTTCATCGTTGGCGGCTGTCTGGGTACAGGTTGCAGAAAAACCAAGACCCTTCTTTGTTTTATTGTTAATAGGAATAACAAGCCGTCCCCATCCTGTTGTATCGGTACTCTCGACCGCTTTGATAGCATCTTTGTATGAAGAAATTGAAGTTCCTTTTTTGTACTGATCGTTCTTGTTCACCGATAGTGCTTGGAACTGAGTTCCAATAACCTCCTCGGGTTCCACACAAGTAGATGATGATAGGTTACTCACAAGCAAGGCTTGTTCCCCACAAATCGTGACAAGTTGATCGTTCTTGACGAACTTTAGCTTTTGGTGCAGGGTTGAAGTAACCGCTCCAGCCTGATGTATCCAAGGTCTTCCTAATAAACAACTGTATGTTGCCCGAATGTCCATGACCTGGAAAGTGATTTGGAAAGTGTGAGGACCAATAGTTATGGGAAGATCAACTTCGCCGATAACTGTTTTTCTGGATCCGTCGAATGCTTTGACGACGACCTCGCTGACTCTCATCGGAGGGCCCTTGAATGATAATTGCGTCAAAGTGGACTTCGGCATAACATTCAGGGCTGACCCTGTGTCTACCAGTACGTTGGCTAAAGCATCGGCCTGGCAGTTAACTGTGATATTGAGCGCCATGTTATGACGGAGACCCTCTTCAGGTAATTCCTCATCACTAAATCCCAAATTATTGCAGGAAGTGATGTTAGAGACAATGCTATCGAATTGTCTGATTGTTACATCCTGTTCCATAAAGGCTTGCTCCAAGACTTTCTGTAGAGCCTCTCTGTGTGCTTCTGAAATGAGTAACAATGATAATACTGAGATCTTTGAAGGAGTCTGTAACAGTTGATCAACAATGTTATATTCACTCCTTTGGATGAGCTTTAGCATCTCATCTTTGTCTTTTGAAAAGTCGGGATTACCAGATTGACTGACTGGCGGATCAGGAATTTCTGCCTGAAGTTCCTCTTCTTTGTTGGATTCTCCAACCCCTCGGTTGAAGATTCTACCACTCCGTGTTACACGACTGACGTCTGCAATATTCACGACGGAGGGTAATGGAATTTCCTTTCCATTTTCAATTGTTGTTGCACCGTATTTATAAGGGATCGCCTTAGCTGATTCATACGGTAGTGGTCCCGGTAGATAGATGACTATGGGAACCTTCTGATTTTTCTGACCATCATAAGTAACCTCGATCCGTTCCTGGTTGGGAACTCTAGATTCGTCAAGTAGAGGGACGATGGCAAAAACATCCCTGATCTGGTGATGACCAGAGATCGTGACAACATCCTCAACTTGCTCGGCAAGGTAGTTCGGCGACCAAATGATGGGTCCTGAACCTGGATATGGATGAATTTCTCCATGATCGACCTGACCCTGAAGAGCTGCTCTCACAAGGTAACACCCTTGGTTACTTTCCGAACAGACGCTACAACTGTCATAGTTGTGTGGTGGCACCTGGCCACGCCCACTTTGAATACAATGTAACCTCACTAGGTTACCTTCCATTGATCGGACATCCTGACTTTGACGACGAGTAGGATTCCTGTTATTGATACTAATTTGCTGAGTATCTTCGTCCATATAGATTGGCATCCACCAGTGACTTAACAAGTGTTGAAGTGCCTCCTGGACAAGGGTACAACCTCGATCGTTTTCGCAACCTGCTTTACAGTTTTGATAATCATGTGATATTAAGAATCCGAGTCGGACCTGCTCAGCATGTAACTCTACCAGATTGGTATTCATCACGCGGATGTCAAAGATCTGAACCATGTTGATTTGATAGGAGTTCCTATCATGGTAGTCTTGGATCCATCTGACGCTGGAGGGCCTCTTGTATGAAAGAGCATCCCTGTTTGTTTACCGAGCAAATTAGACAGGAAATGTAATCGTGCCGCGGCAGATTATGATACTGGCTTTGCCTTGAGTGCATCGCCACCAAGTTGACATTCATCGCACGGATGTCGTGGTTTTGAATGACGTTGGAATTCGTAGAGACCATGTTAACTCCACGAACTCGGTGCTCCTGGATCCATCCGAGATCCATTTGTTCCTGTAGAGCTGCTTGCACTACAGAACATCCTTGGTTGTCTTTAGAGCAGATGTCACACTGGTGATAATTATGAGGTGGCACATGGCCATATCCACTCTGTCTACAATGCATCTTGACCAGATTGGTCTTTAACAAGAGTACATCGTGAATTTGATAGACATTGTTAGTCTCTTTCTCAATCAGATTGACTGCAGCTTTCTCGTGTTGAGGCAGCGGGTTCGTAAGAACATTAGGATTCGTATCTTTGAAAGATAAGATCCCGCTCCTAACAAGCTTTTGCACGTCGGATTTGAAATTGAGACAAGTCTCAATGTTATGCCCTGAACCTCCTTGATGATAAGGGCATGTTTGATCCACCTTAAACCAGAAAGGCGGATTTTCCGGAACTGAAAGGGGAGACTTAGTCTGGATTTGCCCCTTGGCTAGCAGTAACGGAAATAGTTCTGCGTACAACATGGGTATAGGATCAAATCCTGGTGGCCGTGTTGTATGGTTGTTGTTATATGGGGGACGAGCTTGCTGAAGAGGCTGTTGTGTCCTTTGTTGGTCAGGTTGGCTCTGCGCAACCTGAGGTTGATACGTAGGAACAGGCGCGGGGCCGATAGCAGGTGTAACAGCTGCTACTGGCTGATAACGTCGCCTTTTCTTTTCGAGAGAGATATTCCCAATATCTTGCTCTTTTTTCTTAGGGAGAGCACTACCGTATTTTTTAGTACCGCTCGTTGATCCAGTGTCTTTTACCAAACGTCCTTCTCGGACGGCTTCCTCAAGACGTACACCCATGCCGACCATTTCGGTGAAATCACTGGGCGCCCTGGCAACCATTCGGTCATAGTAAAATGAGCTTAAGGTCTTTAAGAAGATTTTTGTCATTTCTTTTTCCTCAAGAGGTAGACAAATTTGAGCGGCAATTTCACGCCACCTTTGAGCATACTCCTTAAAGGTTTCCTTGTCCTTTTGCGACATTGATCTGAGTTGATCTCTGTCGGGTGCCATGTCCAAATTGTATTTGTATTGTTGGACGAAGGCAGTACCAAGATCTTTGAATGTACTGATCGTAGTACGGTTTAAACCCATGTACCATTTGAGTGCGGCACCGGTTAAACTATCCTGGAAGTAGTGAATCAGCAGGTCCTGATTCTCCGTCTGGGCTGACATCCGCCGAGCGTACATCACCAGATGGATTTGAGGGCAAGAGTTACCCTTGTATTTTTCAAAGTCGGGCACTTGGAACTTGTGCGGGACTTTCACATTTGGGACCAAGCAGAGGTCTGCGGCGTCCTTTCCAAATAGATCCTGACCGCGAATGGCTTGCAGCTCTTTCTGTATTTCCAAGAACTGCTCCTGGAATTCATCCATTCTGTCAAACATAGTTTCCTTCTTACTAGAAGGTGTCCGTGGAATCTGTCCTTCCGGGACAGTGTGCACCACAGGGGGTGGTACCGTGACTACGGCAGGAGTCTTCAGTATGCCCCTAGCATCTTCGCTTTCCCGAAGTTTGTAACCTTCAGGCCCAGCGGCTTCTGTTGCGATTCCCTGATCTTCAGTGATCGGCGGAACATATCCTTCCGGGATATAGTTAACAGGCATGCCCCAAGGACGATCTTTCGGCATCTGATACCTAGGATCATACTTTTCTATGATGGGCGTTGAGGTGATCTCTGAGATCACAGTTCTTTGTAGCTGAGCTTCTGCCATGGCTTGCATGTTGTTACGAAGCTTTCTCATATCCTCTCTTAGAGCGTCGATCTCTTCTTTCAACTCTCTATTTTCTTCCTCAAGATCATCCATCTTTTTCTGACGATTGGCCCGAGTATTATACGAATGAGACAGTTTGACTCTAGAATCGAGACACAAACGTGAGATTCGTAGGTAAGGAGAATACGCGATGTGAGAATGATGAATGCAATGATTATATTAATTGTTTTTAGGTTTAATTAAAATAAACTTCGACAATTAGATTGCAAATATCAAACAGTGGGGAAACCCCTTTTTATTGAATTCCAAAGGATTACAGAAATGGAAATACAGTAGATTACAAAGTGCAGAAACAGAAACCTAAACTAATGGGTCCCGAGTCCTCTTCTTTGACCGGGGTGCTTGGGCCGTTGTCGGGTTGTCATTCCTTTGCCAGGTGAAAGGAGCGAGCAAATTCCTTTGGTCATCTTGATTCTCTACAGCATGCTGCTCCAAAATTTCAATCAGAGCATCTTTCTCTTTTAGTAATTGCTGTATTTGGATACACTCTACGTCGAGGGTGTGGTACTTGTTCTTCCAAGATCTTCTTTCCTTTTGAACTTTGTTGAGAGTAACCTGAAGCTTTTCAGTTTCCATCATGAAGTACATGACAGTTTCCCTCGGTGGAAGAATTCTGTAACGAGGATAAGGTATCTTTAGCTTGAGAGCTCTAGTTTGTACCCAATGGAGATAAGGCTCCACCGAGACACAGTCCGGCTTTCTTAGAGACTCTCGTCCTTTCTTATGAACATGTTTCCAAGCTTGCACTATTTCCATCTTTAGTGCTCTGTCACTTTCTCCTTCTTTGAAGAAAAGACCTTCCAGATGAACACCCAGTGGGATGTGTCTCATCGGGTATCCAAATTGACGAAGAACTAACATCGGATGATAGTTGATTCCTCCTTTAGTTCCTATGAGGGGTACGCTGGGGAAGTTTCCACAATGGTCAATGACTCTGATTCCCTCATAAATCCTATTACACCAATCTATATCAGAGTTGGTGAGGGACATGATCTTCTGCGACCAACGTAAGACACTCTTGCAATCCCAAAAAGCAGCAGACTTGGGCAAGTGCGAGATAAACCATTTGTAGAGCAAAGGTACACAGCATGTGATCTCCCCTCCGCTGTACAAATTTCCCAAGTGTACAGAATGATACGCATCTGCGAGCAAAGTCGGCACAGGGTTTCCAATGAGAAAAACCTTAATAGCGTTGATATCGACGAAGTTATTGATGTTGGGAAACAAAAATAACCCGTAGGTGAGCAAGACAAAGATGCTTTCAAAAGTAGTCATGTTCCCTATACTAGCAAAGTACAGAGCTTTCTTGGTCAGGAACTGGGCTGGCAAACCTTGGGTGCCACCCTTAGTGGTCATGTGAGTTCGGACCTCAGACTCGTCCAAATGAATTGCTATTGCAATAGTCTGATTCTTTGGAATTTCTTCCAGTCCAGAAAATGGAGCTCGATCTGTGATATGTAAATCAGTCAGATGAGAATACTCCTCCAGCGTTGGTGATAGCTGGTAATCCGGGAATATGAAACAATGATAAACCGGATCGTAGAATTGAATGAGCGCGTCCATGATCCCCTTAATCACATGGACTCTTAACAGTGGTAGCAAACCACCGTGCTTGGCTCTGAAAGCCTCTGGGTTAACGATCATCCTCGCTAACCTTCTCAAATCCCCTAGTTTTGGAACCTTGAAGGTATACTGGTGAGTTCTCCTTCTACCGAAATCCATTAATGCAATCTTTTTCTCTGATATTTGCAATCACAGTCTTAGTTTAATTTGAAAAACAGAGAGACTAGAAGAGAAATTTTTTTTGAATGTTTGAATGTTTTATTAAATGGATGCATGAATGCAGCACACAAAAACATAGAAAAAACATGGGGTCAGAGGGTCGTTGTCATGAAGTCAAGGCTCTACCCATCCCCAAAGGTTTATACTAGGGTGATTTTTGTACCTGTACTCATTATCATCAGCTCCTCCCAGGAAGGCAGACAACAAGCGGATCGCCAGCGAGTTGTGTGCAATCTTAGAGTAAGTGCTATTCACCGAGAATAGATCACCAGCCTCAAATGAGGGTAGTATCGCGTAACAACTATTTCCGATAGCTTCCGCACTACGAAAGGGTTTGGCTTTTCTAGGTGTATACTCAATCTTTCCACATACGGCATCACCCGCATTCCCATTAGCAGAAAAATAAACACGTATAGCATTTAGGAAAAGCAGTATATATATTTGTCCTAATCATCCTAGACTTATAAAGCTAAGAATCTTAAGTTCCTGACAGAAAATGGGTTCCACGGCGGAAGCCCCAATCTGTGGTTCCCTGCCTAAGAGATGGACCAGCATAGGTCAATCTTTCCCTTCGGTAGAGTTCCCATTTTCCGTAGAAAACGGGGATGATGCCCTAAGGCAGAAAAGGAGACTCCCCAGCAGAGTCGCCATTTTACAAGGAAACAGATAGAAAGAAAAACAAGGGCCCCACGGTGGGCGGCACTTTTCTGTAGCGAGCGATTTTGGACGCGGTTCTTAAGCGCTGGTCACTCTCTGCGGTTTGAGCTTTAAACTACAGGTCGATTCATTTTTTATCCTATTGTGAGCTGAATAAGGAAGGGAAATAGATGTCTCCAATTAACCCTGCTTTGCATACTGAGTTTAAACAGCGGTCTGTTAGGTTACGGATGCTATCAATGTGTGGGGGCCTTTGTACTGGTTATTCGTATTTCGCCAATACAGGTTTCTTTCTTTCTTGGGCTTAATGTTTCTGGTGGGGAACAAGGGTTAGGATGTTAGGACTGATGCTTTTGAATTACTGCTTTTGATTGACGAAGATATGGGATTTGGGTTTTTTGTTGATTGCCCTCGCTAAGATCTTTTCTTTCGATCTTATGCCTACGTATTCCCGTTTACCAAAACAGGGAAATCAGAGCATTCGTAGTTCCTCCTATTCTATGGGAGGAAAGGGGTGTTTTGGTGTCTTGTTCAAAGCCCAAGACATGAAGCGAAAGGTGATTTGTATCTTGTTCAAAGCCCAAGATGTGAAGCTAAAAGGTCTATTTGTGTCTTGTTCAAAGCCCAAGACGTGAAGCTGAAAGACCTCGGCTTTAGAGAGAATTTGTCATCTCTAAAGAGGGGGAGGAGAATTACTTTAACTAGGATACGCGGATCCGAGCAATGCCATAATTTCCGAAGAAAGGGTTTTAACCTGAAGGAGAAGACTTTAACTCAGTGTAGAGCAATTCCATCTTTCCTTAGGAATTTCTCATGCTAAAAGAGGGACAGTGGTATGGATATAGATGATCCAGAGGCTTGCCGCTTACAGCGATTAGATGAAGGGAAAGTGTTGTTGATGTTTGTTTACTGTGAACAAGGCACATCTTTGATGCTAAAAGGTCGATTGGATCAACTAGTGGTTTTCTTATACAAAGCCTAAGAGGAGGCTAATTTCCGCTAGGAAAATCATTATACAAAGCCTAAGAGGAGGCTATTTTATGTCTCGTACAAAGCCCGAGAGAGAGGCTAAATTTTTTTGACCCAGTGGGGCATATCGTTATACAAAGCCTAAGAGGAGGCTAGCAAAGAGTTGACTCAGTTGGAGAATCTTTTATACTCAGTAAGAGAGTGTTTTTGTATCTCGTACAAAGCCCGAGAGAGAGGCGAAAAGGTTGTTTTGACTCCACTGGGGAGAATTTTGGTATCTCGTACGAAGCCCGAGATGGAGGCTATTGTAACTGTTTCAGTTGAGTGATAGATCCAATATACTGATTTTAAAAGGGAAAATCAGTTCTTATATGAGCAACGCTGTACTCAGGGATTTAATTTGAGGATCAGGGATATTTCCTTCTCTTTGAGGAAACGGGAAATCCAAAGGGTATCGAGACTATCCGAGTCTGCGGGTTTCCTTCCTATTTAACGAAGGGTGCTTGAGAATGTCTTTGAGACTCAAGGAAGTTAGACTGTTTGTGTCTAGAGTTTTATCTTTTGTACTATGCTTCGAGAAACAATAGTAGACTCTATGAAAGGACTGTTCTATGAGGATGACTAAGTTCTGTTCCTATACCTCTAGGAGGTCGTCGGGACAATTTGTACGAAGCCCAAGAGGAGGCTGGAACCTTTTAAGAAGCCGACGGGTCCTTGTACGAAGCCCAAGAGGAGGCTATCATTCCCGAAGGAAGAGATCATTATACGAAGCCTAAGAGGAGGCTGTGAATACTTCTAAGAAGCCGTAGGGTCCTTGAATAATGCCCAAGAGGAGGCCGATGCTTTTAAGAAGCCCGTGGGTCTATCATCTCTTTTCCATTAGGAGAGATAACTCTTTTAAAGATGAAAACCACTGGTAAACGTGCGGGGTTTACTATCCAGCGACTTTTAACTTTTAAAGAGGGTTCCTTAGTTAAGGTCCAAGATTATGACCGTAGTGGGTACCCAAACCCCGAGACATTCAAGGCAAGCTATCCACAAGGAATAGATCAAGTCAGGAAAGTTCGAGAATTGGGAAGAAACTCAAAGATGCCATTCACGGAGAATACATTCATCTTGGGGAGTAGAGCTTCTTGACGATTCCTAAGGAGGACAGCCGAAGAGAAGACTGTATCTGGTGCTCCTATTGGGGATCTAGGCGTCTATTTCTACGAATAAGTGAAACGGCGTCACCTAGTTCTAAACGTAGTTGCCGGGGAAACTCGAAATATCTATACTATTATTACACATTAGATATGAGTTTATGAAAGGAGACTTACAGTGAGCAGCCCCACAATACAGTTTATATATATATATGAAAGCAGTAAATGAAAGCGATAACCACTTACTCGGTTGGAGTGCTTCCATGCTGTTTGGTTAGTTGTTCAACAAAGAAAGATTGAAAACAACAGTATATTCGAAATCAAAGGAGAAAGTGCTTTGAAAAAGAAAGATTTGGGGCTTACAGCTCAAGGAGAGGCCCAAGGTTTTATCAATTAGCGCACTGTTTGAATTTGTACAGAGGGACTTATACAAGTGATTGGGGCCCAAAAAGGTTTTCTGTACAAAGAGACGGGTCTTACACTCTCTCAAGAGGCCCAAAAAGGGTTTAAAGAAAAGAGTGGGGCTTATAACACGAGGGTAGGCCCAAATGATTTTTCGTTTAAAAATGGCGATCGCGCTGAGGTTTTCTTTTAACGCAAAGGGACTTATACAATAAGTGAGGCCCAAAATGTTTTTGGTTAAAAGGGGGATTGGGTCTTACACTCTATTAGAGGCCCAAAGTGTTTTAAAGAAAAAGAAATGGGTCTTACTACTCGAGGGTAGGCCCAGATGGTTTTTATTTTTAAACGGGCGACGATCGCGCCGTTTACTTGTACAGAGGGACTTATACAATGAGTGAGGCCCAAAAAGTTTTTGTACAAGGGGGGATGGGTCTTACACTTTCTCAAGAGGCCCAAAAAGTTTTGAAGAAAAATAAATGGGTCTTACTACTCGAGGGTAGGCCCAGATGATTTTTGAAAAGGCGACGATCGCGTCGTTTGTTTTTTTTTACGGTATCGGGACTTATACAATAAGTGAGGCCCAAAAATGATTTGGTAAAAAAAAAAGGATTGGGTCTTACACTCTAATAGAGGCCCAAAGTGTTTTGAAAATGATTTATGAGGGTTGAATTAATCCAAAACCCTAATTTGTTTTCAAAATGTATTTAATTGAATAAAAATTCAATTAAAATGATCAAAAATTGTTTAACACATGGAAAACAAATTGTGATCTTGGATTAATGCTTCAAAAATTAAGTATTGACCTACAAAATAATTAGAAAGCATTAAAAGTTGCAAAATCAATGTAGAAAAAATATTTAAAATGCCAAAAACAATCAAAATATTAATTCTTTACAAAAATATCAATTATATGAAATAAATAATATTTTTGGGATTTTTTGATAAAATAAAATATTTTAACATTTTTGTGAATTATTAAAAAAAGAATCAACTCAAAATCATTAAAACTCAGAGAGAAATTAATTTTTGAATCAATTAAACAAAAATCACAAAATTCAAATATTTGAATTTGAAAAAAAGGCGCCAAGAACAGCTGAAGAACACGCGCGTGTTCTTGGTTTCTCAGATTTTCGTTTTCTATCCAATCTCCATGAATACGTAATCATATCATGCAATCCACATATCATTATGCTCGTCTCAACCTCACGATCATGTCTATGTACTTTAATTTCATTTAAATTAAACATACAACAAGAAATCACGAAGAAACCTCAAGAACCCTAATTTCTGCATGAAGGCTAGGATTTTTGATACACGATTCAAACAATGCAATTAATTGAGGGAAAACATTCCATGCATGATTATGAACATATGGCCAAATTATTATGCGAGGAAATATGCATAGATTGAGAGATGACCAAGTATGTGCTTACCTCCAAGCCGTGACAGCAAGTTCAAAGTGATTTTTGATTTGGAGGTGTTATAGATGAGTTGTGATGATCTGGACAGCTTCCCTACACCCTATGGATTGTGTTTGGATGGTTGGACTTGATTGAAATTGGCTGGATCATTTTGTGGTACCTCAGCTGCACCTTGTTTGAAAATTTGAGCAACCAGCTGGTGATTTCATGAAATTGATGTTTCAGAAGTTATGTAAGTGTTTGATCAGCTCATATGTGATGTATGTGAGGTGTGTGAGTGATTGGTTTGTGCAGAATTGCTCTCAAACTCAAAACCCGATAGCTACCTTGCTAAGAAAGGCATTTTTGCCAAGAGAAAGAGATTTTGAGGAAAGCATCTGTTAGATGGCTTTGGTGTACTTAAACTAACCACAATTGAGCTCTATTTATAGTAGAGCAAGTTTGTTTTGCAAGGAATAGTGCATGGCAGCTGGTAAGTAGGTTTGGCCAATGTTGGCAAATGAAAATCCAAGTCTCCTCTAGCCATTGACTAGAGGTTAGGGCACAGAGCTTTGGTCCCCTTGGTCTTGGATAAGTCTTGACTGATTTCAGATGAGAATGGCTCAGTCCATGCCACCTTGATGGTTCCATTGAATGCCTCATTCCAAATTTGAAGTCTTGTACCTATTTTGGCCATTCTAGGTTCAACATGCTATTCCTTGTTCCTTGGACCTTGGAGGCTTGGCTCAGTGATTGTCCCCTTTGGATTCAATCCTCTGAGGTGTCCAAGTGGATAGGAACTATTGAAATTGGCTGATTTTGGCAAATCGAGCCAAAGTGCAAATTCTGCCTTGCCTTGACAGATTTCAGCAAGGCAACTTGGCAATGTTGTATCTCATGGTGTAGGTTGAATTTGGCAATGTTCTTGGCCATTTTGGAAAGCTCTTACATGATACAACAACTGTTTGAACAAGTTTGGTTTTGATCTCTTTTGATTCCAAGTGAAAAATCCCCCTACATTTGGCAAAAAGTGAAGGCAAATTCTGACTTAGTGAAAATTTCACTAAGTGTTGGAAAAAGTGACATTTTCACTTTTCAGCCACTTTGATCACTCCATAACTCAAAATCCTTAATGAATTGGAATGACTTGTAGTTGAAGTTTTTGTAGGTGATAATGAGGGCTACAAATCCATCTTTGGATGAGAAAAAATGGCCTTGTGTTTTAGGAGTTATGGTCCTCCAAAGTTGGTACCTTTGCCACTTTATTTTTAACTTAGAAAATTTCTAAGTTTTATGGTTACCCCTTTTACAAGTTATCTCACTTTTCTTGATTTTTCTTGATGAATGATGATTCAAATCATACATTAACATCATTTTAGGGTTAAAAATCCATTTTGGTGAAAAATCTCAAAAAGTCAAAGTTGACTTTTGTGCACAGTTGACTTTTTATCAGATGAATTCCAAACTGTGCAATTCTTCAGGAAATCATGTCCTTGACCTAAATCAAACTTGATGGACATGTTCCATGGGTGTCATAGGGTATATTCAATCATGTATTAGGGTTTGGGAGCATGTCTTGGTCAAAAGTCAAAGTTACAGTTGACTTTTCCCTTAAAACCCTAATTGTGGTGCAGATGAAAATGAGACTTGTTACTCAAGCTTCTTGGATCAATCCATTGTTCCAAATGGATCAATATGGTGTATTAGAGACCCTCAAATCATCTCTTGAGGTCTTGGCTCATGGTTTGTCCCAAAAGTCAACTTAGGGGTGAATTAGGTCAAGAAACCCTAATTCCTGATTTTTGGTGAATGCATCCCCTGAGGCAAAATTGACTTGATGCATGGGTTCATGAGGTTCCATGAAGCATATTAGGTTATGTTTTGGATCATTTCCTTGTGCCCAGATGAAAATTTCCATCTGGAGACTCTGGTCGACCAAAACCCTAATTCGGTGACACTGTCGATCTTGAGACTTGATCCACCTAGAAGGGAGCAGCCTTGTGCTTAATCCTTGAAGTGGGAGTCCTTTTTGATCCATTGTGGATGTTTGAGAGATTAGACAAGTTGAAGATCATGTCATTTCTTGATTGATCCTTTGTCTAAGCACTCAGAGAGGGCTTGAAACCCTAATTTTGATTGTATTGGATGCTCACCCATCTTTGGGGAGACTGATGAAGCATGATGGTTCATCCATATTGTGATGATGATTTTCACAATGATGGGAAATCTAAGTGGTCAAAATTTGGGGTATTACACCAATGAAGATTGGACATTGAATTACTTGAGATGACTAGATCTGACCGTTGAGGAAGAGAACACTCTGACTCCTCATCGTCTTCTTGACGATATTCTATCGTCTTACCTTGCTGAGAGTGAGGATTCCATCTGTACTGCTAGAGATAAGAAACCTTCACAAAAGCCCTTTTCGAACATAGGACAATTCTCTGCTTGAGGAAGAATAACAATTCCCACACCTTGCTGGAAAAAGATACCCTCTGGCTCTTTGCTGGAGGGAAAAGACTCCGAAAGTCCCACACAGGGAACAACTCAGTGCTTCAAGTTTCTGCATATTGATTATCAAGAGCGAAACACAGTTCCTTTAACTCTCCACCTTGCCCCAGACCACAGGGTCTACCTGAAGCAACCATCTTAAGAGGATTTTATAGAAAACCTGGCGTTCAACAATGCCCCATGATTTTCAAACTCTTAGAGATGTATCCGGTTTGGGCATAATTATCCCATACTTCATGATTCATGAAGTAAACCACCTCGAGAGGGTTCGTAACGACCTGAAATGTTCTGCCACAGTATTCTGAACCTTGCAGAGGTGCTATTGATTGACTGTGTTTTGAAGGGAAAAAACTTCTCGCGCCCTTGAAGTGACCTGCCCCAGTACAAGCCTTGCAGTACATTTGTCTCTGACTGAGGAGTCTTCGAGAGATTTACCGAATCTCGACGTGATTGCCCCAGTTTACACGCTTGTTGAGAGATTTATCTGATCTTGACATAATTGCCCCAGTTCGAAGAAATTTTCTCAACATGAATTCCCCAGTTCGAAGAAATTTTCTCAACATGAATGCCCCATGGTTGATTGTACTCTGAAAAGACCTTCTCAACTTGAATGCCCCAGCTTGGCTACATTTTGAAGAGATTTCCCGGTGTGATTGTCCCAGATTGGTTACATCTCGACACAAATGGATGGGAATGCCTTTTTCCCACATAATCTTTCAGCAACATGTCCTCTGGAGTCTCAAGCACCTCAACTTGGTCAGTTTAAGCTTCTTGACTGATGTTTATCGTGTAAGCTTCTTTGATGTCAAACAAATGTATGCAAGCAGAAAATATTTATTCTGAGAATGATTATTCAAATGCAACACATATGTTAATCTTGAAGTCCTTATTGAAAATATGTCGCACAACTGAGTTACGACACTTATTTTTGAAAGGAAAGCAATACGCACATGCAACACCAACAAAAATCTTATTAGCACAACTCACGGGAGTCAAGAACGCTATCTCGTTGAAGTACGCCTTCAGACTAAACCCTGTTTCAATTAGGAATTTTAAGGGTTGTAGAGTGGCCTGGTTCGCGGTTTGAGAAAAAAGGATTTATGGCTCAAAGTTTGTTGGTACCCACCCACTCTTCATAATATTCTCCAGTCCTATGTTCAGCTAATTTGACACAAGCGCTCGTCTCTCAAAAGGTTTCCCGATTTCTAGGGAATCCATGCAACTGGTGATTCGACACCTGACGAGGTTTTGGACTAACAGTTGCCCCCTTTTGTCTTTTGTGTCTATAGTCACACGACTTTGTTCTTATCGAGGATTTTCTTTGTAATCCTTTTGGCTTTTCGCTTTCTCATTCTTTTGCTTTTTGATCCCTAATTTTTGCCTGGACCGACTCTTTTGAGTTTTCAATTTTGAAGTCCAGCGGGATGCCTTAACTTTTGCCTAAGTCACTTGCTTTCAAGTTTTTTGACTTAGCAGGCTTTTTCTTTTTCTCTTTTTTCTCTTTTTTTTTAACAAGTCATGTGACACCGTTTTGCCTGACTTGCTTGAAAGGGCTATGACTGTTTCACTTTTCGGTTGGTGAGGAGTAACCATTGTGGTTCTACACCTCTTAACCTCTTGATAATGGAATGGAAGGTAATGGATCCTCAGATGTACACTCCTTCTGAAAGTTGAACACTTGGTCAAACTAACTGACGCCTACCCTGCCCCTGGGTTAAAATTTAGGGTTTTTCGTTTTCAGAAAGAACTCCTACTACTAGGCTCAAAGGGGTTGACAAAAGTCTGTCTCCTTATCTCTCCAGTGTTTGTGAATTGGAATCAATGCCTGTACATCCTTAACAGGGTTTTATTCAAAAGCGTACCATTAGAAATCTGCGTTCTTATTTCGTCATCCTCCCTCCAAGAGTCTAGGCAAGAAATATAGTATTGCAGTGCATATAAACATGACATGAGTGCATAAAAATAAGATACTTCAGGAAAAACACATCATTGCATTAAAATCCACATTCAAACACAAACAAGTTTTTACATGCAGACAATGTTTAAACAAACAAAGGAAAGCTACATATGAAAATGCAGTAAAGGAAGCTGATGATTGCCACATAGAGGAAGGCTTGACTCCGTCTGGACTTATTGCTTCTGATGATGTCTTCGCAGCTTCGAGTGCTCACTCTGATAAAGAAGCTTCACCTCATGGGGGTACCATCTGGGGTGATGACCTTTGAGTCAATCAAATCTTGCACCTTGTGTTGGAACGCATTACAGTCGTCAATTGTGTGCCCAAACGTTCCCGAATGGAACTCACAGCTAGCGTTCATGTCAAAGTCCGAAGGAATAGGGTACGGTGCCGGCGTGGTACTCCTTATTTGAATCAGAGAGTTCTTGAGCAGACGAGCAAACAACTGACCATAAGGGATATGAATAGGATCAAATATCCTCTTGGGCCTTCTTGGTCTCGGTTGCCTCTGCTGCTGATAATTCTGCTGTTGATGCTGATTTGGGCGCCTTACCTGCGCTTGCACTTTCCTTTCCACATTTGGCTGAGTCACGAACAAAGGTTGCTGACGTAGAGCTTCGGCAGCAAAAGGTTGTGGAGAAAGTCCATGACATGAGGTGGATCCTACAAAGAGGGGAAGAGTCTCTACTTCCTTTGCAATAATTGGGGTGAAATCACCTTGAATGCTCACGCCGCCCGACGTGAATTCAATTGCCCCTGCATCAATCAAATCCTGGACTTGGTGCTGAAATGCCCTACATTTCTCCACAGCATGCCCTGGTGCCCCAAAATGGAAATCACAATGGGCTTTTGCATTGTAGCCTGGTGGGGGATTACCAGTAAGAGGAGCCAAAGTCCTTTTCTATACCAGTTGCAACTGAAGAAGATGCTGCAATAGCTGAAAATATGGCATAGGGAGCGGATGAAAAACTCTTTCAGACTGCTTCTGTCTCTGTGTACACCTTTTACTCTTGGGCTTCTCTTGGGAGACAAGACCTCGCTGCTGTTGGGAAAGTTCTGGAACCTTGGGTTGTGGAGGGAATTCACGAGGCAATCCATGATCTAGAGCCAACCCCAAAGAGATGGGAGGAGTAGGGACCTCTGTTGTGGAAGTGATCACATGATTGTTTTACTTCTTTAACACCTTATTCAAGATTTCCATGACCAGGCCCATCTGAGTCTTCAACTGGTTGACCTCCTCCCTCATCATCTTCTGGTCTTGTATGAGAGTTTTCATATTCCCCATAAATTGCCCCATCTGGCCTCACATTTCCCTCAACTCAGCTTAAATTTTCTCCATGATCAACTCTTGAATGGCCTGAGGAGTTAAGTCTACAATTCTGAAGAAAAGCATATCAGAACAAGAATAACCAGCCTTGAACACCTGTTATGCACATGAGATAATTATGCAAATGCAAATGCCATGTTCAAATATTTCCAAGGAATTATTCTGTTTTAATTCAAGACTTTTCAGAAGAACCACAAGGAATAAATGGAAATGCTCAACAGTGAGTCTCTACAATGATATCCTTGGAAATACAAGAACATGTATGCAAGAATGATGATACATATACAACAGACATGGGATCAAGGTATCCATAAGTTCTGAACAACTGCTGTGCCGATGACCGGATAAGAACCATAACCCAGAAAATCAAAATTCCGGAACATCAAACCACTAAGATAACCAGAAAACTCAGATAATCAAACACTGATGAGAAATCCAGAAAACCAGGTAGGTTGAAGGTTGAAGGTTTCCTGCAGACCTGCAAACACCCATCCCATCTCACATGTGGGTTCTAGAAAGGCGAGGATCCTCAATATCACGGACTCTCAGGTCGAGAAATGATGATACGTTCACCATTTCTGGTTTAGCATCATCATCAATCGAGGAGGCCTCAACTGATTCCCCTAAAAAATAAGGTCATCCTATGCGAGTCCCTCAGCATTGGGTCCTCAGATCGAGAATGTGCAATGGTTTTGCCATGGAACGTGGTCTGCCACTGTCACATCTCAGGAGGAGAGGCACAACTGAGGTATCGGAGAAACGGTCACCAGAGTCGACGGCTCTCTAGATCCACACCCTAACATGCGCAAGACACACACGTCAGAATGCGTCCCAAGATAGCCTCGTCTGGTTGTGAATTTCGTGAACACACAAACGTACCAAGCGGGCACGTAGGTCCCACTACTCTCCACTCTAGTCCTAGGGTGTACTCAAGCCTGGGTATTGGGCTTATCTCTCAGAACAACCCAACCTGTCAAATAGAAACCAGCCAGCACAGCACAACAATATCCAGTATGACAGTAATAAAATGAAATGCAATGCAGTAAAAGCTGTAAAACAGTAATATACAACATAATAAAGCACAACAGATAAACACCCAACGAAAAGAAAAAACAAAAAAGCGCTAGGATCGAATCGCTAAAGGGGATGGACCAACAAGAGGTCAACCAGAGTTCCCAGCAGAGTCGCCAGCTGTCGCTCCCGAAAGATTCGCATCCAACGGTACAAACGCGAGAGTGGCGCGGAAAACACAGAGTTGCCAGCAATGTGTATTTATCCCGAGAGAGGGAAAGGAAACACTGCATAAACCTGAGGAGAAAGGGGGAAAGACATGGTCATCGCAACCATAGTCCAGGTTCGGGATTCGGTTATGCGAGGGGAAGGTGTTAGCACCCCACGCATCCATCGTACTCGATGGGATCCACGCTTGTTGTCTAAACGGAGGGTGAGCTGTCCTACTATCTATGGCTGAACAAAAGAAAACGGGGATGGGGGTGACTAAGACGGAATCGGTAGGACATATTCGATGCCCTAGGCCTACGTACTCCCTCAGTGCAATGGGAAAGTCAGAGTCAACGTAGTTCGGACGGGAACTGTGGGGGAAGGTTGCTCGCCAAGACAATCGTTGTCTTGTGCCTACATATCCTCAATCGGACGAGAGAGAGGAATCAGAGCTAATGTTGTTCGTGGGTACGACCACAGATGGGTAAGTGTGTTTTTTGAGCGACGTTAGATTCGCGTCCGACAGTTAGGGTTGATGCCTGTTTGCGACTCAGACGGAAGGTAACGTGCTCTTTTCTGAAAATGGTCTGGAACCAAACAATCCTGAAGGATAAAAAGATTTGAATTTTTTTTGTGTTTTTTAGACAGAAGTGTTTTTTAAGTTAGTTCATAACTTGCATTGCACCAAAGTCTAGGGCACAGGGACGAATACTTAACGAATCGTCCCAAGACAGGACGCCCGCTAAGCACTCTAGAAAGATGAGAGGAAGCCCCTAATTTATCATTCCCCACGCTTAAGGCTCGTGCACAATACACTTTATCTTTATTAAGTGTTTTCAAGAAGTTTTGAGATGAGAAGAGAGAAGACACAAAGGAAACTCTAAAGGGAAACTAAGAGTCCTAATGTTATCATGCATGGGTAACCTATGGTTAGTGAGGCTTAGGAGGGACAACTACCTAAAACCTAATGCTAATCCTACTCCAAGCTTAATAAAAAATTAAGTTGGACTAGGTAGCTCTAAAGGGAGAGAATCCAAGACTTAGACAAGTTTTGAGATTCATGGGAGGAAGAGAGTGGAAGAGAGGAATGAGAAAGAGAAGGAGAAGATGAGATACAATAAATGGAAGCAAGCATATCACATCATAAATGTCCAACTCAAATCATCAAAAATGTTTCAAAGATCAATGCAAAACAATTCAAGTAAGCATGCAAAGATAAACATGAAAAAAGGCAAGCATACTTGTATGAAATGCACAATTAAGCATACATGGACTTCATATCAAAATGAAATGAGAAAGATATATGAAGATGAGTGCAAGTCAGAACCAAAATCATATTATCATCAACAATTCTCATGTGTAAAAGGAGATCAAAGCATGAAACATTATGCACCAAAGAAAGCTACAAAAAGAGGACAAAGTTCCAACACTTAAGCATACTCAAACATGATTCAAACATGATCCATAAATGGAAAAATTTGGTCACAAGGGACCTCAACTAGGGGTAAACATCATACCAAAAGCTCATGCAAAGAATCACAAAGAAACTCAATCAATTATGCATGCCAAAGCCATTAGGGTTAAGAGATGTCATATGATGATCATGTAAAATTCACTTAAGCACAAATAATCAAACATATATCAAATGACATTCAAAATTTTTGAAATTAGAACCCAAATGACCTAAGTAAGAGTCTAACAACATGCCAAAATATCACACCAAAATTCAAAGTTTAAGTACCTCAAACAATTAGGCAAAGATCACATAGGAACCATGAATCAACATGCAAAGGAGAGGGACTAAAATGCAATATGAAAAGAGTTTAAAAATATGAGAAAAATATTTTTAGTAACCTCAACATGTGCTCTAACAAATGCAAAAATAATGAGATGCAAATCATGTATAGATGATGAGAACAAAAATCAACAAGGCAGGGTGTGCATATATGAAACAATCCAAAAAGAAATTAATTAAACAATTAAATCAGAGGCACAAAATAAAAAAATGGAAAATAAAATTTTCCAAAATTTTATAAAACCCTAAGGATGATTCAGGATTTTTTTCATAATTTTTGGGTGCTTAAAACTATTTTTAAAAATCAAAATGCAAAACAAAACAATTAAATGAAAATAAAAAGAAAATAAAATAGCCAGGGGGTGCAACAAGCAACAATTCCACGTTGAAAATTAAATGGGCTCAGAAAAAGGGGGTTTGGAAAGCAAATCAAGGCCTGGTCCAGTCCAAAGCGCAAGTCAACATAAAAAAAGAATGGAATCAGTCAACCAAAAGGCCTAATCCACACCACCAGATTAATCCAACGTCACACAATCAGTCAACACAAACAATAAGTAAACATGATTAAATGCTCAGATCAAGAGTTGATGATAACAAGGTACACGCGCGCACATCCAATCGCTAAGAAATTAAAAGAAATCACGTGAATAGCACATGGAATTTTTTAAGCATTGGCACAATCAAAACCATCAGATTAAATCAATGCACCAGATCAAGTCAATAGAATCAAAGATTACGCAAGATGTGTGGCTCAGATCTCACAAACATGGTAACAATCATGGAATATCACACACACAATTAATAAAATAAAATGAAGATTTTAAAAACGTGGCTGAACGTGGACCATCAGATCTGGACCACCAACGATCCAGATTTCATCTTCTCCATCAAAATCTCGGATGACCTGAAAAGAAACCAGGTGCCGGAACCCTAGCTCCGGTCACCTTCTCCGGCGAGCTGCACTTCAAAAATTCCCAGAAATTGAAAACAGGTATACCATTCCACTCAGATTTTCACAAGGATTATGAATATGCAATTAGTTTTCACAAACAACCAACACACAAGCCAAATCGAACAGACTAAGTTTGGATCTAAAAACTTAAATCTCAAAATTCAAACAATCCACACGTCCAAACTCAAAACTAAATAGATCAGCATCATCAGTGAACATCATAGATCATTTTGCAAGCAAGAAAAACAAGTTACATGATCATGAAAAGTATGCTAACCTGAAAACTGTAGAGCTCAAAATACACTAAGAACTCCTTCCAAAAGCTGCAGATCTTCCTCTTTTGAGCTCTATTTGCAAAATAAATGCAAATAGAGGCTTGAAATTGGCTGGATCTAAGGTTTTGAACTTGAACAACTTGAACACGAACTTGATGAAATCCTCACTCTAAGCTAAAACCAATGGTAGATTCTTGTTCCTCACACCACACTGATCAATAATGTGTAAAGAAAACTTCAAAAACTCTCAAGAGAAGAGAGATTCGAAGAGAGAAAAGTTTGGAGGTGAAAATGGATTCTGAGCAAATGAGGATGCATGACCTAGCTTTGTGCGTGTGAGTAAGCTTATATACTCTCCATTGGACCTCTCATCATGATTAGCAATTGATTAAACCCCTGATTAGTGAGTTTTGAGTGGTTTTGCAATTTTTCAATTTGTGTTCAATCCTTTAATTTATTCGTGCACCTTTATGCTTTTCATGATGGATACCTCACACTTGACTTGCTGATCACTTTTCAAAAACAATTGGGCCTTGAATTTGCTTAGATAATGAGATTTGGATCAATTTGCAAATTGTTTATTTGTTAAATACACCATGTATACGTCACGGTTTGGCATGAAACAAGGGTCAAAATTGGTGCTCATGGCTTGTACTTTGATGGTACAATATGACTTGAAGCAATTGAAGTGATTAAAAGTCCTTTTGGATGAAAATGCAAATGGTGGAAAATTGGTACATGTGGAAAACCTCAAAATACACCTTGCCTTGCCTTAGCCATAACTTGAGTTCTACAAAAGGTATGAACATGTTCTAGTACTTTTTGGAAAGGGGAGAGAATGATCTTCAACTTTCATGTTTGAGTAAAATTCATTTGAAGCTTCTTTGATGATGAATAATCAAGTTGAATGTAGTGTAAAAACTTGCCAAAAATGGAAACTTCTCATTATAGGTCATTTTCCAAATTTAGTAACTTTTGTACAAACCCTTGATTCTTGATAAATGGTATGAAACTTGACCCTTGAAGACCATAGGAGGATGTGAGACCTTGAAAACCCTGAAGAGAACCTCAAAATTCCACAGTTGACTTCCCCTCTCACTGTTGACTTTTCTTGGTCTACAAGCAATTGATCCACTGAACATCTTTCACAATGAAACACTAGCCAAGTCTTCCTCTATGAGCACTTGTGAGCACATGGAAACCCATGAGAGCATGCTTGAATCCACAAAGTTCAACAAGAAGTCCTTTGGGTCAAAAACCCTAATTTGGTCCCTCTGGTCAGGAGGGAAAGATTCACTTGAAATCCTTTGCCATTCTTGACCTTATGAAGATATGATGAACTCCTTAAACCACCTTAAGGCTTGAGACTCCTTTGAGATGAACCAAGTACCTTGATCCCATGCTAAGAACCAATGCTATGCACAAATGCTAATGCTAGAAATGCAAAGAAACATAAGCCAGTTAGCTAAAAGTAAGAGGGCAAATTTTGAGGTGTTACACCACGCCCGCTTTGAATACAATGTATCCTCACTAGGTCACTTTCCACAGATCGAACGTCCCAACTTTGATGCCGAGTAGGGTTCCCGTTGGTAATACTAATTTGCTGGGTGTCTTCATCCATATAGATTGGAAGCCACCAGTGGTTCAACAAGTGCTGAAGGGTTTCCTGGACAAGGGTACAACCTTGATCGTTTTCGCAACCCGCCCTACAACTCTGATAATCATGTGATACCAGGAACCCGAGCCGGACCTGTTTAGCATGTAACTCTACCAGGCTGGTATTCATCAAGCGAATAACGAAGATTTGAATCATGTTGATCTGATAGGGATTCCTATCATGGTAGTCCTGGATCCATCCAAGATCCATCTGATGCTGGAGGGCCTCTTGTACAAAAGAGCATCCCTGTTTGTTTACCGAGCAAGTCAGACAGGAACTGTAATTGTGCCGCGGCCGATTATGATACTGGCTTTGCCTTGAGTGCATTGCCACCAAGTTGACATTCATCGCACAGATGTCGTGGTTTTGAATGACGTTAGAATTCGTGTAAGCCATGTTAACTCCACGAACTCGATGCTCTTGGATCCATCCGAGATCCATCTGTTCCTGTAGAGCTGATTGCACCACAGAACATCCTCGATTGCTTTTAGAGCATATATCACACTGGTGATAGTTTTGATGTGGCACATGGCCATATCTACTCTATCTGCAATGCATCTTGACCAGATTGGTCCTTAACAAGAGTACATCATGAATTTGATAGATGTTGTTAGTCTCTCCCTCTATCAAATTAACTGTAGCTTTCTCGTGTTGAGGCAGCGGGTTTGTGAGAACATTAGGATTTGTATCCTTGAAAGATAAGACCCCGCTCCTAACAAGCTTTTGTACGTCGGATTTGAAATTGAGACAGTTCTCTATGTTATGCCCTGGTCCTCCTTGATGGTAAGGGCAAGTCTGATCCACCTTAAACCAAAAAGGCGGATTTTCCGGTACTGTAAGAGGAGACTTAGTCTGGACATGCCCCTTAGCCAATAGTAACGGAAATAGTTCTGCGTATGATACGGGTATAAGATCAAATCCTGGTGGCCGCGTTGTATGGTTGTTATTGTATGGAGGACGAGCCTGCTGAAGAGGCTGTTGAGTCCTTTGCTGATTAGGTTGGCTCTGTGCAACCTGAGGTTGATACGTAGAAATAGGCGCAGGATTGATAGCATGAGTCACAACCGCTACTGGCTGATAACGTCGCCTTTGCTTTCCGAGAGAGATATTCCCAATATCTTGCTCTTTTTTCTTAGGGAGAGCACTACCGTATCGCTTTGTACTACTTGATGATCCAGTGTCTTTGACTAGACGTCCTTCTCGGACGGCTTCCATAAGACGAACTTCCATACCGACCATCTCGGTGAAGTCACTGGGCGCACTGGAAACCATTCTGTCATAATAAAATGAGCTTAAGGTCTTTAAGAAGATCTTTGTCATCTCTTTTTCCACAAGAGGTGGAAAAATTCGAGCGGCAATTTCACGCCATCTCAGAGCGTATTCCTTAAAGGTTTCTTTGTCCTTTTGTGACATTGATCTGAGTTGATCTCTTTCGGGTGCCATGTCCAGATTGTTTAATATTGTTGGAGGAAGGCAGTGCTAAGATCTCTGAAAGTGCTAATCATAGCACGGTTTAAACCCATGTACCATTTGAGGGCGGCACCGGTTAAACTATCCTGAAAGTAGTGAATCAGTAAATCCTAATTCTCCGTCTGAGCTGACATTCGCCGAGCGTACATCACTAAGTGACTCTGAGGGCAAGAGTTACCCTTGTACTTTTCAAAGTCGGGCACCTGGAATTTGTGCGGGACTTTCACATTAGGGACCAAACAGAGGTCCGCGGCGTCCTTTCCAAATAAATCCTAACCGCGAAGGGCCTGCAATTCTTTCTGCATTCCCAGTAACTGTTCCTGGAACTCATTTATTCTTTTGAACATGTTGTCGTTTCCACCAGAAGGTATCTGTGGAATCTATCCTTCTGGGACAGTATGTACCACGGGTGGTGGTATAGTCATTATGGCCGAGACTCTTGGTGCCTCCCGAAGTTTGTAACCTTCAGGAGTTGCTGTCATGCCTCTGGGACAGGGCACAGGACTATGGTTCCCTTGGTCTTGAATAAGTCTTGACTGAATTCAGTTGCAAATGGCTCAGTCCATGCCACCTTGGTGTATGCATTGAATGCTCCAATCCAAAATTGGAGTCTTGTCCCTCTTTTAGGCAATTCTAGGTTTGGCATGCTACTTCTTGTTCCAAGGACTTTGGAGGCTTGGCTCAATGTTTGTCCCCTTTAAATTTGATCCTCAGATGTGTCCAAAGTGATGACAAGGCTTGGAATTATCTGATTTTACCAAATCTAGCAAAATTGCAAAATTCTGCCTAGCCTTGGCAGTTTTCAGCAAGGCATATTGCCATTATCATATCTCTTGGCCCAAGTGGAATTTGGTGATGTTCTTGGCCATTTTGGAAAGCCCTCATACGATACAACAACTGATTGATCATATTTGGTTTTGATACCTTTTGGATCCAAGTGAAAAATCCCCCTACATTTGGAAAAAAGTGAAGGCAGATTCTGACTTAGTGAAAATTTCACTGTGTTGGAAAAAGTGATATTTTCACTTTTTGTGATTTTGATCATTCCATAACTCAAAATCCATGAGGAATTTGGAGCGAGGTCAGTTTTAAGCTTTTGTAGAGGGTAATGAGATCTACAAATCAAGCTTTGGATGGGGAAAAATGGCTTTGTGGTTTAGGAGTTATGATCTTCCAAAGTTGGTACCCTTTCCACTTTGTTCATAACTTAGAAAATTTTCTAAGTTTTTATGGTTAACCCTTTTACAAGTTATCCCACTTTTCTTGATATTTCTTGATGAATGATGATTTAAATCATACATTAACATCATTTTAGGGTTAAAAAACCATTTTTGTGAAAAATCTCAAAAAGTCAAAGTTGACTTTTGTGCACAGTTGACTTTTTGTCAGATGAATTCCAAAGTGTGCGATCCTTTAGGAAATCATGTCCTTGAATCATGTCCTAGGGATTGGGAGCATGTCCTGGTCAAAACTCAAAGATACAGTTGACTTTTCTCGCGAAACCCTAACTGTGGTACTGATGAAATTGAGACTTGCTGCTCAAGCTTCCTGGATCAATCCATTGTTACAAATGGATCAATGTGGTATGTTGGAGACCCTCAAATCCTCTCTTGAGGTCTTGGCTCATGATTTGTCCCAAAAGTCAACTTAGGGGAGAATTAGGTCAAGAAACCCTAATTCCTGATTTTTGATGTATGCATCCCCTGAGGTCAAATTGACTTGATGCTTGGGCCCATAAGGTTCCATGGAGTATTTTAGGATATACTTTGAAGCATTGGCTCATGCCCAGAGGAAAATTTTCATCTGGAGGCCCTGGTCGACCAAACCCTAATTTGGTGACACTGGCGATCATGAGGCTTGATCCACCTGGAAGGGAGCAGCCTTGTGCTTAATCCTTGAAGTGAGAGTCCTCTTGATCCCTTGTGGATATTTGAGAGGCTAGACAAGTTGAAGATCATGTCATTTCTTGATTGATCCTTTGTCTAAAAGCTCTGAGAGGGCTGGAAACCTGTAGTGGATGCTCACCCATCTTTGGGGAGACTGATGAGGTATGATGGTTCCTCCATATTGTGATGATGATTTTCACAATGATGGGAAATCTTAGTGGTCAAAATTTGGGGTATGACAATACGGTCATGTTGATATAACTTGCTATACACTGAAAATAAATGAAATCAAATATTGCCATCGTGATCCTTGTGAAAAAACGCATGAGTTTGGTATTTGAATCATGTCAAATGGTTGAGAAATGAGTGAGTTAGAGGGCTTCACGCATCTGAGCTTGAGGTTGAAGATGGCCATGGCGCCATGCTTGAGAAACCAACCAAGTTTGCCTTATATTTTTCCCTTGCCATGTTATTAATGAATTGGCATTGTGCCCCAGTGGTTGATCAGCTGGTTTGTGTGTATTGGCAAGCGAGAGGTCTGGGGTTCGAATCCCCCTCACCCCAGACCTCTTTTTTTATCACTTTTTCCTATTTTTCTTATTTTTCATATTATTTTGTTAATGATTTGAAAAATTAGTAACTCCCTCAATTTTAATTATTTTTTATTGGTTCTTTTTGCAAAAAATCACAAAAATGTTGAGATATTTTATTACACAAAAAAATAAAATTTATATTAGTTATTTAATATAATTAGTATTTTTGTGAATAAATTCATTTTTAATTGCTTTTTAAGCATTTAAAAAATGAATATTTACCTTGAAAATCAAAACTAAATGAGTTTTAATTCACCTTGTGATAAAACCCTCATTTTTCAAACCTTAAACAAAAATCATAAGTGGTTTATTCAAACTTATTTGGTATTTTTACCATTTTCATTTGATTTTCCTTTAATATTTACTTTTGAAAGAAAACAAATTTAGGGTTTCCTTGATTTTCACATAAACAAACATTTTTGGGCCTCTAATTGAGTGTAAGACCCAACCCCTTTTGTAAATACACCACCTTTTGGGCCTCAAATGTTGTATAAGTCCCGTTGTATTTCAAAAGTTCGGCGCGATCATCGCCCGTTTAAAACAAACCATCTGGGCCTCTCCTCGAGCTATAAGACCCATTCAAAATCATTTTGGGCCCCTATTAGAGTGTAAGACCCAACCCCTTTGAAAACCAAAACTTTTGGGCCTCAGTCATTGTATAAGACCCACTGCGTTTTCAAAAATCTCGGCGCAATCGCCATTTCAAAACAAAAATCATTTGGTCCTCTCCTTGAGTTGTAAGCCCCATCTTTTCTTTTAAAATCATTTTTGGGCCACAAATAGAGTGTAAGACCCAATCCCCTTTTAACCAAAACAATCTTTGGGCCTCAGATATTGTATAAGTCCCTCTGCGTTAAAAGAAAAGCTCGGCGCGATCGCCAGTTCCAAAAAACAAATCATATGGGCCTTTCAAAGAGTCTAGATCTTTCTACCGCAAAAGTACTGTCTCTTAAATCTCTCTTAAGCATAGTACAAAAGATAAAACTCTAGACTTGGACAGTCTAATCTCCTTGAGTCTCGAAGACATTCTCAAGTTCCTTTCAAAAATAGGAAAAAACACCCGTAGACTTGGGCAGTCTCAATACCCTTCGGATTCCCCGTTTCCTTAAAGAACAGGAAATAATCCCGGTCCTCAGATCAAATCCATGAGTACAACATTACCCATATAAGAACTGATTTTCTCTGTTAACCAACATACTGGACCTGTCACTCAACTGAAACAGTAACCCTAACCTACTCTTGGGCTTTGTACAATGATTCTCCAGCGGAGCTGACCTTTACACTCTCTTGTTGAGTATAAAAGACTCTCTTGTAGAGTCAAACCTTTTCAGGCTCCATCTCGGGCTTTGTACGAGATACAAAACACTCTCTTTTTGAGTATAAAAGACTCTCTTGTTGAGTCAATCCTCTATTAGCCTCCATCTCGGGCTTTATATGAGATACAAAACATTCTCTTGTTGAGTATAAAAGACTCTCTTGGCGAGTCAAACATTTTTAGCCTCCATCTCAGGCTTTGTACGAGATACAAATCACTCTCTTATTGAGTATAAAAAGACTCTCTTGTTGAGTCGATCACCTTTAGCCTCTATCTCGGGCTTCGTACGAGATACAAACCACTCTCTTGGTGAGTATAAAAGACGCTCTTGTTGAGCCAATCCTCTTTTATCCTCTATCTCGAGCTTCGTACGAGATACAAATCACTCTCTTGGTGAGTATAAAAGACTCTCTTGTTAAGTCAAACCCTTTTAGCCTCCGTCTTGGGCTTCGTACAAGACACATATAAAAACACTCTCTTGTTGAGTCAACCCTTTTAGCCTCTATCTCGGGCATCGTACGAGACACAAAAGCATCCTCTTGTTGGGTCAATAGCCTCCTCTTAGGCTTTGTATAAAGAAATCCCCGTTTGATTCAATCAACCTTTTAGCATCAAATCATGCTTTGGTCACAGCATACAAACATCAACAACTCCTTTTCCCTCGTCTAAATTGCTGTAAGCGACAAGCCTTTGGATTATTTACATCCACGCCACTGTCCCTCTTTTAGCATGAGAAATTCCTAAGGAAATATGGCATTGCTCTAAACTGAGTTAAAGTCTTCTCCTTCAGGTTGAAAATCCCCTATAAAGAAAATTATGGCATTGCTGGATTCGCATATCCCAGTTAAAATAATTCTCCTGTATAATCAGTCACCCAATAGTCGTGCCAAATAGGCTAAATATTCCCCTTTAGAGATGACAAATTCTCTCTAAAGTCAACTCCCTTTTAGCTTCACATCTTGGGCTTCGAACAAGATACAAATAGACCCTTCAGTTTCACATCTTGGGCTTTGAAAAAGATATAAACCACCTTTAGCTTCATGTCTTGGGCTATGAACAAGACACCAAAACACCATTTCCTCCCATAGAATAGGAGGAACTACGATCGCTCTGATTTCCCTATCCCGGGAATACGTAGACATAAGATTGAAAAATAATCTTAGCGAGCACACTAATCGAAAAACTCCAAAGTCCCCTACCTCCATCCAATCTAGCACAGTATCCCAACAAATTCCCCATGAACAATCCCGGTATTTCGTTCTGAACAAAATAAGCAGAGAGAGACCCACGAACTAAAGCCGCATCTGTAAACCAACAGTTTTGACTGTTTAACCTCAGTTTGCAAGCAGGGTTAATTGGAGACATCTATTTCCCTTCCTTCATCAGCTTCGATAGGATAAAAAATGAATCGAACTGTAGTACCAAAGCGATAGTGATTCGGAACCACAAAAACCGCGCTACAGAAAAATGGAGACCACAGTGGGAGATGCCATGGTAAGATCTTGTCTTCCCAATTTTCCACAGAAAAATGGCGCCCACCGTGGGGCCAAACAATGGAATCTTGTCTCTATTATCTCTCTGGTTGAAACCTTCTCTTGGGACGAGTCCTTGGGTTCACAAGGTATGACCGAATGACGGTTCCATCAGGGAATGTCATTATTGCTAGAATCAGCCCTCACTAGGATCTTAGTTCAAAAACCTTTAAGTTGGGAAGGTACCACAGAATGGCGACTCCGCCCGGGAGCCATTTTCTATTAGGATCATAGGATTCATAGCTCTTAAAAAGTCTAGGACATTAGGACAAATATATATACTGCTTTTCCTAATTGATATCTATGTTTATTTTTCTGCTAATAAGAATGCGTGTGATGCCGCATGTGGAAAGATTGAGTATACACCTAGGAAAAACCTCTTTCAGTAGTGCGGAAGCTATCGGAAATATTTGTCACGCGATACTACCCTCTTCTGAGATTCTTCGAAATACATCACCTAGCACGGTTCCCGGCCTGCTGATGTTATCTCGACAAGAATCAATGATTTTGAGAGACAGGTACAAAAATCACTAGTATAAACCTTTGGGATGGGTAGAGCCTTGACTTCATGACACCGACCCTTTGACCCCATGTTTTTTCTATGTTTTTGTGTGTTGTATTCATGCATTCATTTTAAAAACATCAAGCAAAAAAAATTTTCTCTTCTAGTCTCTCTTTTTCAAATTAAACTAAGACAATGATTGCAAATGCCAGAGAGAAAAGGATTGCACTAATGGATTTTGGTAGAAGAAAAACTCACAAGTATACCTTCAAGGTTCCAAAACTAGGGGATTTGAGAGGATTAGCAAGGATGATCACTCACCCTGACGCTTTCAAAGCCAAGTACGGAGGTCTGCTACCTCTGTTAAGGGTCCATGTAATTGAGGGAATCCTGGAGGCACTCATTCAGTTTTACGATCCAGTCTATTACTGTTTCACATTGCCGGATTACCAGCTCGCACCAACGCTGGAGGAGTATTCTCATCTGATTGATCTACCCATTACTGATCAAGCTCCCTTTTCTGGACTAGAAGAAATTCCAAAGGATTAGACCATTGCAGAAGCAATTTATTTGGATGAGTCAGAAATCAAGGCTCGCCTGACCACCAAGGGAGGAATCCCAGGTTTACCAGCCAAGTTTCTGGTAAAGAAGGATCTGTACTTTGCTAGTATAGGGAACGTGACTGCTTTTGAAAGCATCTTTGTTTTACTCACCTACGGGTTATTTCTGTTTCCCAACATTGATAACTTCGTCGATATCAACGCCATTAAGGTTTTTCTCATTGGAAACGCTGTACCAACCTTGCTCGCAGATGCGTATCATTCTGTACTCTTAAGGAATTTGTACAGCGGAGGAATTATCACGTGCTGTGTACCCCTGCTATATAAATGGTTTATCTCCCATTTGCCTAAGTCTGCCGCTTTTTGGGATCATAAGAGTGCCTTACGTTGGTCGCAGAAAATCACGTCTCTTACCAACTCTGACATTGATTGGTACAATCGGATTTATGACGGGATCAGAATCATTGACCGTTGTGGAAATTTCCCCAACGTACCCCTCATAGGAACTAAGGGAGGAATCAATTACCATCAAGTCTTAGTTTGTCGTCAATTTTGATACCCGATGAGGCATGTCCCGCGTAATGCTCATCTAGAAGGTCTTTTCTTCAAGGAAGGAGAAAATGACAGGGCACTAAAGATGGAAATAGTGCACGCTTAGAAACATGTTCATAAGAAAGGACGAGAGTCTCTAGGAAAACCGGATTGTGTCTCGGTAGAGCCTTATCTCCACTGGGTACAAACTAGAGCTCTCAAGCTAAAGATACCTTATCCTCGTTGTAGCGCGGTTTTTGTGGTTTCGAATCACTATCGCTTTGGTACTACAGTTCGATTCATTTTTTATCCTATTGAAGCTGATGAAGGAAGGGAAATAGATGTCTCCAATTAACCCTGCTTGCAAAATGAGGTTAAATAGTCAAAACTGTTGGTTTACAGATGCGGCTTTAGTTCGTGGGTCTCTCTCTGCTTATTTTGTTCAGAACGAAATACCGGGATTATTCATGGGGAATTTGTTGGGATACTACGCTAGATTGGCTGGAGGTAGGGGACTTTGGGGTTTTTTTATTAGTGTGATCGCTAAGATTCTTTTGCAATCTTATGCCTACGCATTCCCGGGATAGGGAAATCAGAGCGATCGTAGTTCCTCCTATTCTATGGGAGGAAATGGTGTTTTGGTGTCTTGTTCAAAGCCCAAGACATGAAGCTAAAGGTGGTTTATATCTTGTTCAAAGCCCAAGATGTGAAGCTGAAGGGTCTATTTGTATCTTGTTCGAAGCCCAAGATGTGAAGCTAAAAGGGTGTTGACTTTAGAGAGAATTTTTCATCTCTAAAGGGGGGTATTTGGTCTGTTTGTCACAACTATTGGGTGACTAATTATAAAGGAGAATTACTTTAACTGGGATATGCGAATCCAGCAATGCCATAATTTCCTTTATAGGGGATTTTCAACCTGAAGGAGAAGACTTTAACCCAGTTTAGAGCAATGCCATCTTTCCTTAGGAATTTCTCATGCTAAAAGAGGGACAGTGGCGTGGATGTAAATAATCCAGAGGCTTGCGGCTTACAGCAATTAGACGAGGAAAAGGAGCTTTTGATGTTTGTATACTGTGAACAAAGCATGATTTGATGCTAAAAGGTTGATTAAATCAAACGGGGATTTCTTTATACAAAGCCTAAGAGGAGGCTATTGACCCAACAAGAGGATGCTTTTGTGTCTCGTACGATGCCCGAGATTGAGGCTAAAAGGGTTGACTCAACAAGAGAGTGTTTTTATATGTGTCTTGTACGAAGCCCAAGATGGAGGCTAAAAGGGTTTAACTTAACAAGAGAGTCTTTTATACTCACCAAGAGAGTGATTTGTATCTCGTACGAAGCCCGAGATAGAGGTTAAAAGAGGATTGACTCAGCAAAAGAGTCTTTTATACTCACCAAGAGAGTGATTTGTATCTCGTACGAAGCCCGAGATAGAGGCTAAAGGTGATCGACTCAACAAGAGAGTCTTTTTATACTCAACAAGAGAGTGTTTTGTATCTCGTACGAAGCTCGAGATGGAGGCTAAAAATGTTTGACTCAACAAGAGAGTCTTTTATACTCAACAAGAGAGTGATTTTGTATCTCGTACGAAGCCCGAGATGGAGGCTAAAAATGTTAACTCTGCTGGGGAGAATCATTGTGCAAAGCCCAAGAGGAGGCTAGGGTTACTGTTTCAGTTGAGTGACAAGTCCAGTATGTTGGTTAAAAGAGAAAATCAGTTCTTATATGGGTAATGTTGTACTCATGGATTTAATCTGAGGACCGGGATTATTTCCTGTTCTTTAAGGAAACGGGGAATCCAAAGGGTTTCTATACTGTCCAAGTCTACGGGTGTTTTTTCCTATTTTTTGAATGGAACTTGAGAATGTCTTCGAGACTCAAGGAGATTAGACTGTCAAAGTCTAGAGTTTTATCTTTTGTATTATGCTTAAGAGAGATCCAGAGACAGTATGTTCGTCGTAGAAAGATCTAGACTCTTTGAAAGACTGCTCTATTAAGATGACTAATTTCTGATCTTATACCTTTAAGAGGTCGTCGGGACAATTTGTACGAAGCCCAAGAGGAGGCGAGAAAAACTTTTAAGAAGCCAAAGGGACAATTTGTACGAAGCCTAAGAGGAGGCTATCTTCCCGGAGAAAGACTCATTATACGAAGCCTAAGAGGAGGCTGTGAAAACTTCTAAGAAGCCGACGGGTCCTTGTACAACGCCCAAGAGGAGCCGAGGATGCTTTTGGGAAGCCTGTGGGTCCTTGCACTAAGCCCAAGAGGAGGCTGATGAACAGTTCCAGAAGGGGTTTCACTTGGAACATTGGCCTTTTGTATATGAACTGTTCAAGGGGAAGATTTCTTAGATCTAGTTATCTAAAATTGTCGTAAAGAAAATTCTCATGGTTTAGGTTATGTTGAAATATCCGGGAGAATGTCGAATGTAAAGAGAAGAGGTTTTGTCTAGTTCTAGACGTAATTTCCGGGGAAACTCTAAATATCTATACTAGTATTACACAGTCGATATGAGTTTATGAAAGAAGACTTACAGTGAAACAGCCCCACAATACAGTTATATACATATGAAAGCGGGTAAACACTTACTCGGTTGTAGAGCTTTCATGCTGTTTGGTTGGTTTGTTCAACAAAGAAAGCTTTGATAACAATATTATATTCAAAATCAAAGGAGAAAGTGCTTTTGAAAAGATTGTTGGGGCTTACAGCTCAAGGAGAGGCCCAGGGTTTTATCAGTGATCACACTGTCATTTTGTACAGGGACTTATACAAGTGACTGAGACCCAAGAAAGGTTTTCTGTATAAAGGGATGGGTATTACACTCTCTCAAGAGGCCCAAAATGATTGAAAGTGAACAAAGATGGGTCTTATAGCTCAAGGAGAAGCCCAATGGTTTATCTTGAAAAGGGCGACGATCGCGCCAAGGTTTTGAAAACACCGTGGGTCTTATACAATGACTGAGGCCCAAAAGTTTTTGGTTTCAAAAAGGGGATTGGGTCTTACACTCTATTAGAGGCCCAAAATGATTTTGAATGGGTCTTATAGCTCGAGGAGAGGCCCAAATGGTTTGTTTTAAACGGGCGATGATCGCGCCGAACTTTTGAAATACAACGGGACTTATACAACATTTGAGGCTCAAAATAGGTTTGTATTTACAAAGGATTGGGTCTTACACTCTATTAAAGGCCCAAAAAGTTTGAAAAAGTTTGATGAGGGTTGAATTAATCAAAAACCCAAATTTGTTTCCAAAATGTATTTTAATTGAATAAAAAATTCAATTAAAATGATCAAAATTGTTTAGCATGTGGAAAACAAATTGTGATCTTGGATTAATGTTTCAAAAATCAAGTTTTGACCTATAACATGATTAGAAGTCATTAAAATTTGCAAAACCAAGAAGGAAAAAATATTTTAAATGTCAAAAACAATTAAAATATTAATTCTTTACAAAAATATCAATTATATGAAATAAATAATATTTTTGGGATTTTTTGGTAAAATAAAATATTTTAACATTTTTGTGAATTATTAAAAAAAGAATCAACTCAAAATCATTAAAACTAAGAGAGGAATTAATTTTTGAATCAATTAAATAAAATCACAAAAATTCAAATATTCAAATATTTGAAAAAGGGCGCCAAGAAAACCTTGGCCTTGCTCGTGTGCTCTGTTTTTCCTAGATTTGCGTTTTCTATCCAATCTCACTGAATACTTGATTATATCATGCAATCTACAAATCAATCTACTCGTTTCAACCTCACGATCATGTCTATGGTCTTTAATTTCAATTATTTTAAGCATGGAATAAGAAATCAAAGAGAAACCTCAAGAACCCTAAATTCTGCATGAAGGTTCAGAATATCCATACACGCTTCATACAAAGCAATTGATTGAGGGGAAACACTCCATGCATGATTATGAACATATGGCAAAATTATTGTGCAGCAAAAATTGCATGGATCATAGAGTTAGAAAACCTCATGCTTACCACTTGCAGCTGGTGATCGTGTTTTGGGTTATATGTGTTACAGCTAGGTTTCAATGATCTGGATAGCTTCCCTAGGTGCCATGGAGTGTGTCTGGATGATTGGAATGGATTGAAATGATCTGGAACTTTAGATGGTACCCCAACTGCAAATCTGTTAAAGGCTTGAGCAATTGGCTAGTGATTTTGCGATTTTGGGTGTCCAGATGTTATGTGAGTGTTTGGATTACTTCTATATCATGTTTATGAGGTGTGTGTGATTGGTTTGGTTGGAATAGCTCTCAAACTCAAAACCCGATAGTGACTTACTTTGGAAGGCAAATTTGGAAGTGAGAAGGTGATTTTGAGGAAAGCATATGTTTAATGGCTTTGGTGTACTCAAATTGATCACAAATGAGCTCTATTTATAGCAGAGCAAGTTTGTTTTACAAGGAATAGTGAATGGCAACTGCTGCATAGGTTTGGCCAATGTTGAGCAATGAGAATCCAAGTCTCCTCTAGCCATTGACTAGAGGTTAGGGCACAGGCTGCTGGTTCCCTTGGTCTTGGATAAGTCTTGACTGAATTCAGTTGGCAATGGCTCAGTCCATGCCACCTTTGTGTATGCATTGAATGCTCCAATCCAAAATTGGAGCATTGTCCCTCTTTTAGGCAATTCTAGGTTTGGCATGCTATTTTTGGTTCCAAAGACTTGGGAGGCTTGGGATCATAGTTGGTTCCTCCTTGTTACCCCCTTGAGGTGTTCAGATGGATAGAGTTGCTTGGAATTGCACAAATTTGGCAAATAGAGCAAAACTCCAAAATCTGCCTTGCCTTGACAGTTTTCAGCAAGGCATGTTACCATTGTCATATCTCATGGCTCAAGTGGAATTTGATGGAGTTCTTGGCCATTTTGGAAAGCCCTTACATGATACAACAACTGTTTGATCATAGTTGGTTTTGATACTTTTTTGGGTCCAAGTGAAAAATGTCCCTACATTTGGAAAAAAGTGAAGGCAGATTATGACTTAGTGAAAATTTCACTAAGTGTTGGAAAAAAGTGACATTTTCACTTTTCTTGATTTTGATCATTCCGTAACTTGAAATCCATGGGGAATTGGAATGAGTTGTAGTTGAAGTTTTTGTAGAGGGTAATGAGAGCTACAAATCCAACTTTGGATGGGAAAAAATGGCCATGTGGTTTAGGAGTTATGATCCTCCAAAGTTGGTACCATAGGTTTAGGAGTTATGATCCTCCTAAGTTTTTTATGGTTACCCCTTTTACAACTTATCCCACCTTTCTTAATTTTTATTGATGAATGATGATTCAAATCACACATTAACATCATTTTAGGGTCAAAGAACCATATTTGTGAAAAATCTCAAAAAGCCAAAGTTGACTTTTGTGCACAGTTGACTTTTTGTCAGATGAATTCCAAACTGAGTGATCCTCTATGAAATCAAGTCCTTGACCTAAATCAAAATTGATGGATTGATTTCATAGGTGTTATAGGGTGTATTGAATCATGTCCTGGGGTTTGGGAGCATGTCCTGGTCAAAAGTCAAAGGCACGGTTGACTTTTCCCGCGAAACCCTAATTGTGGTTCAGATGAAATTGAAACTTGTTGCTCAAGTTTCTTGGATCAATCCATTGTTGCAAATGGATCAATGTGATGTATTTGAGACCCTCAAATCCCCTCTTGAGGTCTTGGCTCATGTTTTGTACCAAAAGTTAACTCAAGGGTGAATTAGGTCAAGAAACCCTAATTCCTGATTTTTAGTCAATGCATCCCCTAAACCCAAATTGACTTGATGATTGGGTTCATGATGTCCCTTGGAGCATCATAGGTTATGCATTGAAGTATTGGCTCATTCCCAGAGGACAATTTCCATCTGGAGGCCCTGGTAAACCAAAACCCTAATTTGGTGACACTGGCAATCTTGAGGCTTGATCCACTTGGAATGTTGCAACCTTGTGCTTGATTCTTGATGTGGGAGTCCTCTTGATCCTTATGGGTGTTTGAGAAGTTAGACAAGTTGAAGATCATGTCATTTCTTGATTGATCCTTTGTCTAAGAGCTCTGAAAGGGCTTGAAACCCTAAGTTTGATTGTAGTGGGTGCTCAACCATCTTTGGGGAGACTAATGAAGTATGATGGTTCATCCATATTGTGATGATGATTTGCACAATGATGGGGAATATTAGTGGTCAAAATTTGGGGTATGACAGATGCCCCTATTTAATCTTCTTGGACCCAAAGGTGCGAATGGCGAAGGTATTCGGGCATTCGGTGTGCAAGAGGATTAAAGATCGGAATACCCGAAATTTTGATGGTGGTTATGAATGGCAGTTCGTGCATCCTTCCTCTTTTGCTAAGCAATGATACTTAGAAAAGGTAAACTTCCCCTCGATCCTGGTTTCCTAACCAGGAACTAGTCTCAGTTTCTGAAATAAACTTCCCCTCGATCCTGGTTTCCTACCAAGGAACTGGTCTCAATTTCTGGAATAAACCTCCCCTCGATCCTGGTTTCCTACCAAGGAACTGGTCTCAGTTTTCGATATAAACCTCCCCTCGATCCTGGTTTCCTACCAAGGAACTGGTCTCAGTTTCCGATATAAACCTCCCCTCGATCCTGGTTTCCTACCAAGGATCTGGTCTTGGTTTCTTTTGTCAATAAACTTTATTGACAAGGGACGCTATTTGTAGCGGTTCTCCTCAAACTTCTCGCCAAATTTTCCTGGGGAAATGCCATTTGATGGAAAAAGTTTTGATGTCAGACTTGCTGGGGAACCCATCTGTCTGAATTGTAGAGGTGTACAAACTTTTCTGTTTGGAGACGCCATTTGTCGACTCTGTTGGGGAAAACGAGTCTCTTTGAGAGACTGTTTCTTTCTTGGGGATATTACATCATACTTTTCTCGGAGATCGTCTCGGAGAAATGCCATATGACGTGATCCAATTTTGAGGTGTCGATGACTTCGTTGATATTGACATTCTGGAGAGAAGGACCAATGTGTTGTTGAAAGTCTTTAGTTGAGAGGCTTTCTCTAGGGATTTTCCTTAATCCGGGAAAGCGAAGACATCATCTTCAATGGCGAAGAAGGATGCTGGCTGAGGGTTCTCTGGTTTTCAGAGGTTTAGGTTATCAAAGTGGTCAAGGGCCGACTTCATCCCAGAAATAAACTGGAGGAGAGAGGTAGTGCAGACGCAACATTTCCTGACGAGGAAAGAACTGACAACTCGATTGAGAGGACTGTTATCACTAGGGGATAAGATCGACGAGAGTGATAGTGATGCAATATAATTATGCATGTGAATCAATAATGCCTGGTGTATGTATGTATATACTGACAAAACTGACGCGACATACAGACTAGTAGATGAACACGACTGGATACTCGGCCACAGTGCGGGATGAAAAGTATCACTGGTTCATGATAGCAATTTTGCCTTGTTTAAGAGAGATGATCCTCGTGGGGAAAATCGTTGGTCGAACTTAGGAGGTAAGAACTCGGTTGGGGGGTGTCAGATGAAACAATGGTCTCTGACACAGCTTATCCTTCATTCAGGTGCAATGGTTAACAAGGAATACTTTGATTCTGCACTTTGAAGCTCGATTACTTCTGGAGAAGCGACCGATGTTTTTTCGATGTTCAACAGTCAAATTAAATTGCCATCTTTATTTTAAGCAGAAAAATTTTACAAGTAAATTCATTTTTGTTTTATTTCAAGAACCGTTAATCATGTTAAAATGTCGTTCTGTAAAGCTAAAACAAATAATAATTACAAACAAAAGCATAAGGGCTCAAATTTTATTGATAGAATGGAAATCAGCCAAACGCGTGATTCCATGGAGTATTTACAAAATTAGAAAATGGAAATTTAAGGGAAAAGGGCTACATTGAAACATAACGACCACTATCCTTCTACCAAATTTGACTTCGGGGCATCCTGAGCTACTGTCGAATACGACCTTGACTGGAGTTTTCCTGACGGATGACGTAACTGCTACCGAGGGACTTGCCCCTTTGTCGAACGTAGTTACTTGCCATTATCCCTAATTTTTGCCTGGATTGTACTTTGAGGTTTCCAATCCACCGGGATGATTTTTGATCATGTCTCTAATTTTTGCATAGACCGCCCTTTTGGGTTTTCAATCCACCGAGAAGTTTTTTTTAGGCGAAGTATTTCTTGACTACGTCAACATTTGTGGGGTAGGCAAATTCCTTTCCGTCCATGGTTGCAAGTCTCAGGGCACCGCCTGAGAAAGCTTTCTTGAATACATAGGGGCCGTCATAATTAGGAGTCCACTTGCCCCGAGAATCAGTGAGAAATGATTGTATCTTCTTGAGCACGAGGTCTCCTTTCCTGAAGACGCGAGGTCGGACCTTTTTGTCAAACGCCTTCTTCATTCTCGGTTGATACAACTGACCATGGCATAGTGCCATTATTCGTTTCTCTTTGATCAGATTCAGTTCGTCGTGTCGACTTTGACGCCATTCAGCTTCTGTTAGCTTAGCTTCCATCAATACCCGGATTGATGGGATATCTACTTCTATGGGGAGCACTGCTTCCATACACTAGAGAGAAAGGGGTTGCCCCTGTTGAAGTGCGGATAGATGTGCGATAACCGTTAAGAGCAAAGGGTAGCGTCTCGTGCCAATCTTTGTAGGTTACAACCATCTTTCGAACAATCTTTTTGATACTCTTGTTAGCCGCTTCTACCGCTCCGTTCATCTTAGGTCGGTAGGGAGATGAGTTATGGTGTTCGATCTTGAACTCTGTGCACAACTCTTCCATCATCTTGTTGTTTAAGTTAGATCCATTATCAGTAATGATCTGGCTCGGAACACCATAACGGTGTAACACCCGAAAATTTGCCCTCTTGTTTTGATGCTAACTGGCTTATGTTTCATTTCATTCTTGCATTAGCATTTATGCATATCATTGTCTCTTAGCATGGGGTTAAGGTACTTGGTTCAACACAAAGGAGCTTTAAGCCTCAAGGTGTCTTGTTGGGTTCATCATATCATCATAAGATCAAGATTGGCAAGAGATTTCAAGTGAACTACACTCTCCTAGACTGATTGTGCAAATTAGGGTTTTGGTTTCAAAAGGCTTCTTGTTGAGCTTTGTTTGTTCAAGCATGTTCTCATAGTATTCCATATGCTCACGAGTGTTCATGGATGGAATCTTGGCTATTGGTTCTTTGGGCAAGGTTTTCAATGGATCAGTTACTTGTGAACTATGAAAAAGTCAACAGTGGAGAGGAAAGTCAATCATGGGTTTTCAAAGGTTCAAATCATGTTTCCCAAGTCCCTGTACCTTTATTTGGTCAAGGAATGGCATGAATGGCATCATTCATCAAGAATCAAGAGTTTGTGAAAGGTTACTATTTTTGAAAAATGACCTATAATGTGAAATTTCAATTTTTGGCAACTTTTCAAACCATCTTCAACTTGACTTTTCATCATCAAGGAAGCTTCAAATGATTTTAACTCAAACATGAAAGTTGAAGATCTCTCTCTCCCCTTTCCAAAAAGTACTAGATCATCTCCATACCATTTGTGGTTCTCAAGTTATGATCAAAAGACTCAAGGGTGGTTTTTAGGGTTTTCACTTGGTTCAATTTTTCCACTTTGTACAAAAAGCTTCCAAATGACTTGTATTGGTTTCATGTTGACAAATTCAGTTCATAAACTCAAAGTACACTTCATTTAGTGCAGAATTGGTCTTGGAATCATGTCATTACATGAAGTATTTCTCACTTATTTCACAAAATGCAAATGTGCAAGATGATCCAAAACTCACAAACCAATCAACCACAAGGCCCAATTTCAATTCATTGGTGATCAGTACATGAAATGAGAGTGATCCATTATCATAGGCATGACCATGCACGTGTGGATGAGGGTGTACACAACAACTTGCCAATTTTCAAAACTCCTCCAAGAGCTTTAACCAAGGGTTTAACAAAACCCTAACCATGATCAGAATGATAACCAAGGATATATAAGAGGCTTCACGTGTTCATTTCACTCGGATGCACTCTCAATTGCTCAGATTTGAAATGTTTCTCTCAACATTCTTCTCTTCGAAACTCCACTCTCCTAGGGTTTCATTGAGTTTTCTTCACATTTTCTTGATCAGTGAACTTCATAGAACACAAATCATCCATTGATTGAGGCTCATACAGAGGTTTTCACTAAGTTCAGTTTTGGAAGCTTCATCTTCAAATCTCAAGATCTAGCCTGATTCAAGCTTCTATTTGCATTTATTTTGCAAATAGAGCTCAAAAGAGGAAGATCTGCACTCTTACACTGGGTTTCTAGGAGTATTTTGGCTTGTTGCAAGTTTCAGGTGAGTTGAAATTCATCATCTTATTTCTTGTTTCTAAGGTGTGCATTATGTTCCTCTTGATGTGCTGATCATTCTGGTATAATTTTTGTGTGTTTTGGACGTGTATCATGGTTGAATTTTAGATTTGAAATTTTTATGTTCAAACTTGTTTGCTTCGATTTGATGTGTACATGCATGATCTGTTAAAATGAGTTGCATATTCTTGATCAGTGATGAATTTGGAGTGGAACTGTGGTATTTGTTTTAATTTCTGGAAAATTTTGGGAAGGTCTCCGTTTGGGTCCACCAGAGAGGACGACCGGAGCTAAGGCTCTGGCGTCTGTGTATTTTTCAAGTCACCGGAAGCTGGAGGTTGAAGATGATGTATAAGCCCTTGGATCTTTTGATCTGATGGTTCTCTTGTTGCCAGCGCTTTAAAATGGGAGGGTGCCTCTCACGTGTTTTCTAATTTTTATTTTATCTGATTGTGTGTGCTTCCATCATTGTTATCATGTACTTGCTAATCCTGAGCGTTGATCATGTATACCTGCGGCTTTGTTTGACTGAATGTGGAAAGTTTAATTGATCTGATGGCGTATGTGAGTCAATTATTGTTGACTGAGGTTCATGATAATGTTTTAAATTGTGCTGGACTGGACCAGGCCTTGACTTGCTATCTAAACCCCTCCTTTTGGGCCCATTGTGGATTTTGAACGTGGTTTAACTTTGTCTGCACCCCCTGGCCCATGCTATGTCATTTTATTTTTATTTTTTATTTTGCATAACATTTTCATTTTTAATTTTTAAAATTAGTTTAATGTATTTAAAAATCATAAAAAAAATCCTGAATCATCTTCATAGTTTTATAAAATTTTTACAAATTTTATTTTCCATTTTTATATTATTTTTTGCATCTGAATTAATTGTTGTTTGAATTTCTTTTTGAAATGTTTCATTTGTGAACACTTTGCATTGCTGATTTTATTTCTCATCATTGGTACATAGTTTGATCCTCATTCTTTTTGCATATTTCAGAGGACACTTTGAAACATTTAAAAACATTTTTTTTTTTCATATTTTTAAGATCATCTTTGCATCCTCTTTGAGCGATTTCTTTGTGCATGATCATGTGAAACCCTAATTACTTTGCCATGCTTGGTTGATTAAGTTTCTTGTGATTCTTTGCATGAGCTTTTGGTATGATATTTGCCTCTGGATGAGGTCTCTTGAGACCTAATTTGATGATTTTTGAATCATGTTTGGTATTTGTTTGATGACTCTTGTTTGAGGTCCCTTTTTGTGACCTCTTTGATCATGTTTTGTTTACTTGCTTGAGAAGGCACTTGTGCCATTGTATGAGATCACTTCTTTGACATCTTGAGCCATGTTTAGATCATTATAGGTCTTTTGAATGAAGTTATAGGTCATTGGTGTTAAGTTGATGCTTTCTTTGTGTACATGTTCAATACTTGTTTCACATGTCTCCTTTTGACCTAATTCCTCATCCTTTTTCATCTAAGTTCCAACTTGACTTGTAATTGGTTTGTTTTTGCCATGCCATACCATCCATTTGCATTTCATATGATGTATGCCTCTGACTTTAAAGCATTGCATTCATCCCATATTGCTTCTCGACCTTAGTTCCTGAAGCTGAGGATCTTTCGTTTTTGTGAATCAGTTGAGGCCTCCTCGATTGGTGATGATGCCAAACCAGAAATGGTGAACGTATCATCATGTCTTGACCTGAGAGCCCAGGATACTGAGGATCTTAGTACCCACATGTGAGAAGGGCGGGTTGTTTATAGGTTTGCAGGTAACCGTGACTTTCTATCTACCCGGTATTTTTTGGATTCTTTGTCTCTACAGCCGTATCGGTGTGGTTATTCTGTTATTCTGGTTTGTTCCGAGAGTTTGTACGGAGCCTTAAGATTGTCCAGCCAGTTCAGCACAGATGCTTGATGCCTTGATCCCATGCTTTGCATTGCATTTCTTTTTTTCTCTGACATTCATATTTTTGCATTTCCAGGTTATATCTGATCCTGTGATTCCAGTCAGAGGGCTATATTAGGGATGGATGTTTCAAGAGCTAAGAAGGATATTATTATCTACAAGTTTCTCAAGCCGGCAATAGGTCCTCTCACTACCCTGAAGGGAATGGCGAGTCCTGAGGTATTGAATGCTTTCACAGAGAAGTATGGGTGGATTCTGTCTTTTGTTCACAACATCGACGATTATGAGTTTCGAGGTCTTCATACTCTGATGCAGTTCTATGACCCTCCACTGAGATGTTTTTTGTTCCCGGATTATTTGTTGGTGCCTACCTTGGAGGAATATTCTAACATGCTAGGGATTGCTATCAAGGAAGTTCCTCCCTTCTTTGGTTCAAAGGGAGATCTGGATTATGGGAAATTGGTCGGTGCTCTTTATTTGAGCAAGTCAGAGTTAGAAGCCAACATCTCTAACAAAGGAAAGATCTGTGGTTTCAAGTTGGGGTATCTAACGAAGAAGGCTCAGAAAGCAGCAGAAGATAAAGAATGGGTTGTTTCAATGCACTGTTAGCTCTTTGTGTTTATGGTATTGTGTTGTTCCCCAATGAGCCTGACTTTGTTGACGAGGATGCTATCAGGATATTCATGATGAGGAATCCTATGCCAACCCTGTTGGGAGATCTCCATTATGCCTTATACAACAGGAATGAAAAGAAGAGAGGAAAGGTGGTTCATTGCTGCGCTCCATTGTTTTATAAATGGTTCGCAAGTCGTCTACCTCAATCTGGTGCTTTCGTTAATTCCAAGGATTCTCTAGAGTGGAGTCAGCGCTTGATGGGATTGGTCAGTAAAAACATCGTGTGGATAAATCAAGGATTGCTTGGCAAAGATATCATTCACAGTTGTGGTAAGTACCCTAATGTTCCATTGATAGGGAGAAAGGGAGAAATTAACTATAACCCTTCTTTGGCCGTCAGACAGTTTGGCTATGCTCTGGTAGGTCCGCCTATTAAGAGAGATGTAGAAGAATCATTGTATTTCCACTCATCTGAAGGTTTGGAAGAGGCGCAGAGAGCTTCTGAAGCTTGGGGTAGTATACTGAAGAAAGGAAAGGCCGCTCTGGGCAAACCTAACAATCAGGCTTTCCTTCCCTATGTGGATTGGATAAAACAGAGAGTTGAGGAGTGCTACTTGCCTTTTGATCGAGCACCTATGTTGTACCCAGAAAGTGTGGAGGAAATACTTACTGTGCCTATTGAAGAGTTCAACAAGCAACAGAAGTTGGTGCACAAATTGAGAGCAGAGAATTCTGGTATGAGTAGTCAGTTGCAAGGAGTTTTTCAGGACAACTTAGAGCTGAAGTGGCAAGTTAAAGAGTCGACTGAGCGTTTGAAGAAGGCAGAAAATGATCTGGATAGCAGAATTCAGTATTTCAAGAAGATTAGCATGGCAGCAGAGACATCAAGTAAAACCACCAGGACACCCAAGAAGCTTTTGGCTAAGACTGAAACCAAACTTGATGCTTATCACGAGATGTGGAGTGAGGTCCAAGTCGAAAATGAGGAGTTAAACAAAGAACTGCAAGAGGAGAAAGAAAAAGGAAAGCACTTCTTCAACAAATGGAAAGAATCCCAAAAGGAGATTGAAGAGCTTAAATTGCAAGCCGGAATCAAGAAGGTGAGACATGAAGGTAGCAACGCTGAAGGGCAGATTGCAACGCTGAACCAAGAGATTGCAAAAAGGAACAAGTTAATCAAAGGGCTGATCACGCAACCTGCACATCCTGACACTTTGAATCTTCTGGAAGAAGTGGAAGCTAGTCTGTTTGGGGTCGAATTGTAGTTGTTGTGTATCTGTTTTTTTTATGGTTACCATCAGGATTGTTGATGGAATCACCGTGGGTTACAATTGACTTTGCCTGTATGAATTCTTCTATCTTGATAATAGAATGTTTGATTCAGCTATTTGTGCCTTGGTGGTTTTTATTTGAAAATGTGGTTTGTTTTCCTTGGTTTAATTCTACGGTATTGCTGAGTTCGGATTTATTTTTCGATGAAGTGTCCAATCCCTGGCCCGGTTTCAAAGATTGGAATCAAAGGATATTCCTTGGAAATGTTTAAATATGTTTGTTTGCATTTTCATCTCATAATCATGATCATTTCTGCATAACGGGTTTATCTCCGGTCTTCTTATGTTCTTCTTTTTTCAGACAGGATTGTCGATCAATCGGTTCATCAGTATTCTACCCGGCTTAATTAGAGAAGAGTGACGGACAAGATTCAGGCTGATATGGCTGCTATGCAGGCACGCATCGACCAGTTCATGGAAATGATGCAAGGGGTTGTGCAGAGCCAGCAGGACTTCAGAACTCTAGTTCAACCTTTGGTGGCGCAGGTTGACGAGAATGGTGTTTTATACAGTGGTCTTCTTAACCGTAATATCCCTCCGGGCGGAGGTGGTGCTGGTAACAGTGTTCATATTCCTGGTGCTACAGGACAGGGTGTGATTCCTTCAGTGGTCGGAGGAGGAAGTATTATTCGGGCAATCCATGGCCATCATTTTGATGACCAGTAGGATGATGTTTTCTCAGTCAGAAGCTTGGACGCTGGTCTTCCTGTGGTCAGTGATGAAAGGATCCGTTTAATTGAGGAGCAACTGAAAGGGGTCATTGATCAGAATTTTCTGGGGATGGATTTGGACGATTTAGGGCTGGTTCCTGATGTTGTCATTCCACACAAGTTTCAGATTCCTACACTGGAGAAGTATAATGGTACTACCTGCCCGAGAACTCACGTGAGGGCGTACACAAGGAAAATGGCTGCTCATGCCAAGGACGAGAAGTTGATGATGCAGTTTTTGCAGGATAGCCTGTCTGGGGCATCTTTGGAATGGTATATGCAGCTAGAAAGGAAAGATGTTCGTACTTGGAGAGAGTTAGTTGGAGCTTTTATCAAGCATTACCAATACAACACAGACATGGCTCCCAACAGAACTCAGCTGCAGAGCATGTCCCAAAAGAATGATGAAAGTTTCAAGGAATACGCGCAGAGGTGGCGCGAATTGGCGGCAAGAGTACAGCCACCAATGTTGGAAAAAGAAATGTTGGACATGTTTATGGACACGCTCCCGAAGCACTATTATGATAAATTGCTGCCTTGTTCGCTAGGCAAGTTTGCAGATATGATCATAGTTGGAGAAAAGTTAGAAATTGGAATCAGGGCTGGAAAATTTTCTAGTAATGATGGATCATCCTCTGGGAAGGGGAAGAAGCCGTTTGCTGGCTATAAGAAGAAAGAAGAGGCCAATGCTGTAGCATCCTACAGAGGAAAGGGGAAACAACGCCAAAATTGTAACCAACAAGTAGCATCGGTAACAATCCCTGCAGCGTTACCACAGCAGCAAAGGAACAATTCTAATCAGTATCAGAACAGGCAGCCTGGCCAGTATCAGAATCGACAAAGGAATGCAGAGAGGCATTTTGAGCAGCCGCCCATGTCATATGCTCAGTTGTTGCAACACTTGTTACAATTGCGTTTAGTTGAGCTTCGTACCCTGGCTCCACCAACAGGGGAACTTCCACGAGGCTATGATGCTAACGCACATTGCGATTTTCATTCTGGTGCTCCTGGGCACAATGTGGAGAAGTGTAGAGCATTCCATCATAAGGTGCAAGATCTTGTGGATTCCAAGGCTATTAATTTTTCGAACGATGGGCCCAATGTTATCCAAAACCCAATTCCTAATCATAATGGGCCGAGGGTCAATGCGGTGATAGAGGAATGTGAAGCCTTAAATCTGATCACGGACGTAGAGGAATTGAAGACTCCATTGGCTGTGGTGAAGAACAGGTTACTAAAGGGTGGCATATATCCTGGTTGTGACGAGAACTGTCCAGAATGCATGATGCAGGATAATGGCTGTGATTTGCTGAAGATGGGGATTCAGAATTTGATTAATGAGGGCTGTTTACATTTTGATCGGTGTAATCAACAAGAAGAAGTCGTTAGTGAGAAGGTTGCTACCATCACCATTCCTTTCAAGACGATTACTATTTCAGGTCCGGCAAGACCACCACCAGTTATTATCACAAGAGTCGGACCCGTTCCGTATGAAAGTACTAAGGCTATTCCCTGGAATTATGGCGCAGAGGTGTTTGTCAATGGGCAAAAGCAAGAATTAATGGCAACTTCATCAGTGAGTTCTAGCCCTGAGGTTAAGGTTGAAGTTTATGCTATAACAAGAAGTGGTAGAGTCCTTACCCCTACTAATGATCAACCTGGTACTTCTAGGCAAGATAAGGGAAATCAGGTAATTGATGGTTCTGTGCAGCCTCCAGTGATTATTGATTCTACAGTAAAGCCGGTTGATGATGCTTTTTATGAAAATGTGGAGGAGTTTATGAGGCTCATCCGAAAGAGTGATTACAAGATCGTGGACCAACTACATCAGACCCCGTCGAAGATTTCCATTCTGTCTTTGCTGTTATGTTCTGAAGCTCACAGAAATGCGCTTCTGAAGGTCTTGAATGCGGCCTATGTTCCTCAAGAGATATCTATTAATCAACTTGAAGGGGTTGTAGCGCACGTGAATGCGGGTAATGGCTTGGGCTTTACGGATCTAGACTTGACTCCAGCTGGGAGGAATCATAATAACGCCCTGCATATTTCGATTGAGTGTCGCGGATCACTGATGTCTCATGTGTTGGTGGACACCGGATCTTCATTGAATGTATTGCCCAAGAAAGCCTTAATGAAGTTGGATACTAGGGGATTAATATGCACACCAAGTGACTTGGTGGTGCGAGCTTTTGATGGCTCGAAGAGGTCTGTTTTTGGTGAGATTGTGCTGCCGATCAAGGTTGGACCTGAGGTTTTTGATGCAACGTTCTATATCATGGATATTCAGCCAGCTTACAGCTGCCTGTTGGGTCATCCCTGGATCCACAGTGCGGGTGCTGTAACATCTACTCTGCATCAGAAGCTGAAGTACATGGTAGACGGCCACGTGGTGACAGTTTGCGGAGAAGAAGACATCCTGATAAGCTAGTTGTCAAATTTTAAGTACGTTGAAGTGGATGGTGAAATTCATGAAACTTTGTGTCAGGGATTTGAGAAGGTGAAGGTTTCTGAAGAGGTTGTCCAGTCTGAAGCTATAGAGCAGCCTGCAGGGGCAAATCAGCCTGAGATCTCTATGTCTTCTTTTAAAGACGCCAAAGCTGTGGTTGAGGCTGGTAGCTCACAGAGGTGGGGCCAAGTGGTTGAAGTTCAGGAGAAGAGGAATACTTACGGACTGGGATACAGGCCACCCAGAAGAGCTCGGGATCCTCCCAAGTTTTATGGTCCAGTCCGTTTCACCAGCGCTGGTGTATTTTTCGACAGAGTCAATGCCATTGATGAAGACGGGGATAGTGATTGTGATATGGATAGTTGGATCCGCCCCTGCGTCCCAGGACAAAGTCTGTGCAACTGGTCTTCTGAGAAAGTCTTTCTAGTGACTAGCTTCGAGTAATTGCTTTGTTTTCCTGCTATGTTAATCCTGCGTTCTGCCCAAGACGCAGTGGTTTTGTTCGTAGGGCTTTAACTGTTGCATGTTTGCTTTATCATCAATAAAGGACGTTTTCACATTCAAATATTTTGATCCCTGTTTTCTGTTTTATTTTGTGCATAAAAATCACATCAAAATGGCAATGTGTTTCTTTTGTTGCATACATAATAAAACATAATTCATCAATCATGCAGGTTTCCTTGTTCAGATGCCACCGATCATGATTCAGCTATGGCTCGGTATGACTTTGACAATCCAATCTATCAGGCTGAAGAAGACACTGACGAAGATTGTGAATTGCCCGAAGAATTGGCCAGACTGTTGAAGCAAGAGGAGAAGGTTATTTTACCTCATCAGGAGGAGATGGAGATTGTTAATCTGGGAACCGAGGACACCAGAAAAGAAGTAAGGATAGGGGTTGCTTTGGAAGACAGTGTAAAGGGAAGATTGATTGAAATGCTCCGAGAGTATGTGGACATCTTCGCCTGGTCTTACCAAGACATGCCTGGGCTCGATACTGATATCATGGTACACCGACTACCGCTCAAAGAAGGATGCGTTCCGGTTAAGCAAAAGTTGAGAAAGACAAAACCAGAGATGTCTGTCAAAATCAAAGAAGAGGTTCAGAAACAGTTGGACGCCGGATTTCTTGCCGTGACGAATTATCCTCCGTGGGTTACTAACATTGTGCCTGTACCTAAGAAGGATGGAAAGGTCAGGATGTGTGTTGATTACAGAGATTTGAATAGAGCAAGCCCAAAGGACGATTTCCCGCTCCCTCACATTGACGTGTTAGTTGACAACACTGCTCAGTATTCTGTATTTTCCTTCATGGATGGCTTCTCTGGGTATAATCAAATCAAGATGGCCCCAGAGGACATGGAGAAAACAACGTTCATAACACTGTGGGGAACATTCTGCTACAAAGTGATGCCCTTTGGATTGAAGAATGCTGGGGCAACCTATCAGCGGGCGATGGTGACTCTCTTTCATGATATGATTCACAAAGATATCGAGGTCTATGTTGATGACATGATTGCGAAGTCACAGACGAAGGAAGAACATCTGGTGAATCTTCAGAAGCTGTTTGAAAGATTGCGAAAGTTCAGACTGAGGTTGAATCCGAACAAATGCACCTTCGGGGTGAGATCTGGAAAACTGCTTGGGTTTATTGTCAGTGAAAAAGGTATCGAGGTTGATCCTGCGAAGGTAAAAGCCATACAAGAAATGCCTGAGCCGAGAACAGAGAAAGAGGTTCGTGGTTTCTTAGGGAGGTATAACTACATTGCTAGGTTCATTTCTCATCTTACAGCCACGTGTGAACCAATCTTCAAATTGTTAAGAAAAGATCAAGCGGTCAGGTGGAATGAAAACTGTCAAAAGGCGTTTGATAAGATAAAAGAATATTTGCAGGAACCTCCGGTCCTTATGGCACCAGTACCAGGACGACCTTTGATTTTGTATCTTATGATTCTTGAGAACTCAATGGGGTGTGTGCTCGGTCAACACGACGAGTCAGGTAGAAAAGAGCATGTTATCTACTACCTGAGTAAAAAGTTTACTGATTGCGAGTTAAGGTACTCGATGCTGGAGAAAACATGTTGTGCACTCGCTTGGGCCGCTAAGCGTTTGAGGCAGTATATGTTATACCACACAACCCTTTTGATTTCAAAGATGGATCCGATCAAGTATGTGTTTGAAAAGCAGGAGCTTTCTGGTAGAATAGCCCGTTGGCAGATGGTTCTGACAGAATCCGATATTCAGTATGTTTCCCAAAAAGCCATTAAGGGAAGTGTTTTGTCAGAATATCTTGCCGAACAGCCAATTGAGGATTATCAACCGGTGAAGTTTGAATTTCCGGATGAGCATATCATGTATCTGAAGATGAAGGATTGTGAAGAGCCTCTACCTGATGAAGGACCTGAGATTGGATCTCAGTGGAAGATGGTTTTTGATGGGGCTGTTAATTCATATGGTAACGGAATCGGGGCAATCATTACGACTCTAAAGGGTTCTCATATACCATTCACTGTCCGATTAGCGTTCGTGTGCACCAACAACGAGGCAGAGTATGAAGCATGCATCATGGGGTTAGAAGAAGCAATTGATTTGAGAATCAAGAACCTCGATGTTTATGGTGATTCTGCGTTGGTGGTTAATCAGATTACAGGTGAATGGGAAATTCGTCAAGCGAATCTTGTGCCTTATAACAACTATGCCAGAAGGTTGTTACCTTTCTTTGACAGAGTAGATTTGCATCATATACCTCGCTTGGAGAATCAGATGGCAGATGCGTTGGCAACGTTGTCTTCGATGTATCAAGTGAACCGTTGGAATGAAACTCCTTCAATCATAATCATGCGCTTGGACATACCAGCTTTTGTGTTTGCAGTCGAAGGTGTATCAGACGGTAAACCTTGGTATCACGATATTAAGGTATTTCTGAAGAGTCAAGAATACCCAGCTGGGGCATCTTCCAAGGATAAGAAGACGTTGAGGAGGCTGCCAGGAAACTTCTTTTTGAACAAAGATGATGTGTTGTACAAGAGAAACTTTGGCATGGTCTTGCTACGTTGTGTTGATGAACACGAGGCAGGCCTATTAATGGAAGAAGTTCACGAAGGTTCCTTCGGTACCCATGCCAATGGGCATGCTATGGCAAGAAAACTGTTGAGAGTGGGGTATTATTGGATGACTATGGAGTCTGACTGTTTTAAATACGCCAGGAAATGTCATAAATGCCAGATTTATGCAGATAAGGTGCACGTGCCGCCTACTCCTTTGAATGTTTTATCATCACCTTGGCCTTTTGCCATGTGGGGCATTGACATGATTGGGAAGATTGAGCCGACTGCTTCCAACGGGCATCGTTTCATTCTGGTTGCCATTGATTATTTCACGAAGTGGGTGGAAGCAGCCTCGTATGCCAACGTCACCAGACAAGTGGTAGCTCGGTTTATTAAGAAAGACATCATCTGTCGGTATGGAGTCCCAGAGAGAATCATTACTGATAATGGTTCAAATATGAATAAAAAGATGATGAAGGAGCTATGTCAGAGCTTTAAAATTGAACATCACAATTCTTCTCCCTATCGTCCGAAGATGAATGGAGCTGTTGAAGCGGCTAATAAGAACATAAAGAAGATTGTGCAGAAGATGGTAGTGACGTATAAAGACTGGCATGAGATGTTTCCTTACACTTTGCACGGTTATCGTACTTCGGTACGCACATCAATTGGGGCAACTCCTTTCTCATTGGTATATGGTATGGAAGCAGTTCTACCATTAGAGGTTGAGATTCCTTCTTTGAGAATTCTGACAGATGTGAAGCTGGATGAAGCTGAGTGGGTGCGTTCCCGGCTGAATGTACTGAACCTTATCGAAGAGAAGAGATTGAAAGCCATTGCGCATAGCCGGTTGTATCAGAGCAGGATAAAGAAAGCATTTGATCAGAAAGTGTGTCCTCGATGTTTCCAAACTGGTGAATTAGTTCTGAAAAGGATCACTCCTCCCCAAATAGATCACAGGGGCCAGTGGAATCAGAATTATGAAGGGCCATATATAGTAAGACAGGTTTTCTCCGGTGGAGCCTTATTACTCTCAACTATGGATGGTGAAGATTTTACGTCCCCTGTGAACGCAGACGTAGTCAAAAAATACTTTGCATGAAAAGAGACCCGCTGGACATAAAAAGAAAGTCCAGGCAAAAAAGGGGCATCCTGGCAAACCATAAAAAGAAAAGGTTCGGGAAAAAATTAGGGATAAAAAGGAAAAAAGAATAAACCCGCAAAGTTGAAAACCTGTAAGGCCAACTTTGGCAAAAATGGGTATCCCGGTGGATTGAAAACCCGAGAAGGGCGATCCAGGAAAAAGTTAGGGATTTGAAAGCAAAGGCTACGATCTGTGTTCGATCTGTGATTACTGTCGACACTTGGGAAAATTCGAAGGGAAGGAATCAGTCCAGTCAGTCTCTTCGAAGGTCAAAGCATCTGCGGATAAACAAGTCATATGGGTTATAGCTGAGTTGAATCATGGTGGATATATGTTCCCCACATTGCCGACATGTGTATTTTCTTTTTACCTTGTTGCGCAATTACCTCTTTTCAGGAATTGCTTCTAGATGTAAATGCCTATTTACAGGCCGATTCATTCAATAAAATTTGCACTTCACTCAAAGAGCTTTCCATTTATGTTTTACTGTTTTGTTTGTGAAAATGTCTGATATTTTGATAAATATTGCATGTGAGAATGTTGAGCTTTGTGAAGCATATTGGAAAGCAGTGGCAATTGCCTAGGCGTTGGTCACTATGATGATAATCAAAGTAATCATTTTGCACATAGACCTTTCTGTTGGTTTTGCAGGATAACAGGTTTGTACCTCCCTAGTAGAGTTGCTATCCTTAACTTTGAAGTCTGATCGTCCTCAGCAGTTCGTTATTCTCCCCAATCAAAGTATCGAGGATCGTCTTCCTCAGCAGAGTGTAAAAGATTAATTCCCCAGACGGAATCGTGGCGGATTTTCTCACCAGCGAGTGGCCAGAGTTGTGATTTGGCCTATTACTCCTCAACAGGAGGCCAAAATTTGTCATTTCTATCTCCCCAGCAAGAGACTGATGGAATATCTTCTTTGATCAAAGATGGTGTTTCCCCACAGGGTATGGGCAGTCATTTATCTTCAGCTAGTCAGACGTGCTGGTAATGATCAGTATTCCCCAGCAAAGTAAAGGTGCTCATACCCCCAAGCAGAGTCTGTTGGCGATTTTCCGTTGGTTTGCTCAACAGCAATTGGTATCCCCAGCAGGTCTTGAGTCCAATCGTTATTGGCAGGCGTCAAATCCAGGTTCTGAAATATTTGGTGATCCCCGGCGGAGGAATCTCCACCCTCAGTATCCATCCCCAACAGAGTGTTTTTTTTTCTCTCGGAGTTTCGTCCATCTCCAGCAGAATCGGGGATTGTGATGTTCCCCAGCGGGGTGAGGTTTTCCTCAGCATGGTCTCTTTGGTCAGATAACAATTTAGTTTGTCATCCCTGGTGGAGCTGCCTCTGTCCTCAGCATTTATTTTGCTGGGACGTCCCTGTTTGCATTGCATGAGCATTTTGCATGACATCCTCCCAAATGCATAGCATTTCCATTTTGTATGGAACATTACGGCAAAATTCAAACATATGCATTCGAAGCATAAGCCAGGTTTGAGTGTTCTTACGACAGGAAGAGTCGAATTTCAGGAGAATTTCATTCAACTTTATTCTACAAGTGGCGAGCGTAGCCATTCAGAGGACTATTTGACAGTTCCCCGGAAGAGCGTCTTACCAGGATCGTAAATCCTTGACCTCCTTTACCCCTTCGTCCAGGTGGTCTTTTGATTCATCTCCTCAAAGTTTTTACCATGACACCCGTCCGTGTTTCCTTTAGCACCCGTTCGTGTTTGAACCTTTGGTTTTGATACCCGTCCATATTGACCTTTTGATGACACTCGTCCTTGTTCCCTTTAACACCCGTCCGTGTTTGACCCCTTTCAATACTTCGTCTGTATTGATTCCTTTGACACTCGTCCGTGTTCTCTTTTCATTTACTCAACAAGGTTTTTCTTAACACCCGTCCATGTTCAGTTCAGCATTTTAATCCCCAGTAAAGTCCTTATACACCCGTCTGTATTGAGTCCTTATACACCAGTCCGTGTACCTTTTGATACCCGTCCGTATTGATCCATAACACCCATCCGTGTACCTTTCGATACACGTCCGTATTAATCCTTTATACACTCTTCCGTGTACCTTTCGATATCCGTCCGTATTGATCCTTTATACACCCGTCTGTGTACCTTTCGATACCCGCCCGTATTGATTCCTTATACACCCGTCCGTGTAACTTTCGATACCCGTCCGTATTGATCCTTTATACACCCGTCCGTGTACCTTTCGATACCCGTCCGTACTAATCCTTTATACACCCGTCCGTGTACCTTTCGATACCCGTCCGTATTGATCCTTTATACACCCGTCTGTGTACCTTTCGATACCCGCCCGTATTGATTCCTGATACACCCGTCCATGTACCTTTCGATACCTGTCCGTATTGGTTCCTTATACACCTGTCCGTGTTTATCCCCGGCATAGCTAACATTCGTTCGTGTTTATTTCAAGACATTTCAATACATTGTCTGTATTGGTTTCCAACACTCGTACGTGTTGTGATGGAGCAGTATTTATTACTTGTTCCCTAGTGGAGTCGTCTCTCCTTTGCAGAATGCAAATTTCAGGTTTCTTTTGGTATTCAATCTCCGTTAATCCTTGAATGCATGAGAGCCGCTGCTATCATACCTTCAGGACCAAGTTGATTGAATAGGGGCAGCTGTAACACCCCAAAATTTGCCCTCTTTCTTTGATGCTAACTGGCTTATGTTTCATTTCATTCTTGCTTTAGCATTTGTGCATATCATTGGCTCTTAGCATGGGGTTAAGGAACTTGGTTCAACACAAAGAAGCTTTAAGCCTCAAGGTGTCTTGTTGGGTTCATCATATCATCATAAGATCAAGATTGGCAAGAGATTCCAAGTGAACTACACTCTCCTAGACTGATTGTGCAAATTAGAGTTTTGGTTTCAAAAGGCTTCTTGTTGAGTTTTGTTTGTTCAAGCATGTTCTCATAGTATTCCATATGCTCACAAGTGTTCATGGATGGAATCTTGGCTATTGGTTCTTTGGGGAAGGTTTTCAATGGATCAGTTACTTGTGAACTAAGAAAAAGTCAACAGTGGAGAGGAAAGTCAATCATGGGTTTTCAAAGGTTCAAATCATGTTTCCCAAGTCCCTGTACCTTTATTTGGTCAAGGAATGGAATGAATGGCATCATTCATCAAGAATCAAGAGTTTGTGAAAAGTTACTATTTTTGGAAAATGACATATAATGTGAAATTTTAATTTTTGGCAACTTTTCAAACCATCTTCAACTTGACTTTTCATCATCAAGGAAGCTTCAAATGATTTTAACTCAAACATGAAAGTTGAAGATCTCTCTCTCCCCTTTCCAAAAAGTACTAGATCATCTCCATACCATTTGTGGTTCTCAAGTTATGATCAAAAGACTCAAAGGTGGTTTTTAGGGTTTTCACTTGGTTCAATTTTTCCACTTTGTGCAAAAAGCTTCCAAATGACTTGTATTGGTTTCAAGTTGACAAATTCAGTTCATAAACTCAAAGTACACTTCATTTAGTGCAGAATTGGTCTTGGAATCATGTCATTACATGAAGTATTTCTCACTTATTTAACAAAATGCAAATGTGCAAGATGATCCAAAACTCACAAACCAATCAACCACAAGCCCCAATTTCAATTCATTGGTGATCAGTACATGAAATGAGAGTGATACATTATCATAGGCATGACCATGGACGTGTGGATGAGGGTGTACACAACAACTTGCCAATTTGCAAAACACCTCCAAGAGCTTTTACCAAGGGTTTAACAAAACCCTAACCATGATCAGAATGATAACCAAGGATATATAAGAGGCTTCACGCGTTCATTTCACTCGGATGCACTCTCAATTGCTCAGATTTGAAATTTTGCTCTCAACATTCTTCTCTTCGAAACTCCACTCTCCTAGGGTTTTATTGAGTTCTCTTCACATTTTCATGATCAGTGAACTTCATAGAACACAAATCATCCATTGATTGAGGCTCATACAGAGGTTTTCACTAGGTCCAGTTTTGGAAGCTTCATCTTCAAATCTCAAGATCTAGCCTGATTCAAGCATTTATTTGCATTTATTTTGCAAATAGAGCTCAAAAGAGGAAGATCTGCACTCTTACACTGGGTTTCTAAGAGTATTTTGGCTTGTTGCAAGTTTCAGATGAGTTGAAATTCATCATCTTATTTCTTGTTTCTAAGGTGTGCATTATGTTCCTCTTGATGTGCTGATCATTCTGATATAATTTTTGTGTGTTTTGGACGTGTATCATGGTTGAATTTTAGATCTGAAATTTTTACGTTCAAACTTGTTTGCTTCGATTTGATGTGTACATGCGTGATCTGTTGAAATGAGTTGCATATTCTTGATCAGTGATGAGTTTGGAGTGGAACTGTGGTATTTGTTTTAATTTCTGGAAAATTTTGGGAAGGTCTCCGTTTGGGTCCACCGGAGAGGACGACCGGAGCTAGGGCTCTGGCGTCTGTGTATTTTTCAGGTCACCGGAAGCTGGAGGTTGAAGATGATGTCTAAGCCCTTGGATCTTTTGATCTGATGGTTCTCTTGTTGCCAGCGCTTTAAAATAGGAGGGTGCCTCTCACGTGTTTTCTAATTTTTATTTTATCTGATTGCGTGTGCTTCCATCATTGTTATCATGTGCTTGCTAATCTTGAGCATTGATCATGTATACCTGTGGCTTTGTTTGACTGAATGTGGAACGTTTGATTGATCTGATGGCGTATGTGAGTCAATTATTGTTGACTGAGGTTCATGATAATGTGTTGACTTGCGCTGGACTGGACCAGGCCTTGACTTGCTATCTAAACCCTCCTTTTGGGCCCATTGTGGATTTTGAACGTGGTTTTACTTTGTCTGCACCCCCTGGCCCATGCTATGTCATTTTATTTTTATTTTTTATTTTGCATATCATTTTCATTTTTAATTTTTAAAATTAGTTTAATGCATTTAAAAATCATAAAAAAAATCCTGAATCATCTTCATAGTTTTATAAAATTTTTACAAATTTTATTTTCCATTTTTCTATTACTTTTTGCATATGAATTAATTGTTGTTTGAATTTCTTTTTGAAATGTTTCATTTGTGAACACTTTGCATTGCTGATTTTATTTCTCATCATTGGTACATAGTTTGATCCTCATTCTTTTTGTATATTTAAGAGGACACTTTGAAGCATTTAAAAACATTTTTGTCATATTTTTAAGATCATCTTTGCATCCTCTTTGAGCCATTTCTTTGTGCATGATCATTTGAAACCCTAATTACTTTGCCATGCTTGTTTGATTGAGTTTCTTGTGATTCTTTGCATGAGCTTTTGGTATGATATTTACCTCTGGTTGAGGTCTCTTGAGACCTAATTTGATGATTTTTGAATCATGTTTGGTATTTGTTTGATGACTCTTGTTTGAGGTCCCTTTTTATGACCTTCTTTGATAATGTTTTGTTTACTTGCTTGAGAAGGCACTTGTGCCATTCTATGAGACCACTTATTTGACTTCTTGAGCCATGTTTAGATCATTATAGGTCTTTTGAATGAAGTTATAGGTCATTGGTTTGAATTCGATGCTATCTTTGTGTACATGTTCAATACTTGTTTCACATGTCTCCTTTTGACCTAATTCCTCATCCTTTTTCATCTAAGTTCCAACTTGACTTGTAATTGGTTTGTTTTTGCCATGCCATACCATCCATTTGCATTTCATATGATGTATGTCTCTGACTTTAAAGCATTGCATTCGTCCCATATGCCATTCATGTCTTACTTTGCATACTTGAACATGTTTCATCCAAATGCATGTTTCTATTTCTTCAAGCTTCTAAATGACTTGTAATTTCTTGAACGTGATTGGTTTGTGCATCTTATCTTCACCCTAACATGTCATATCACTTCTGACTTTGATACTTGAGTTTCATCTTGAACTTCTTTTAGGTTTGACTTATGCCTTAAGTAACTTCTTTCCATGTTAAAGTCATGTTCATATCTTCTCACTTCTTCTCCTAATCACTCTTAATGCTTGGATGCTTGATTGTATGCCACATATGACATTTGTACATCATGTTTAGGCACATGTTCAGGTCATCCACATTCTGACTTTGACATTACTTGAAGCATTATTGCATGATCACCTTGCATATCCATTCATTCTTCTTCTACTCCTTCTTTGATGATCTTCTTGGTTGTTTTGCCACTTGTTTGCATTCTTTTTGCTTGAGTTTGTTTGGTAAACATTATAGGTCACTTCTAAAGTGTTCATTCTGACATGGTTGATTTTGTTTGGTTTATAGCCTTTTCTCTTTGAGTTGTGATTTGCTTGAGTCTTGTTTACCTTACCTTTGCTTATGCTTGTTTTTGCTAACCATGTAGGGGCTAATGGTAAGTGAATGGGATGTGGATGAACATCCACATTCTAACTTCTCCTTTTCTCTTTTATGCTTTCACATATGTGTTTTCCTTAGCATTTGATATGCTTTATTTATATCTCTTCTTCATCTCTTTCACTCTTTCTCTTCCCATGAATCTCAAGATTTGTTTAAGTCTTGGATTCCTTTCCCCTTAGAGCTACCTAGTCCAACTTAATTTCTGATTAAGCTTGGAGTAGGATTAGCATTAGGTTTCAGGTAGTCGTCTCTCCTAAGCCTCACTAACCATAGGATCTCTTTTGCATGATAGAGTTTCCTTCGGGTCGTCTCTCTTCTCATCTCAAAACTTCTTCAAAACACATAATAAAAGTTAACGTCTATTGCGCTTGAGCCTTCTATGTGGAAGTGGGGAATGAGGGGCTTCCCCTCATTCTTCTAGGATACCTAGTGTACGTCCTGTTGGGGACGATGCGCGAAGTATTCGTTCCTATATTTAAGACTTTGGTTCAATGCAAGTTACGAAACAACTTAAAAGACACTTCTGTCTAGAAAACACAAAACCAATTCAAATCTTTTTTATCCTTCGGGATCATTGGGTTTCAAACTTATTTTCAGAAAAGAGCTCGTCGCTCATGTAAAAAGCATTTACCCATCTGTGGTCGTACCCACGAACTACGTTAGCTCTGATTCCTCTCTCTCGTCCGATTGAGGATACGTAGGCACAAGACAGCGATGTCTTGGCAAGCACCCTTCACCCATTTCGACCTCGTTAGGTCGAACTACGCTGACTCTGACTTTCCCATTGCACTGAGGGAGTACGTAGGCCTAGGGCATCGCATGTGTCCTACCGAGTCCGTCTTAGTCACCCCATCCCCGTTTTCTGTTGTTCAGCTATAGATATTAGGATAGCTCACCCTCCGTTTAGACAACAAGCGTGGATCCCATCGAGTACGATGGATGCATGGGGTGCTAACACCTTCCCCTCGCATAACCGACTCCCGAACCCTGACTATGGTTGCGATGACCATGTCCTTCCCCTTTTTTCTTCAGGTTTATGCAGTGTTTCCTTTCCCTCTCTCGGGATAAATATACACAGCTGGCGACTCTGTGTTTTCTGCGTCACTCTCGCATTTGTACCTTGGATGCAAATCCTTGGGAGCGACAAACGGCAAATGATACTGTTTTTGATAAATCAGACTACCAATTGTCGGGTTAAATTAGCGTATGACGCTGCTTCGACCCACTTGGTGAAGTAGTCAATGGCTACCAGGATGAACCGATGTCCATTCGAAGCCTTGGGTTCGATCATGCCAATCATGTCGATTCCCCATATGGAAAAAGGCCACGGGGAAGAGAAAACTTTGAGATGGTGTGTAGGTGGTACATGGATTTTGTCGGAGTATATCTGACACTTGTGACACCTCCTCATGTACTTGTAGCAGTCGGATTCCATGGTAAACCAGTAGTACCCTGCTCTCAGAATATTTCTCGCCAATGTATGTCCGTTGGCATGAGTACCAAAGGACCCTTCGTGAATTTCTTTTATCAGCATGTCTGTTTCTAATCTGTCTACGCATCGGAGCAAGACCATGTCAAAGTTTCTCTTATAGAGTGTATCACCGCTCAGTAAGAGACTGCCTGCTAGCCTTCTGAGGGTTTTTATGTCTTTCCTTAGTGCCCCAGGTGGGTACTCTTATTTCTGAAGGAAGCATTTGATATCGTGATACCAAGGTTTGTCGTCTATGACTGCTTCAATCGTGAAGATATAAACGGGTCGTTCAAGGCGCATTATGTCAATCTTAGGTAAGTCATTCCATTGACCTACACTAACCATGGAAGAGAGAGTGGCTAATGCATCAGCCATGTGATTCTCCTCACGAGGGATATGATGAAACTCGACTCTGTTGAAGAAGGGTAACAATCTTCTTGCGTAATCTTTGTAAGGAATCAATCCCGATTGGTATGTGTTCCAATCTCCTTTGATCTGATTGATAACCAAAGCTGAGTCTCTATATTCATCCAAGTTCTTAATCCTTAAGTCGATCGCTTCTTCGAGACCCATAATACAAGCTTCGTATTCGGCCTCGTTGTTTGTGCACTTGAACGTAAGTCTAGCGGTGAAAGGAATGTGGGTACCCTGAGGTGTTATGATGATTGCCCTAATTCCGTTTTCGTAATGATTGACAGCTCCGTCAAAAATAAGTCCCCATTGGGAATCTGGTTCTGGCCCTTCACTGGGTAGCGATTCATCATAGTCTTTCATTTTTAGATACATGACATCTTCGTCGGGGAAGTCAAATCCGACTGATTCCTGATCGTCAATCGGTTGATGAGCCAAATGATCTTCTAAAACACTTCCTTTAACGGCTTTTTGAGCGTGGTACTCTATGTCATATTCTGATAACAACATCTGCCAACGGGAAATCCTTCCCGTGAGAGCAGGCTTTTCAAAGACATACTTGATTGGATCCATTTCAGAGATTAACCAAGTGGTGTGACAAATCATGTATTGGCGAGCACATTTGGCTGCCCAAGCCAAAGCGCATCAAGTTTTCTCGAGCATAGTGTACCGAGTCTCGCAGTCGGTGAATTTCTTGCTCAAATAGTATATGGCAGACTCTTTCCTTTTTGTTTCGTCTTGTTGGCCAAGCACACAACCCATTGAGTCTTCCAAGACTGTTAAATAGATGATCAGTGGTCTTCCTTCCACTGGAAGTGGTAGAATCGGCGGGTTCGACAGGTATTCCTTGATACTGTCGAAGGCGATTTGGCAGTCTTCTGTCCAAACGCAGTCCTGATTCTTTTTGAGTAATTTGAAGATCGGCGCACATGTCGCGGTCATGAGGAATATGAATCTGGAGATGTAGTTCAAACATCCTTGGAATCCTCTGACTTGTTTTTCAGTCTTTGGAGAAGGCATTTCTTGAATGGCCTTGACCTTGTCAGGATCAACCTCAATTCCTTTCTGGCTGACGATGAACCCTAAGAGTTTCCCTGAACGGACACCGAAGGTGAACTTGTTGGGATTCAAGCGGAGTTTGTACTTTCTCAGCCGCTCGAATAGTTTTGACAGGTGGGTCACATGCTTCTCTTCTGTTTTAGATTTGGCAATCATGTCATCGACATATACCTCGATTTCCTTATGTATCATGTCATGAAACAGAGTAGTCATGGCCCTTTGATAGGTTGCCCCGACGTTCTTCAAACCGAACGGCATACCTTGTAACAAAAGGTCCCCCATGGGGTAATGAACGAAGTTTTCTCCATGTCTTTCGGCGCCATTTTGATTTGATTATACCCCGAGAATCCATCCATGAAGGAGAAAACTTTGAACTTTGTTGTACTGTCTACCAGCATGTCAATGTGTGGTAAGGGAAAGTCGTCCTTTGGACTTGCCTTGTTCAGATCTCAGTAATCGACACACATTCTAACTTTTCTGTCCTTTTTCAAAACTGGTACTATGTTGGCTAACCATTGAGGATATTTTGACGTAGCGAGGAAACCCGCGTCAATCTGTTTCTGTACCTCCTCTTTGATTTTGACGGCCATGTCTGGGTGAGTCTGTCTCAACCTTTGTTTTACCGGCGGATATTCTGATCTCAAAGGTAGATGGTGTTCCACGATGTTGGTATCCAACCCTGGCATGTCCTGATAGGACCAAGCGAATACATCGGGAAACTCTTTGAGAAGCTTTATCAAACTTTCTTTGACAATTAGACTGAGCAGTGCCCCAATCTTGACTTCTTTTCTCTCTTCTTCTGAACCCAAGTTGACCATTTACAACGACTCTTTGTGAGGTTCAATGGACCTTTCCTCTTGTCGGAATAATCGGGAGATCTTTTCTGGAATTTCGTCGTCAACTTCTTCTTCGGCCCCAAATACCGGGAACTCAACGTCGGGAGAAGGCATTGGATCGTATGTTTCAACGGGGTTTAAAACAAGCAATCTGCATGACGTTATGATTTGTGTTTAGAAGAGATAGAGGGAAAATGCAAAAGTGTGTGCAGTGTATTTCTTTTTCTGCTTGTTTTTATTATTGAGTTGTTTTTTTAGGATTACCATTTTCTGAAAAACGAAAAGAGAAAACAGCAATTAATGCGAAAATTACAGAACGATGTTATTTTATTAATGAACAAGTCGATTCTTGAAACTACAGCCCTATAAAACAAAACTCTGTCGCTTTGGGCGAAGCGAAGAGGGAAATTTACAGAAAGTGAGCCCTATCAAAACATCTGTTTCACCTGGGCAGGGTGAAAGGTTAAAGTAAAGATGGCAATTACTTAGACTTATGAACAGTCTTCGGAACATCGACAGCGACCCATTGGCGGCGAACTCCTCGGTGAATCACAAAGTCTGGTACTTTCCTTGATTTGTCTTCAGAAATGACGCTGATTTCTGGTGGAGCAGGATCATTGGAATCTATCTCCCAGGCAGATTTGTCGTAAGAGGATTCCTCAGTTGTATTTTGCATAGTATTTATACTCTCAGCTGTATCTCCCCATCTAGTTGGCTGGATGTCTTCGAGCCTGATACGAGAGCTTTCAGGAGCGGTGTACTTGACCTTGAAGTCGTATTTTCCACTCGGCTGTCCCAGGGTGTCCTACACCTCTTTGGAACTGGAGGAGTCATCTCTCTCGATGACATTGACCTCGGGAAACGCATAGTTGATGAATTCTAGTCCGGCAAGCTTTGCCAATTCATCATCGTACTGGATAAGTTCGGAATGACCTGAGTGTTGATCCCATGACATGGCGGGGACACAGGTATTCTGTTCAATGATGCTCAGCTGATTTCATTGTTCGGCTGACTTTCTTGCCCCAAGTCTCCTAGGTAAGGCTGCCAAATAGGCAGACCATCCATTGGGCCATAATAATCGTGGTCAAAGTTTTCTTTCATTAGAGTGTCTTCCTCTGATGAGTTTGGTGGAGCACGGCATCCTTCCGGATCATAATCTCCATATATCATTTCGACATCTGACCTCGGTATAAATCTCAGACTCTGTACAGGATAGCAAAAGGGAGTCTGTGTTTCACCCTGAGACGTATAACCGTCCCCGTTGAGATAGGACTTCCATTCTTCCTCCGTATCGGAGGAATCATCTTTATTGATGGTATGCACGTCTTGAGTCACTGGTTGAAGGAAACCTCCACTGTGGAAGAAGTCCTGAATGGGATGAAAACTTTCATCGTTGGCAGCAGTATGAGTACAGGTCGAGGAAAACCCAAGGCCTTTCTTTTTCTTATTGTCAGTAGGAATGACAAGCTGCCCCCATCCTGTTGTATTGGTATTCTCAACCGCTTTGATAGCATCTTTGTACGAGGAAATCGAAGTTCCCCCTTCGAATTGATTGTCTTTATCTAGCGAAAGCGTTTGGAACTGGGTCCCGATTATCCCCTCTGGTTCTACATAAGTGGATGACGATAAGTTGCTTACGAGCAAGGCCTGTTCTCCACAGACTGTGACGAGTTGGTCGTTCTGGACGAACTTTAGCTTTTGGTGGAGGGTCGAAGTGACCGCCCCAGCCTGATGTATCCAAGGTCTTCCTAATAAACAACTGTATGTTGCCCGGATGTCCATGACCTGGAAAGTGACTCGGAAAGTGTGAGGATCGATAGTTATGGGAAGGTCGACTTCGCCGATAACCGTTTTTCTGGATCCGTCAAATGCTTTGACGACGACCTCGCTGGTTTTCATCGGAGGTCCTTTGAATGATAATTGCATCAAAGTGGACCTCGGAATAACATTCAGGGCTGACCCTGTGTCTACCAGTACGCTGGCTAAAGCATCATCCTGGCAGTTGACTGTAATGTTGAGCGCCATGTTATGACGACGACCTTCTTCAGGTAATTCCTCATCACTAAATCCCAAGTTATTGCAGGAAGTGATGTTAGAGACAATGCTACCGATCTGTCTAATTGTTACATCCTGTTCCTCAAAGGCTTGCTCCAAGACTCTCTGTAGAGCCTCTTGTAGCGAGCGATTTTGGACGCGGTTTTTAAGCGTTGGTCGCTCTCTGCGGTTTGAGCTTAAACTACAGGTCGATTCATTTTTATCCTATTAAAGCTGATGAAGGAAGGGAAATAGATGTCTCCAATTAACCCTGCTTTGCATACTGAGTTTAAACAACGGTATGTTAGGTTACGAATGCTATCAATGTGGGGGGGGGGCCTTTGTACTGGTTATTTGTATTTTCGCCAATACTGTTTTCTTTCTTTTTATCTTGGCAGAAGGTTTCTGGCGGGGAACAAGGATTAGGATGTTAGGACTGATGCTTTTGAATTACTGCTTTTGATTGATGGAGATATGGGATTTTGGTTTTTTTGTTGATTGTGCTCGCTAAGATTTTTCTTTCAATCTTATGCCTACGTATTCCCGTTTACCGAAACAGGGAAATCAGAGCGTTCGTAGTTCCTCCTATTCCATGGGAGGAAATGGGTGTTTTTGATTTCTTGTTCAAAGCCCAAGACGTGAAGCGAAAGGTGATTTGTATCTTGATCAAAGCCCAAGATGTGAAGCTGAAAGTCCTGACTTTAGAGAGAATTTGTTATCTCTAAAGAGGGGGGTTGTATGTCCCAACTATTTTATAAAGGAGAATTACTTTAAACGAGATATGTGAATCCGGCAATGCCATCATTTCCTTTATAGGGGATTTTAACCTGAAGTAGAAGACTTTAACTCAGTGTAGAGCAATGCCATCTTTCCTTAGGACTTTCTTATGCTAAAAGAGGGACAGTGGCATGGATGTAGATGATCCAGAGGCTTGCCGCTTACAACGATTAGATGGAAGGGGAAGGAGTTGTTGATGTTTGTGTACTGTGAACGAGGCACAGCTTTGATGCTAAAAGGTTGATTGGATCAACCAGTGGTTTTCTTATACAAAGCCTAAGAGGAGGTTGGGTTGTGTCTCGTACAAAGCCCGAGAGAGAGGCTAAAAGGTTTTGACTCAACGAGGGAATCTTTTGGTATCTCGTATAAAGCCCGAGATGGAGGCTGTCTGACCCAACAAGAGAGTTTTTGTATCTCGTACGAAGCCCGAGATGGAGGCCAACATTTGTTTGGCTCAATATGAACCTTTTTGTATCTCGTATAAAGCCCGAGATGGAGGCGAAAGGGTGATTGACTCAACGAGGGAGTCCTTTATGTGTCTCGTACAAAGCCCGAGAGAGAGGCTAAGCGTTGTTTGACTCCGGTGGGGAGGATCATTGTACAAAGCCCAAGAGGGAGGCTATGGTTACTGTTTCAGTTGAGTGACAGGTCCAGTATACTGATTTTAAAGAGAAAATCAGTTCTTATATGAGTAACACTGTACTCATGGATTTGATTCAAGGATCCGGGTTATTCCTGTTCTTTAAGGAAGCGGGAAATCCAAAGGGTATTGAGACTGTCCGAGTCTGCGGGTTTCCTTCCTATTTAACGAAGGGGTCACTTGAGAATGTCTTTGAGACTCAAGGAGATTAGACTGTCCAAGTCTAGAGTTTTATCTTTTGTACCATGCTTTGAGAAACAGTAGTAGACTCTATGAAAGGACTTTTCTATGAAGATGACCAAGTTCTGTTCCTATACCTCTAGGAGGTCGTTGGGACAATTTGTACGAAGCCCAAGAGGAGGCTGGAAACTTTTAAGAAGCCGATCGGTCCTTGTACTAAGCCCAAGAGGAGGCTATCATTCCCGGAGGAAGAGATCATTATACGAAGCCTAAGAGGAGGCTGTGAATACTTCTAAGAAGCCGTAGGGTCCTTGTACTAAGCCCAAGAGGAGGCGGGGTTTCTTTTAGGAAGCCTGTGGGTCCTTGTACGATGCCCAAGAGGAGGCCGATGCTTTTAGGAAGCCGATGGGTCCCCAAACCCCGAGAAATTCAAGGCAAGATATTCACGAGGAATAGATCAATTCAGGAAAGTTCGAGAATTTGGAAGAAACTCAAAGATACCATTCACAGAGAATACATTCATCTCTGGGAATAGAGTTTCTTGACAATTCCTAATGAGGACAGCCGGAGAGAAAACTGTATCTGGTGATCCTATTGGGGATCTAGTTATCTATTTCTATGAACAAACGAAATGGCGTCACCTAGTTCTAGACGTAGTTGCCGGGGAAACTCGAAATATCTATACTATTATTACACAGTTGATATGAGTTTATGAAAGAAGACTTACAGTGAAACAGCCCCACAATACAGTTATATGTATATGAAAGCAGTAAATGAAAGCAATAACCACTTACTCGGTTGTAGAGCTTCCATGCTGTTTGGTTAGTTGTTCAACAAAGATAGATTGAAAACAACAGTATATTCAAAATCAAAGGAGAAGGTGCTTTGCAAAAGAAAGATTTGGGGCTTACAGCTCAAGGAGAGGCCCAGGGTTTTATCAGTGAGCGCACTGTTTGAATTTGTACAGAGGGACTTATACAAGTGACTGAGGCCCAAAGAAAGGTTTTCTGTACAAAGGGATGGGTCTTACACTCTCTCAAGAGGACCAAAAGGTTTAAAGAAAAAGAGTGGGGCTTATAACACGAGGGTAGGCCCAGATGATTTTTTCGTTTAAAATGGCGACCGCGCCGAGGTTTTCTTTTAACGCAGAGGGACTTATACAATAAGTGAGGCCCAAAATGTTTTGGTTAAAAGGGGATTGGGTCTTACACTCTATTAGAGGCCCAAAAGTTTTGAATGGGTCTTATAGCTCGAGGAGAGGCCCAATTGATTTTTGAATAGGCGACGATCGTGCCGTTTGTTTTTGACGGTATCGGGACTTATACAATACACTGTGGCCCAAAAATGGTTTGGTCAAAAAAGGATTGGGTCTTACACTCTATTAGAGGCCCAAAGAGTTTTGAAAATGATTTATGAGGGTTGAATTAATCCAAAAACCCTAATTTGTTTTCAAAAATGTATTTAATTGAATAAAAATTCAATTAAAATGATCAAAATTGTTTAACATATGAAAAACAAATTGTGATCTTGGATTAATGCTTCAAAAATTTAGTATTGACCTACAAAATAATTAGAAAGCATTAAAAGTTGCCAAATCAATGTGGAAAAGATATTTAAAATGTCAAAAACAATTAAAATATTAATTCTTTGCAAAAATATCAATTATATGAAATAAATAATATTTTTGTGATTTTTTGGGAAAATAAAATATTTTAACATTTTTGTGAATTATTAAAAAAAGAATCAACTCAAAATCATTAAAACTCAGAGAGAAATTAATTTTTGAATCAATTAAAGAAAAATCACAAAATTCAAATATTTGAAAATTAAAAAAAGGCGCCAAGAACAGCTGAAGAACACGCGCGTGTTCTGGGTTTGGCTGATTTGCATTTTCTATCCAATCTCCCTGAATACTTGATTATAACATGCAATCCACATATCATTATGCTCGTCTCAACCTCACGATCATGTCTATGTCCATTAATTTCATTTAAATTAAACATATAACAAGAAATCATGAAAAATCCTCAAGAACCCTAATTTCTGCATGAAGGCTAGGATTTTTGATACACGATTCAAACAATTCAATTAATTGAGGGAAAACATTCCATGCATGATTATGAACATATGGCCAAATTATTGTGCGAGGAAATATGCATAGATTGAGAGATGACCAAGTGTATGCTTACCTCTAGGCCGTGACAGCAAGTGCAATGTGATTTTTGATTTAGAGGTGTTACAGATGAGTGGTGATGATCTGAACAGCTTCCTTACACCCTATGGAGTGTGTTTGAATGACTGGACTTGATTGAAAATGGCTGGAACGATTTGTGGTACCTCAGCTGCAACTTGATTGAAAGTTTGAGCAACCAGCTGGTGATTTTGTGAAATCTGTGTTCCAGATGTTATGTGAGTGTTTGGATCACTTCTATATGATGTATGTGAGGTGTGTGAGTGATTGGTTTGATTGGAAAAACTCTCAAACTCAAAACCCGATAGCTACCTTGCTAAGAAAGGTATTTTTGCCAAGAGAAAGAGATTTTGAGGAAAGCATCTGTTAGATGGCTTTGGTGTACTCAAACTGATCACAATTGAGCTCTATTTATAGTAGAGCAAGTTTGTTTTGCAAGGAATAGTGAATGGCAACTGGTAAGTAGGTTTGGCCAATGTTGGCAAATGAAAATCCAAGTCTCCTCTAGCCATTGACTAGAGGTTAGGGCACAGAGCTTTGGTTCCCTTGGTCTTGGATAAGTCTTGACTGATTTCAGATGAGAATGGCTCAGTCCATGCCACCTTGATGCTTCCATTGAATGCTTCAATCCAAATTTGGAGTCTTGTCCCTATTTTGGCCATTCTAGGTTCAACATGCTATTTCTTGTTCCATGGACTTTGGAGGCTTGGCTCAGTGATTGTCCCCTTTAGATTCAATTCTCAGATGTGTCCAAGTGGATAGGAGCATTTGAATTTGGCTGATTTTGGCAAATCGAGGAAAATTGCAAATTCTGCCTTGCCCTTGACAGATTTCAGCAAGGCAACTTGCCAATGTCATATCTCATCGTGTAAGTTGAATTTGGTAATGTTCTTGACCATTTTGGAAAGCCCTTACATGATACAACAACTGTTTGAACATGTTTGGTTTTGATCTCTTTTGAATCTAAGTGAAAAATCCCCCTACATTTGGCAAAAAGTGAAGGCAGATTCTGACTTAGTGAAAATTTCACTAAGTGTTGGAAAAAGTGACATTTTCACTTTTCAGCCATTTTGATCACTCCATAACTCCAAATCCTTAATGAATTGGACTTAGGTCTAGTTGAAGTTTTTGTAGAGGGTAATGAGGGCTACAAATCCATCTTTGGATGAAAAAAAATGGCTTTGTGGTTTAGGAGTTATGATCCTTCAAAGTTGGTGCCCTTGTCACTTTATTTTTAACTTAGAAATTTTTCTAAGTTTTTATGGTTACCCCTTTTACAAGTTATCCAACTTTTCTTGATTTTTATTGATGAATGATGATTCAAATCATACATTAACATCATTTTAGGGTTAAAAAACCATTTTGGTGAAAAATCTCAAAAAGTCAAAGTTGACTTTTGTGCACAATTGACTTTTTATCAGATGAATTCCAAACTGTGCAATTCTTCAGGAAATCATGTCCTTGACCTAAATCAAACTTGATGGACATGTTCCATGGGTGTCATAGGGTATATTGATGCATGTCATAGGGCTTGGGAGCATGTCCTGGTCAAAAGTCAAAGTTATAATTGACTTTTTCCTTAAACCCTAACTGTGGTGCAGATGAAATTGAGACTTGTTGCTCAAGCTTCTTGGATTAATCCATTGTTTAAAATGGATCAATATAGTTCATTATAGACCCTCAAACCCTCTCTTGAGGTCTTGGCTCATGATTTGCCCTAAAAGTCAACTTAGGGGTGTATTAGGTCAAGAAACCCTAATTCCTGATTTTTGAAGAGTGCAACCCCTGAGGCAAAATTGACTTGATGAATGGGTCCATGAGGTTACATGGAGTACATTAGGTTGTGTTTTGGATCATTGGCTCATGCCCAGATGAAAATTTTCCATCTGGAGGCCCTGGTCGACCAAAACCCTAATTTGGTGACACTGTCGATCTTGAGGCCTGATCCACCTAGAAGGGAGCATCCTTGTGCTTAATCGTTGGAGTGGGAGTCCTTTTGATCCTTTGTGGATGCTTGAGAGGTTAGACAAGTTGAAGATCATGTCATTCCTTGATTTACCCTTTGTCTAAGCACTCAGAGAGGGCTTGAAACCCTAATTTTGATTGTAGTGAATGCTCACCCATCTTTGGGAGACTGATGAAGTATGATGGTTCTTCCATATTGTGATGATGATTTTCACAATGATGGAAAATCTTAGTGGTCAAAATTTGGGGTATGACAGATTCCCCTATTTAATCTTCTTGGACCCGAATGTGTGAATGACGAAGGTATTCGGGCATTCGGGGTGCAAAAGGATTAAATATCGGAATACCCGAAATTTTGATGGCTATGAATGGCAGCTTGCGCATTCATCTTCTTTTGCTAAGCAATGATGCTTAGAAAAGGCAAACTTCCCGTCGATCCTGGTCTTCAGCCCAGGAACTGGTATTAGTTTCCTTTTGTCAACTTTCCCTCGTTCTTAGTTTCCTACCAAGGAACTGGTCTCAGTTGCTGAAACAAACTTCCCCTCGATCCTGGTTTCCTACCGAGGAACTGGTCTTAGTTTCTGATTTAAACTTCCCCTCGATCCTGGTTTCCTACCAAGGAACTGGTCTCAGTTTCTTTTGTCAATAAACTTTATTGACAAGGAACGCTGTTAGTAGCGATTTTCCTTCAAACTTCTCGCCGAATTTTCCTGGGGAGATGCCATTTGATGGAAAAAGCTTTGATGTCAGACCTGCTGGAGAACCCAGTCGTCTGAATTGTAGAGGTACACAAACTTCTCTGTTGGAGACGCCATTTGTCGACTCTATCTGGGGAAAATGAGTCTCTTGAGAGACTTCTTCCGCTTGGGGTCTTACATCATACTTTTCTCAGGATCTTCCCGGAGAAATGCCATATGATGGGCTCCAATTTTGAGGTGCCGATGACCTTTTCATCAGCGGTTCTTTCAGAGCGAAACTGGCATGCTGCCGAATCTCTGATTACGAGGCTTTCTCTTTGGATTTTCCTTAATCCGGGAAAGCAAGGATATCATCTTCAATGGAGAAGAGTGACATCGGTTGAAGGTTCTCTGGTCTTTCAGAGGTTCAAGTTATCAAAGTGGTCAAAGGCCAACTTCCTCTCAGAAATAAACTGGAGGCGAGGTTGTTCAAACGCAGCGTTTCCTGACGAGGCAAGAACTGACAACTTGATTGAGAGAACTATTATCACTAGGGGACAAGACCGACTAGAGTGATAGTGATGCAATATGAAATGTGAATGCAAATCAAATAAAGCATGATGCATGTATGTATATGCTGACAAAACTGACGCAACATACAAACTGACGGGTGAACACGACTAGATACTCGGCCATCGCGGGGCGTATAGAAATATCACTGGTTCAAGATAGCAATTCCACCTTGCTTAGGAGAGACAGTCCCTGTTGGGAGCTACCGTTGATCGGGCTTAGGAGGTAAGAACTCGGCCGAGGCGTGTCAGACGGAGTATCCGTATCTGGCATAACTGATCCTTCATTCAGGCGCACTGGCTTAGAAGGAGTACTTTGATTCTACACTTTGAAGCTCGATTACTTCTGGAGAAGCGAGCGGCGTTCTTTCGATGTTCAACAGTCAAAAGAAATTGTCATCTTTATTTTAAAAGCAGAAAAAGTTTAACAAGTAAATTCATTTTTGTTTTATTTCAAGAATCGTTAATCATGTTAACAACGTCGTTCTGTAAAGCTAAAACAAGTAAGAATTACAAACAAAAGCACAAAGGCTCAAATTTTATTGATAAGATGGAGATCAGCTAAACGCGTGATTCCAAAGAGTATTTACAAAGTTAAAAAAATGGTAATTTATAGGGAAAAGGGCTATGTTGAAACATAACGACCACTATCCTTCTACCAACTTTGAATTCGGGGCATCCTGAGCTTCTGTCGAAGATGACCTTGACTGGAGTTTTCCTCCGATGGATGGTATAACTGCTGCTGCTGAGGGATTTGCCTCTGTTGAACATAGTTACTTGCCATTATCCCTAATTTTTTCCTGGATTGTACTTTGATGTTTCCAATCCACCGGGATGATTTTTTTTCATGTCTCTAACTTTTTCCTGGACCGCCCTTTCGGGTTTTCAATCCACCGAGACATTTTTTTTTTAGTTTAGGCGAAGTATTTCTTGACTACATCAACATTTGTGGGGTAGGCAAATTCCTCTCCGTCCATGGTTGCAAGTCTCAAGGCGCCACCTGAGAAAGCTTTCGTGACCACATAGGGGCCATCATAATTCGGAGTCCACTTGCCCCGAGAGTCAGTGAGAAATGATTGTATCTTCTTGAGCACGAGGTCTCCTTTTCTGAAGACACGAGGTCGGACCTTTTTGTCGAACGCATTCTTCATTCTCTATTGATACAGCTGACCATGGCATAGTGCCATGATTCTCTTTTCTTCGATCAGATTCAGTTCGTCGTGTCGGCTTTGACACCATTCAGCTTCGGTGAGCTTAACTTCCATCAATACTCGGATTGACGGGATCTCTACTTCTATGGGGAGCACTGCTTCCATGCCATACACTAGAGAGAAAGGGGTTGCCCCTGTTGAAGTGCAGACAGATGTGCGATAACCGTGAAGAGCAAAGGGTAGCATCTCGTGCCAATCTTTATAGGTTACAACCATCTTTTGAACGATCTTCTTGATGTTCTTATTGGTCGCTTCTACCGCTCCGTTCATCTTGGGTCGGTAGGGAGATGAGTTATGATGTTCGATCTTGAACTCTGCACACAACTCTCTCATCATCTTATTGTTCAAGTTAGATCCATTATCAGTAATGATCTCGCTTGGAACACCATAATGGCAGATGATATTGTTTATGATAAATCGGACCACCACTTACTGGGTTACATTGGCGAACGACGCTGCTTCGACCCACTTGGTGAAATAGTCGATGGCTACTAGGATGAACCGATGTCCGTTTGAAGCCTTAGGTTTAATCAAGCCAATCATGTCGATTCCCCATATGGAAAAAGGCCACGGGGAAGAAAGAACTTTGAGATGCGATGGCGGTACATGAATTTTGTCGGAGTATATCTGACACTTGTGACACCTCCTCATGCACTTGTAGCAGTCGGATTCCATTGTCAACCAATAGTACCCTGCTCTTAGAATTTTTCTCGCCATTGTGTGTCTGTTGGCATGAGTGCCAAAGGATCCTTCACGAATTTCTTTAATAAGCATGTCTGCTTCTGGTCTGTCCATGCATCGGAGCAAGACCATGTCAAAATTTCTCTTATAGAGAGTGTCACCGCTCAGGAAGAAGTTTCCAGCCAATCTTCTGAGGTTTTTCCTGTCTTTTTTGAGTGCCCCAGATGGGGACTCTTGTTTCTGAAGGAAGCATTTGATATCGTGATACCAAGGTCTGTCGTCTATGACTGCTTCAATCGTGAAGATGTAAGCGGGCCTTTCAAGGCACATTATGTCGATCTTAGGTATGTCATTCCATCGGCCTACACTAATCATGGAAGAGAGAGTGGCTAATGCATCAGCCATGTGATTCTCTTCACGAGGGATGTGATGAAACTCAACTCTGTCGAAGAAAGGTAACAACCTTCTTGCATAATCTTTGTAAGGAATCAGTCCTGATTGGTATGTGTTCCAATCTCCTTTTATCTGATTGATAACCAAGGCTGAGTCGCCGTATACGTCCAAGTTTTTGATCCTTAAATCAATCGCTTCTTCGAGACCCATAATACAAGCTTCGTATTCGGCCTCGTTGTTCGTACACTTGAACGTAAGTCTAGCAGTGAAAGGAATGTGGGTACCCTGAGGGGTAACAATGATTGCCCCAATTCCGTTTCCGTAATGATTAACTGCTCCGTCAAAGATAAGACCCCATTGGGAACCTGGTTCTGGCCCTTCACTGGGTAACGGTTCATCGCAATCTTTCATTTTTAGATACATGACATCTTCGTCTGGGAAGTCAAACCCGATTGATTCTTGATCGTCAATCGGTTGATGAGCCAAATGATCGGCTAAAATACTTCCCTTAACGGCTTTCTGAGCGTGGTACTCTATGTCATATTCTGATAACAACATCTGCCAACGGGAAATTCTTCCCGTGAGAGCAGGCTTTCCGAAAACGTACTTGATTGGATCCATTTCGGAGACCAACCAAGTAGTATGACGAATCATGTATTGGCGAAGACGTTTGGCTTCCCAAGCCAAAGCACAACAAGTTTTCTCAAGCATCGTGTACCGAGTTTCGCAGTCGGTAAATTTCTTGCTCAAATAGTAGATGGCAGACTCTTTCCTTTTGGTTTCGTCCTGTTGGCCAAGTACACATCCCATTGAGTCCTCTAGGACTGTGAGGTAAATGATCAGTGATCTTCCTTCCACTGAAGGTGATAGAATCGGCGGATTCAACAGGTATTACTTAATACTGTCGAAGGCAGTTTGGCAATCTTCTGACCAAACGCAATCCTGGTTCTTTTTCAGTAATTTGAAAATTGGCGCACACGTGGCAGTCATAAGGAATATGAATCTGGAGAGGTAGTTCAACCGTCCCAGGAATCCTCTGACTTGTTTTTCAGTTTTTGGAGAAGGCATTTCCTGAATGGCCTTGACCTTGTCAGGATCAACCTCAATTCCTTTCTGGCTGACGATGAACCCTAATAGTTTCCCTGAACGGACACCGAAGGTGCACTTGTTCGGATTCAAGCGGAGCTTGAATTTTCTTAGACATTCGAACAATTTTGACAGATGTTCAACGTGCTCACTCTCTGTTTTTGATTTTGCAATCATATCATCGACATACACTTCGATTTCTTTGTGTATCATGTCATGAAACAGAGTAGTCATGGCCCTTTGATAGGTTGCCCCGGCGTTCTTCAAACTGAACGACATTACCTTGTAACAAAAGGTGCCCCATGGTGTAATGAATGAAGTTTTCTCCATGTCTTTCGGCGCCATTTTGATCTGGTTATAGCCCGAGAATCCATCCATGAAGGAAAAAACTTTGAACTTTGTTGTACTGTCCACCAGCATGTCAATGTGTGGTAAAGGAAAGTCGTCCCTTGGACTTGCCTTGTTCAGATCCCTGTAATCAACACACATTCTGACCTTTCCGTCCTTTTTGGGAACGGGTACAATATTGGCTAACCATTGAGGATATTCAGACGTAGCGAGGAAACCCGCGTCAATCTGTTTCTGCACCTCCTCTTTGATTTTGATGGCCATGTCCGGGTGAGTCTGTCTCAACCTTTGCTTTACTGGCGGACATTCCAATCTTAACGGTAAGTGATGTTCCACGATGCTGGTATCCAACCCTGGCATATCCTGATAGGACCAAGCGAATACATCGGGAAATCCTCTGAGAAGCTTTATCAAACTCTCTCTGGCAGTTGGACTGAGCAGTGCCCCAATCCTGATTTCTTTTCTCTCTTGCTCTGAACCCAAGTTTACCGTTTCCAACGGTTCTTTGTGAGGTTCAATGGACCTTTCCTCTTGTTTGAGTAGTCGGGAGATCTCTTCTGGAATTTCGTTGTCATCTTCTTCTTCAGCCTCGAATACCGGGAACTCAAAGTTGGGAGAAGGCATCGGATCGTATGTTTCAACTGGGTTTAAAACAAGCAATCTGCATGACGTGATGATTCGTGTTTAGAAGAGATAGAGGAAAATGCAAGTGTGTGCAGTGTATATTTTTTTTACTGCTTGTTTTTATTATGGAATTATTTTCTAGGATTACCATTTTCTGAAAAACGAAAAGAGAAAACAGCAATTAATGCGGAAATTATAGAACGACATTATTTTATTAATGAACAAGTCGATTCTTGAAACTACAGCCCTATAAGACAAAACTCTGTCGCTTTGGGCTAAGCGAAGAGGGATATTTACAGAAAGCGAGCCCTATCAAAACATCTGTTTCACCTGGGCAGGGTGAAAGGTTAAAGAAGACAATTACTTTGACTTATGAACAATCTTCGGAACATCGACGACAACCCATTGGCGGCGAACTCCTCGGTGAATCACAAAGTCTGGCACCTTCCTTGATTTGTCTTCAGAAATAACGCTGATTTCTGGTGGAGCAGGATCATTGGAATCTGTCTCCCAGGCAAAATTGTCGTAGGAGACTTCCTCTGTTGCATTTTGCATAGCATTTGTGCTCTCAGCTGTATCTCCCCATCCAGTTGGCTGGATATCTTCGAGCCTGATACGAGAGCTTTTGGGAGCGGTGTACTTGACCATATAGTCGTATTTTCCACTTGGTTCTCCCAGAGTGTCCCAAACCTCTTTGGAACTGGAGGAGTCATCCCCCTCGATGACGTTGACCTCGGGAAAAGCATAGTTGATGTATTCAAGTCTTGCAAACTTTGCGAATTCATCTTCATGTTGAGTAGTTTCTGAATGACCTGAGTGTTGATCCCATGACATGGTGGGGACACAGGTATTCTGTTCAATGACGGTCAGCTGAGTTTCATTACTCGGCTGACTCTCTTGCCCCAAGTTTCCTGGGTAAGGTTGCCACATTGGCAGACCATCCATTGGGCCATAGTAATTGTGGTCAAAATTGTCTTTCATCGGAGTGTCCTCCTCTAATGAATTTGGCAGAGCACGGCATCCTTCCGGATCACAATCCCCGTAGATTATTTTGACGTCTGACCGTGGTATAAATCTCGGACTTTCTGTGGGAAAGCAAAAAGGCATAGGTACCTCTTCCTGAGAAATATAACTGTCCTCATTAAGATAGGATTTCCATTCTTCATCTGTGTCAGAGGGATCTTCCTCATTGATAGCATGTACTGCTTGAGACACTGGGTGAAGGAAACCTCCATTGTGGAAGAAATTTTGAAGGGGGTGAAGACTTTCATCATTGGCAGCTATTTGGGTACAGGTTGCGAAGAAACCAAGACCCTTCTTTGTTTTATTGTCAGTAGGAACGACAAGCTGTCCCCATCCTGTTGTATTGGTACTCTCGACCGCTTTGATAGCATCGTTGTATTAAGAAATGGAAGTTCCTCCTCTGAATTGATTGTTCTCGCTCATCGATAGTGCTTGGAACTGCGTTCCAATAACCTCCTCGGGTTCTATACCAGTAGATGATGACAAGTTGCTTACAAGCAAGGCTTGTTCCCACAAACTGTGACAAGTTGATCGTTCTTGACGAATTTTAGCTTTTGGTGGAGGGTCGAAGTGACCGCTCCAGCCTGATGTATCCAAGGTCTTCCTAATAAACAACTGTACGTTGCCTGGATGTCCATGACCTGGAAAGTGACTTGGAAAGTGTGAGGACCGATAGTTATGGGAAGATCAACTTCGCTGATAACTGTTTTTCTGGATCTGTCGAACGCTTTAACGACGACCTCGCTGACTCTCATCGGAGGGCCTTTGAATGATAATTGCATCAAAGTGGACTTCGGCATAACATTCAGGGCTGACCCTGTGTCTACTAGTACGTTGGCTAAAGCATCGTCCTGGCAGTTAACTGTGATATTGAGCGCCATGTTATGACGGCGACCCTCTTCAGGTAATTCCTCATCACTAAATCCCACATTATTGCAGGAAGTGATGTTAGAGACAATGCTATCGACCTGTCTGATTGTTACATCCTGTTCCACAAAGGCTTGCTCCAAGACTTTCTGTAGAGCTTCCCTGTGGGATTCTGAACTGAGTTACAGCGATAATACCGAGATCTTTGAAGGAGTCTATAATAGTTTATCAACAATGTTGTATTCACTCCTTTGGATGAGCTTTAGTATCTCATCATTATTTTTCGAAAGGTCGGGATTACTGGATTGACCGACTGGTGGATCAGGAGTTTCAGACTGAAGTTCCTTTTCCTTGTTAAGTTCTCCAACTCCTCGGTTGAAGATTCTACCACTCCGTGTTACACGACTGATGTCTGCAATATTCACAACGGAGGGTAATGGAATTTCCTTTCCATTTTCAATTATCGTTGCACCGTATTTGTAAGGGATAGACTTAGCTGATTCATACGGTAGTGGTCCTGGTAGATAGATGACTATGGGAACCTTCTGATTTTTCTGACCATCATAAGTAATCTCGATTCGTTCCCGGTTGGGAACTTTAGATTCGTCAAGTAGAGGGATAATGGCAAAAACATCCCTGGTCCTGTGATGCCAGAGATTGTGACAACATCCTCAACTTGCTCGACAAGGTAGTTCGGCGTCCAGTCGATGGGTCCAGAACCCGGATATGGACGAATTTCTCCACGAACGACCTGACCCTGAAGAGCTGCTCTTACAAGGTAACACCCTTGGTTACTTTCCGAACAGACGCTACAACTGTCATAGTTGTGTGGTGGCATCTTGCCACGCCCACTTTGAATACAATGTAACCTTACTAGGTTAGCTTCCACAGATCGAACGTCCTGACTTTGACGCCGAGTAGGATTCCTGTTACTGATACTAATTTGTTGAGTATCTTCATCCATATAAATTGGCATCCACTAGTGATTTAACAAGTGCTGAAGTGCCTCCTGGACAAGGGTACAACCTCGATCGTTTTCGCAACCCGCTTTACAGCTTTGATAGTCATGTGATATTAAGAATCCGAGTCGGACCTGCTCAGTATGTAACTCTACCAGGTTGGTATTCATCACGCGAATATCGAAGATCTGAACCATGTTGATCTGATAAGGGTTCCTATCATGGTAGTCTTGGATCCATCCAAGATCCATCTGACGTTGGAGGGCCTCTTGTATGAAAGAGCGTCCCTGTTTGTTTACCGAGCAAGTCAGACAGGAACTGTAATCGTGCTGCGGTAGATTATGATACTGGCTTTGCCTTTAGTGCATTGCCACCAAGTTGACATTCATCACACATATGTCGTGGTCCTGAATGACGTTAGAATTCGTGTAAACCATGTTAACTCCACGAACTCGGTGCTCTTGGATCCATCCGAGATCCATCTGTTCCTGTAGAGCTGATTGCACTACCGAACATCCTTGGTTATCTTTAGAGCAGATATCACATTGATGATAGTTATGAGGTGGCACATGGCCATATCCACTCTGTCTACAATGCATCTTGACCAGATTGGTTTTCAACAAGAGTACATCTTGAATTTGATAGACATCGTTAGTCTCTCCTTCTATCAAATTGACTGCAGCCTTCTCATGTTGAGCAGCGGGTTTGTGAGAACATTAGGATTCGTATCCTTGAAGGATAAGACCCCGCTCCTAACAAGTTTTTGCACGTCGGACGTGAAATTAAGACAAGTCTCTATGTTATGCCCTGAACCTCCTTGATGGTAAGGGCAAGTTTGATCCACCTTAAACCAAAAAGGCGGATTTTCCGGTACTGTAAGAGGAGATTTAGTCTGAATGTGCCCCTTAGCCAGTAGTAATGGAAACAGCTCTGCGTACGACATGGGTATAGGATCAAATCCTGGTGGCCGTGTTGTACGGTTGTTGTTATATGGAGGATGAGCCTGCTGAAGAGGCTGTTGTGTCCTTTGTTGATTAGGTTGGCTCTGCGTAACCTGAGGTTGATACGAAGGAATAGACGTAGGGTTGATAGCAGGGGTCACAGTTGCTACCGGTTGATAACGTCGCCTTTGCTTTTCGAGAGAGATATTCCCAATATCTTGCTCTTTTTTCTTAGGGAGAGCACTACCGTATTTTTTAGTACCGCTCGTCGATCCAGTGTCTTTTACCAAACATCCTTCTCGGACGGCTTCCTCAAGACGTACGCCCATGCCGACCATCTCGGTGAAATCACTGGGTGCACTGGTAACCATTCGGTCATAGTAAAATGAGCTTAAGGTCTTTAAGAAGATCTTTGTCATCTCTTTTTCCTCAAGAGGTGGACAAATTTGAGCGGCAATTTCACGCCACCTTTGAGCATACTCCTTAAAGGTTTCCTTGTCCTTTTACGACATTGATCTGAGTTGATCTCTGTCGGGTGCCATGTCCAAATTGTATTTGTATTGTTGGACAAAGGCAGTGCCAAGATCTCTGAATGTGCTGATCGTGGCATGGTTTAAACCCATGTACCATTTTAATGCGGTACCGGTTAAACTATCCTGAAAGTAGTGAATCAGCAGGTCCTGATTTTCCGTCTGAGCTGACATCCGCCGAGTGTACATCACCAGATGGTTTTGAGGGAAAGAATTACCCTTGTACTTTTCAAAGTCGGGCACTTGAAATTTGTGCGGGACTTTCACATTTGGGACCAAGCAGAGTTCTACGGCGTCCTTTCCAAATAGATCCTGACCGCGAATGGCTTGCAGTTCCTTCTGCATTTCCAAGAACTGCTCATGGAATTCCTCCATTCTGTCAAACATAGTTTCCTTCTTACCAGAAGATGTCTGTGGAATCTGTCCTTCCGGGATAGTGTGCACCACAGGAGGTGGTACCGTTACTACGGCAGTGAGTCTTGGCGTCTCCCGAAGTTTGTAACCTTCAGGAGTCTTCAGTATGCCCCTGGCATCTTCGCTATCCCGAAGTTTGTAACCTTCAGGCCCAGCGGCTTCTGTTGTGATTCCCTGATCTTCAGTGATCGCCGGAACATATCCTTCCGGGATATAGTTAACAGGCATGCCCCAAGGACGATCTTTCGGTATCTGATACCTAGTATCATACTTTTCCACTATGGGCATTGAGGTGATCTCTGAGATCACAGTTCTTTGTAGCTGAGCTTCTGCCATGGCTTGCATGTCATTACGAAGCTTTCTCATATCCTCTCTCAGAGCGTCGATCTCTTCTTTCAATTCTCTGTTTTCTTCCTCAAGATCATCCATCTTTTTCTGACGATTTGCCCGAGTATTATACGAATGAGACAGTTTGACTCTAGAACCGAGACACAAACGTGAGATTCGTAGGTAAGAAGAATACGCGATGTGAGAATGATGAATGCAATGATTATATTAATTGTTTAAGGCTTAATCAAAATAAACTTCGACAATTAGATTGCAAATATCAAACGGTGGGGGAAACCCCTTTTTATTGAATTCAAAGGATTACCGAAACGGAAATACAGTAGATTACAAAGTGCAGAAACAGAAACCTAAGCTAATGGGTCATGAGTCCTCTCTGAAGAGAAATCGGGTGCTGATTCTGGTATCTTCCTTTTCTTTGACCGGGGCTCTTGGGCCGTTGTCGGGTTGTCATTCCTTTGCCAGATGAAAGGAGCGAGCAAATTCCTTTGGTCATCCTGATTATCCACAGCATGTTGCTCCAAAATTTCAATCAGAGCATCTTTCTCTTTCAGTAATTGCTGTATTTTGATGCACTCTATATCGAGGGTGCGGTACTTGTTCTTCCAAGACCTTCTCTCCTTTTGAACTTTGTTGAGAGTAACCTGAAGCTTTTCAGTCTCAGTCATGAAATACATGACAGATTCCTTTGGCGGAAGAATTCCGTAACGAGGATAAGGCATCTTTAGTTTGAGAGCTCTAGTCTGTACCCAGTGGAGATAAGGCTCCACCGAGACACAATCCGGTTTTCCTAGAGACTCTCGTCCTTTCTTATGAACATGCTTCCAAGCGTGCACTATTTCCATCTTTAGTGCTCTGTCATTTTCTCCTTCGTTGAAGAAAAGACCTTCCAGATGAACACCCAGTGGGATGTGCCTCATCGGGTATCCAAATTGACGGCGAACCAACACCGGATGGTAGTTGATTCCTCCTTTAGTTCCTATGAGGGGTACGTTGGGGAAGTTTCCACAACGGTCAATGATTCTGATTCCCTCATAAATCCTATTGCACCAATCTATATCAGAGTTGGTAAGAGACATGATCTTCTACGACCAACATATGGCACTCTTACAATCCCAAAAAGTAGCAGACTTGGGCAAGTGAAAGATAAACCATTTGTAAAGCAAAGGTACACAGCATGTGATCTCCCCTCCGCTGTACAAATTTCCCAAGTGTACAGAATGATACGCATCTGCGAGCAAAGTCGGCACAGGATTTCCAATGAGAAAAACCTTAATGGAGTTAATATCGACGAAATTATTAATGTTGGGAAACAAAAATAACCCGTAGGTGAGCAAGACAAAGATTCTTTCAAAAGCAGTCACGTTTCCTATACTGGCAAAATACAGGGCTTTCTTTGTCAAGAACTGGGCTGGCAAACCTTGGATGCCACCCTTAGTGGTTATGTGAGTCCTGACCTCAGACTCGTCCAAATGAATTGCTCTTGCAATGGTCTGATTCTTTGGAATTTCTTCCAGTCTAGAAAATGGAGCTTGATCAGTGATATGTAGATCAATCAGATGAGAATACTCCTCCAGCGTTGGTGCTAGCTGGTAATTCGGGAATGTGAAACAATGATAAACTGGATCATAAAACTGAATGAGCGCATCCATGATTCCCTCAATCACATGGACTCTTAACAACGGTAGCAAACCTCCGTGTTTAGATCTGAAAGCCTCTGGGTTAGTGATCATCCTCGCTAACCTTCTCAAATTCCCTAGCTTTGGAACCTTGAAGGTGTACGTATGAGTTCTCCTTCTACCGAAATCCATTAGTGCAATCCCTTTCTCTGATATTTGCAATCACAGACTTAGTTTAATTTGAAAAATAGAGAGACTAGAAGAGAAGATTTTTTTAATGTTTTAATGTTTTTTAAATGAATGCATGAATGCAGCACACAAAAACATAGAAAAAATATGGGGTCAAAGGGTCGTTGTCATGAAGTCAAGGCTCTACCCATCCCCAAAGGTTTATACTAGGGTGATTTTTGTACCTGTACTCATTATCATCAGCTCCTCCCAGGAAAGCAAAACAACAAGCGGATCGCCAGCGAGTTGTAAAGCGATCTTAGAGTAAGTTCCTTTCACCGAGAATAGATCACCGACCTCAAATGAGGGTAGTATCGCGTAACAACTATTTTCGATAGTTTCCGCACTACGAAAGGGTTTGGCTCCTCAGCTTCTCAGACTTAACAACTGGCCCATTGTCTAGGTGAGAGAATGGGTTGCGTTGGTCAGCCTCCACTGAGGTTGATGGTCGACCCCGTCGCCATCACTTATCTTAAGTGTATACTCAATCTTTCCACATACGGCATCACCGCATTCCCATTAGCAGAAAAATAAACATGTATAGCAATTAGGAAAAGCAGTATATATATTTGTCCTAAAACATCCTAGACCTTTTAAAGCTATGAATCCTAAGTTCCTGACAGAAAATGGGTTCCCCGGCGGAAGCCCCAATCTGTGGTATTCACACAAGAGGTGAAAAGAAAGACCGTGCCTAGATCTAACTTTGAACGGCCCCATGGAGGGCGCCATTTTTTCTGTAGCGAGCGATTTTGGACGCGGTTCTTAAGCGCTGGTCGCTCTCTGCGGTTTGAGCTTAAACTACAAGTCGATTCATTTTTTATCCTATTAAAGCTGATGAAGGAAGGGAAATAAATGTCTCCAATTAACCCTGCTTTGCATACTGAGTTTAAACAGCGGTCTGTTAGGTTACGAATACTATCAATGTGGGGGGGGGGGCTTTGTACTGGTTATTTGTATTTTCGCCAATACTGTTTTCTTCCTTTTTATCTTGGCAGAAGGTTTCTGGCGGGGAATAAGGATTAGGATTTTAGGACTGATGCTTTTGAATTACTGCTTTTGATTGATGGAGATATGGGATTTTGGTTTTTTGTTGATTGTGCTCGCTAAGATTTTTCTTTCAATCTTATGCCTACGTATTCCCGTTTACCGAATCAGGGAAATCAGAGTGTTCGTAGTTCCTCCTATTCTATGGGAGGAAATGGGTGTTTTTGGTGTTTTGTTCAAAGCCCAAAACGTGAAGCGAAAGGTGATTTGTATCTTGATCAAAGCCCAAGATGTGAAGCTGAAAGTCCTGACTTTAGAGAGAATTTGTTATCTCTAAAGAGGGGGTTGTATGTCACAACTGTTTTATAAAGGAGAATTACTTTAACCGAGATATGTGAATCCAGCAATGCCATAATTTCCTTTATAGGGGATTTTAACCTGAAGGAGAAGACTTTAACTCAGTGTAGAGCAATTCCATCTTTCCTTAGGACTTTCTTATGCTAAAAGAGGGACAGTGGCATGGATGTAGATGATCTAGAGGCTTGCCGCTTACAACGATTAGATGGAAGGGGAAGGAGTTGTTGATGTTTGTGTACTGTGAACGAGGCACAGCTTTGATGCTAAAAGGTTGATTGGATCAACCAGTGGTTTTCTTATACAAAGCCTAAGAGGAGGCTGGGTTGTGTCTCGTACAAAGCCCGAGAGAGAGGCTAAAAGATTTTGACTCAACGAGGGAATCTTTTGGTATCTCGTATAAATCCCGAGATGGAGGCTGTCTGACCCAACAAGAGAGTTTTTGTATCTCGTACGAAGCCCGAGATGGAGGCTAACATTTGTTTGGCTCAATATGAACTTTTTTGTATCTCGTATAAAGCCCAAGATGGAGGCGAAAGGTTGATTGACTCAACGAGGGAGTCCCTTATGTGTCTCGTACAAAGCCCGAGAGAGAGGCTAAACGTTGTTTGAGTCCGCTGGGGAGGATCATTGTACAAAGCCCAAGAGGGAGGCTATGGTTACTGTTTCAGTTGAGTGACAGGTCAAGTATACTGATTTTAAAGAGAAAATCAGTTCTTATATGAGTAACACTATACTCATGGATTTGATTCAAGGATCCGGGTTATTCCTGTTCTTTAAGGAAGCGGAAAATCCAAAGGGTATTGAGATTGTCCGAGTCTGCGGGTTTCCTTCCTATTTAACGAAGGGGTCACTTAAGAATGTCTTTGAGACTCAAGGAGATTAGACTGTCCAAGTCTAGAGTTTTATCTTTTGTACCATGCTTTGAGAAACAATAGTAGACTCTATGAAAGGACTTTTCTATGAAGATGACTAAGTTCTGTTCCTATACCTCTAGGAGGTCGTTGGGACAATTTGTACGAAGTCCAAGAGGAGGCTGGAAACTTTTAAGAAGCCGATCGGTCCTTGTACTAAGCCCAAGAGGAGGCTATCATTCCCGGAGGAAGAGATCATTATACGAAGCCTAAGAGGAGGTTGTGAATACTTCTAAGAAGCCGTAGGGTCCTTGTACTAAGCCCAAGAGGAGGCGGGGTTGCTTTTAGGAAGCCTGTGGGTCCTTGTACGATGCCCAAGAGGAGGCCGATGCTTTTAGGAAGCCAATGGGTCCCCAAACCCCGAGAAATTCAAGGCAATCTATTCACGAGGAATAGATCAAGTCAGGAAAGTTCGAGAATTTGGAAGAAACTCAAAGATGCCATTCACGGAGAATACATTCATCTCTGGGAATAGAGTTTCTTGACAATTCCTAATGAGGAAGCCGAAGAGAAGACTGTATCTGGTGATCCTATTGGGGATCTAGTTGTCTATTTCTATGAACAAACGAAACGGCGTCACCTAGTTCTAGACGTAGTTGCTGGGGAAACTCGAAATATCTATACTATTATTACACAGTTGATATGAGTTTATGAAAGAAGACTTACAGTGAAACAGCCCCACAATACAGTTATATGTATATGAAAGCAGTAAATGAAAGCAATAACCACTTACTCGGTTGTAGAGCTTCCATGTTGTTTGTTTAGTTGTTCAACAAAGATAGATTGAAAACAACAGTATATTCAAAATCAAAGAAGAAGGTGCTTTGCAAAAGAAAGATTTGGGGCTTACAGCTCAAGGAGAGGCCCAGGGTTTTATCAGTGAGCGCGCTGTTTGAATTTGTACAGAGGGACTTATACAAGTGACTGAGGCCCAAAGAAAGGTTTTATGTACAAAGGGATGGGTCTTACACTCTCTCAAGAGGCCCAAAAGGTTTAAAGAAAAAGAGTGGGGCTTATAACACGAGGGTAGGCCCAGATGATTTTTCCGTTTAAAATGGCGATCGCGCCGAGGTTTTCTTTTAACGCAGAGGGACTTATACAATAAGTGAGGCCCAAAATGTTTTGGTTAAAAGGGGATTGGGTCTTACACTCTATTAGAGGCCCAAAAGTTTTGAATGGGTCTTATAGCTCGAGGAGAGGCCCAATTGATTTTTGAATAGGCGACGATCGCGCCGTTTGTTTTTTACGGTATCGGGACTTATACAATACACTAAGGCCCAAAAATGGTTTGGTCAAAAAAGGATTGGGTTTTACACTCTATTAGAGGCCCAAAGAGTTTTGAAAATGATTTATGAGGGTTGAATTAATCCAAAAACCCTAATTTGTTTTCAAAAATGTATTTAATTGAATAAAAATTCAATTAAAATGATCAAAATTGTTTAACATATGAAAAACAAATTGTAATCTTGGATTAATGCTTCAAAAATTTAGTATTGACCTACAAAATAATTAGAAAGCATTAAAAGTTGCCAAATCAATGTGGAAAAAATATTTAAAATGTCAAAAACAATTAAAATATTAGTTCTTTGCAAAAATATCAATTATATGAAATAAATAATATTTTTGGGATTTTTTGGGAAAATAAAATATTTTAACATTTTTGTGAATTATTAAAAAAAGAATCAACTCAAAATCATTAAAACTCAGAGAGAAATTAATTTTTGAATCAATTAAAGAAAAATCACAAAATTCAAATATTTGAAAATTAAAAAAAGGCGCCAAGAACAGCTGAAGAATACGCGCGTGTTCTGGGTTTGGCTGATTTGCATTTTCTATCCAATCTCCCTGAATACTTGATTATAACATGCAATCCACATATCATTATGCTCGTCTCAACCTCACGATCATGTCTATGTCCATTAATTTCATTTAAATTAAACATATACCAAGAAATCATGAAAAATCCTCAAGAACCCTAATTTCTGCATGAAGGCTAGGATTTTTGATACACGATTCAAACAATGCAATTAATTGAGGGAAAACATTCCATGCATGATTATGAACATATGGCCAAATTATTGTGCGAGGAAATATGCATAGATTGAGAGATGACCAAGTGTATGCTTACCTCTAGGCCGTGACAGCAAGTGCAATGTGATTTTTGATTTGGAGGTGTTACAGATGAGTGGTGATGATCTGAACAGCTTCCTTACACCCTATGGAGTGTGTTTGAATGCCTGGACTTGATTGAAAATGGCTGGAATGATTTGTGGTACCTCAGCTGCAACTTGATTGAAAGTTTGAGCAACCAGCTGGTGATTTTGTGAAATCTGTGTTCTAGATGTTATGTGAGTGTTTGGATCACTTCTATATGATGTATGTGAGGTGTGTGAGTGATTGGTTTGATTGGAAAAGCTCTCAAACTCAAAACCCGATAGCTACCTTGCTAAGAAAGGCATTGTTGCCAAGAGAAAGAGATTTTGAGGAAAGCATCTGTTAGATGGCTTTGGTGTACTCAAACTGATCACAATTGAGCTCTATTTATAGTAGAGCAAGTTTGTTTTGCAAGGAATAGTGAATGGCAACTGGTAAGTAGGTTTGGCCAATGTTGGCAAATGAAAATCCAAGTCTCCTCTAGCCATTGACTAGAGGTTAGGGCACAGAGCTTTGGTTCCCTTGGTCTTGGATAAGTCTTGACTGATTTCAGATGAGAATGGCTCAGTCCATGCCACCTTGATGCTTCCATTGAATGCTTCAATCCAAATTTGGAGTCTTGTCCCTATTTTGGCCATTCTATGTTCAACATGCTATTTCTTGTTCCATGGACTTTGGAGGCTTGGCTCAGTGATTGTCCCCTTTAGATTTAATCCTCAGATGTGTCCAAGTGGATAGGAGCATTTGAATTTGGCTGATTTTGGCAAATCGAGGAAAATTGCAAATTATGCCTTGCCCTTAACAGATTTCAGCAAGGCAACTTGCCAATGTCATATCTCATGGTGTAAGTTGAATTTGGTAATGTTCTTGACCATTTTGGAAAGCCCTTACATGATACAACAACTGTTTGAACATGTTTGGTTTTGATCTCTTTTGAATCCAAGTGAAAAATCCCCCTACATTTGGCAAAAAGTGAAGGCAGATTCTGACTTAGTGAAGTTTTTGTAGAGGGTAATGAGGGCTACAAATCCATCTTTGGATGAAAAAAAATGGCCTTGTGGTTTAGGAGTTATGATCCTTCAAAGTTGGTGCCCTTGTCACTTTATTTTTAACTTAGAAAATTTTCTAAGTTTTTATGGTTACCCCTTTTACAAGTTATCCAACTTTTCTTGATTTTTATTGATGAATGATGATTCAAATCATACATTAACATCATTTTAGGGTTAAAAAACCATTTTGGTGAAAAATCTCAAAAAGTCAAAGTTGACTTTTGTGCACAGTTGACTTTTTATCAGATGAATTCCAAACTGTGCAATTCTTCAGGAAATCATGTCCTTGACCTAAATCAAACTTGATGAACATGTTCCATGGGTGTCATAGGGTATATTGATGCATGTCATAGGGCTTGGGAGCATGTCCTGGTCAAAAGTCAAAGTTACAGTTGACTTTTTCCTTAAAACCCTAACTGTGGTGCAGATGAAATTGAGACTTGTTGCTCAAGCTTCTTGGATTAATCCATTGTTGAAAATGGATCAATATAGTTCATTAGAGACCCTCAAACCCTCTCTTGAGGTCTTGGCTCATGATTTGCCCTAAAAGTCAACTTAGGGGTGTATTAGGTTAAGAAACCCTAATTCTTGATTTTTGAAGAGTGCAACCCCTGAGGCAAAATTGACTTGATGAATGGGTCCATGAGGTTCCATGGAGTACATTACGTTGTGTTTTGGATCATTGGCTCATGCCCAGATGAAAAATTTCCATCTGGAGGCCCTGGTCGACCAAAACCCTAATTTGGTGACACTGTCGATCTTGAGGCCTGATCCACCTAGAAGGGAGCATCCTTGTGCTTAATCCTTGGAGTGGGAGTCCTTTTGATCCTTTGTGGATGCTTGAGAGGTTAGACAAGTTGAAGATCATGTCATTCCTTGATTGAACCTTTGTCTAAGCACTCAGAGAGGGCTTGAAACCCTAATTTTGATTGTAGTGAATGCTCACCCATCTTTGGGGAGACTGATGAAGTATAATGGTTCTTCCATATTGTGATGATGATTTTCACAATGATGGGAAATATTAGTGGTCAAAATTTGGGGTATGAAACCTCTCTGTGGGCTTCGAAACTGAGTAAAAGTGATAATATCGAGATCTTTGAAGGAGTTTGTAACAGCTGATCAACAATGTTGTATTCACTCCTTTGGATGAGCTTTAGCATCTCATCGTCGTTTTTTGAAAGGTCGGGATTACTGGATTGACCGACTGGTGGATCGGGAACTTTTGTCTGAGGTTCCTTTTCTTTGCTGGGTTCTCCAACTCCTCTGTTGAAGATTCTACCACTCCGTGTTACTCGACTGATGTCTACAATATTCACGACGGAGGGTAACGGAATTTCCTTTCCATTCTCAATCGTTGTTGCACCGTATTTGTAAGGGATAGCCTTAGTTGATTCATACGATAGCGGTCCCGGTAGATAGATGACTATGGGAGCCTTCTGATTTTTCTGACCATCATAAGTAATTTCGTTCTGTTCCCGGCTGGGAACTTTCGATTCGTCAAGTAGAGGGATAATGGTACAGACATCCCTAGCCCTCTGATGATCAGAGATTACGACGACGTCCTCGATTTGATCAGTGAAGTAGTTGACTGATCCAGAACTTGACCATGGTTGAATCTCTTTGCGGTCCAACTGACTTTGAAGGGATGCTCGCACGAGGTAGCATCCTTGATTATCCACTGAGCAAACTCCACACCGCTCATAGTTGTGTAATGGCACCTGGCCACGTCCGCTTTGAATACAGTGTAACCTTACTAGATCTGTTTCCATTGACCGAACATCCTGACTTTGATATCTAGTAGGATTCCCGTTAGTGATACTAATTTGCTGGGTGTCTTCATCCATATAGATTGGAAGTCACCAGTGGTTCAAAAAGTGATGAAGTGTTTCTTGGACAAGGGCACAACCTTGATCGTCTTCGCAACCCGCTTTACAGCCCTGATAATCATGTGATACCAGGAACCCGAGCCGGACTTATTTAGCATGTAACTCCACCAGGCTGGTATTCATCAAGCGAATATCGAATATTTGAACCATGTTGATTTGATAATGATTCCTATCATGGTAGTCTTGAATCCATCCAAGATCCATCTGACGCTAGAGGGCCTCTTGTACAAAAGATCATCCCTGTTTGTTTACCGAGCAAGTCAGGCAGGAATTCGTATAACGTGACGCGGCAGATTATGATACTGGCTTTGCCTTGAGTGCATTGCCACCAAGTTAACATTCATCGCACGGATATCGTAGTTTTGAATGATGTTGGAATTCGTATAAACCATGTTAACTCCAAGAACTCGGTGCTCTTGGATCCATCCGAGATACATCTGTTCCTGTAGAGCTGATTGCACCACAGAACATCCTTGATTGCTTTTAGAGCAGATATCACACTGATGATAATTATGAGGTGGCACATGGCCATATCCACTCTGCCTACAATGCATCTTGACCAAGTTGGCCCTCAATAAGAGTACATCGTGAATTTGATAGGTGTTGTTAGACTCTCCCTCTATCAAATTGACTGTAGCCTTCTCGTGTTGACGCAGCGGGTTCGTGAGAACATTCAGATTCGTATCATTGAAAGATAAGACCCCTCTCCTAACAAGCTTTTGCACATCGGACTTGAAACTAAGACAGCTTTCTATGTTATGCCCTGGTCCTCCTTGATGGTAAGGGAAAGTCTGATCCACCTTAAACCAAAAAGGCGGATTTTCTGGTACTGTAAGAGGAGACTTAGTCTGAACATGCTCCTTGGCCAGTAGTAACGGAAATAATTCTGCGTACGATACAGGTATAGGATCAAATCCTGGTGGCCGCATTGTACGGTTGTTGTTGTATTGAGGACGAGCCTGCTGAAGAGGTTGTTGTGTCCTTTGCTGAAATTGCTGCGAATGCGGTTGGCTTTGAGCAACCTGAGGTTGATACGTAGAAACAGGCACAGGGTTGATAGCAGGAGTTACAGCTGCTACTGGTTGGTACCGTCGCCTTTGCTTTCAAAGAGAGATATTCCCAATATCCTGCTCTTTTTTCTTAGGGAGAGCAATACCGTATTTTTTAGTACCGCCTATCGACCCAGTGTCTTTGACTAGACGACCTTCTCGAACGGCTTCCTCGAGACGAACTCCCATACCGACCATTTCGGTGAAGTCACTGGGTGCACTGGTAACCATTCTTTCGTAGTAAAATGAGCTCAAGGTCTTTAAGAAAATCTTTGTCATCTCTTTTTCTTCAAGAGGTGGACAGATTTGAGCGGAAATTTCACGCCATTTCTGAGCGTATTCCTTAAAGGTTTCCTTGTCCTTTTGCGACATTGATCTCAGTTGATCTCTGTCTGGTGCCATGTCTAAATTGTATTTATATTGTTGGACGAAGGCAGTGCCAAGATCTCTGAAAGTGCTAATCGTAGTGCGGCTTAAACCCATGTACCATTTTAATGCGGCACCGATTAAACTATCTTGAAAGTAGTGAATCAGTAGATCCTGGTTCTCTGTCTGAGCTGACATTCGCCGAGCGTACATCACCAAATGGTTTTGAGGGCAAGAGTTACCCTTGTACTTTTCAAAATCGGGTACTTGGAATTTGTGCGGGACTTTCACATTGGGGACCAAACAAAGGTATGCGGCGTCTTTTCCAAATAAATCCTGACCGCGAATAGCCTGCAGTTCTTTCTGCATCTCCAGGAATTGTTCCTGGAACTCATTCATTCTGTCGAACATGCTTTCCTTTCCACCAGAAGGTATCTGTGGAATTTGTCCTTCTGGGACAATGTGCACCACAGGGGGTGGTACCGTTACTACGGCAGTGAATCTTGGCGTTTCTCGAAGTTTATAACCTTCAGGAGTCCTCATTATGCCTCTGGCATCCTCGCTTTCCCGAAGTTTGTAACCTTCAGGCCCAGTGGCTTATGCTATGATTCCCTGATCTTCAGTGATTGGTGGGACATATCCTTCCGGGATATATTTAACAGGCATGCCCCAGGGACGATCTTTCGGCATTTGATACCTAGGATCATACTTCTCCACTATGGGCGTTGAGGTGATCTCTGAGATCACAGTTCTTTGTAGCTGAGGTTCTGCCATGGCTTGCATGTCGTTATGAAGCTTTCTCATATCCTCTCTCAGAGCATCGATCTCTTCTTTCAACTCTCTGTTCTCTTCCTCGAGATCATCCATCTTTTTCTGACAATTGGCCCGAGTATTGTACGAATGAGACAGTTTGACTCTAGAACCGAGACACAAACGTGAGATTCGTAGGTAAGAAGAATACGTGACGTGAGAATGATGAATGCAATGATTATATTAATTGTTTTTTTGGTTTAATCAAAATAAACTTCGACAATTAGATTGCAAATATCAAACAGTGGGGACACCCCCGTTTTATTGAATTCAAAGGATTGCAGAAATGGAAATACAGTAAATTACAAGGTGCGGAAACAAAAACCTAAGCTAATGGGTCCCGAGTCTTCTCTGAGGAGAACTCGGGAGCTGATTCTGGTACTTTCCTTTTCTTGGATCGGGGCTCTTTCGTCGTTGTCGGGTTGTCATTCCTTTGCCAAGTGAAAGGAGCGAGTAAATTCCTTTGGTCATCCTGATTTTCTACAGTATGTTGCTCCAAAATCTCAATTAGAGCATCCTTATCTTTCAGCAGTTGCTGTATTTTGGTACACTCCATATTGAGAATGCGGTACTTGTTCTTCCAAGACCTCCTCTCCTGTTGAACTTTGTTGAGAGTAACCTGAAGTTTTTTCGTTTCAGTCTTGAAGTATATGACAGATTCCCTTGGTGGAAGAACTTCGTGACGAGGATAAGGCATCTTTAGCTTGAGAGCTCTAGTTTGTACCCAGTGGAGATAAGGCTCCACCGAGACATAGTCCGGTTTTCCTAGAGACTCTCGTCCTTTCTTATGAACACGTTTCCAAGCGTGCACTATTTCCATCTTTAGTGCCCTGTCATTTTATCCTTCCTTGAAGAAAAGACCTTCCAGATGAGCATTACGCAGGACATGCCTCATCGGGTATCCAAATTGACGACGAACTAAAACTGAATGGTAATTGATTCCTCCCTTAGTTCCTATGAGGGGTACGTTGGGGAAGTTTCCACAACGGTCAATGATCCTGATCCCATCATAGATTCGATTGTACCAATCGATGTCAGAGTTGGTAAGAGACATGATTTTCTGCAACCAACGTAAGGCACTCTTATAATCCCAAAAAGCGGCAGACTTAGGCAAATGGGAGATAAACCATTTATATAGTAGGGGTACACAACACGAGATCATTCCTCCGCTGTATAAATTCCTTAAGTGTACAGAATGTTATGCATCTGCGAGTAAGGTCGGTACAGGGTTTCCAATTAGGAAAATCTTAAGGGTGTTGATATCGACGAAGTTATCAATGTTGGGAAATTGAAATAACCCGTAGGTGAGCAAAACAAAGATGGTTTCGAAAGCATACAAGTTCCCTATACTAGCAAAGTATAGAGCCTTCTTTACCAGAAACTTGGCTGGTAAACCTGGGATTCCTCCCTTGGCGGTCAGGTGAGTCCTGACTTCTGACTCATCCAAATAGATTGCTCTTGCAATGATTTGATCCTTTGGAATTTCTTCCAGTCCAGAAAAGGGAGCTTGATCAGTAATGGGTAGATCAATCAGATGAGAATACTCCTCCAGCGTTGGTGCGAGCTGGTAATTCGGGAATGTGAAACAGTGATAGACCGGATCGTAAAACTGAACGAGTGCCTCCAGGATACCTTCAATTACATGGACCCTTAACAGAGGTAGCAGACCTCCGTACTTGGCTCTGAAAGCGTCAGGGTTAGTGATCATCCTTGCTAATCCTCTCAAATCCCCTAGTTATGGAACCTTGAAGGTATACTTGTAAGTTTTTCTTCTACCGAAATCCATGAGCGCAATCCTTTTCTCTCTGACATTTGCAATCATTCTCTTAGTTTAATTTGAAAAAGAGAGACTAGAAGAGAAAATTTTTCTTTGATTAATGTTTTTTTTTAAATGAATGCAAGAATGCAGCACACAAAAACATAGAAAAAACATGGGGTCAAAGGGTCGGTGTCATGAAGTCAAGGCTCTACCCATCCTAAAGGTTTATACTAGTGATTTTTGTACCTGTCTCTCAAAATCATTGATTCTTGTCGAGATAACATCAGTGGGCCGGGAACTGTGCTAGGTGATGTATTTCGAAGAATCTCAAAAGAGGGTAGTATCGCATGACAACTATTTCCGATAGCTTCCGCACTACTGAAAGAGGTTTTTCCTAGGTGTATACTCAATCTTTCCACATGCGGCATCACACGCATTCCCATTAGCAGAAAAATAAACACAGATATCAATTAGGAAAAGCAGTATATATATTTGTCCTAATGTCCTAGACTTTTTAAGAGCTATGAATCCTATGATCCTAACAGAAAATGGCTCCCCGGTGGAGGCGCCATTCTGTGGTACCTTCCCAACTTAAAGGTTTTTTTACATAAGATCCTAGTGAGGGCCGATCCTAGCAATAATGACATTCCCCGATGGAACTGTCATTGAGTGATACCTTATGAACCCAAAGACTCGTCCTAAGAGAAGGTTTCAATCCGAGAGATAAGAGAGACAAGATTCCTTTGTTTGGCCCCGCGATGGGCGCCATTTTTTCTGTGGAAAATGGGGACGACAAGATCTTACCAAGTTGCTCTCACTGTGGTCGCCATTTTTCTGTAGCGCGGTTTTTGTGGTTTCGAATCACTATCGCTTTGGTACTACAGTTCGATTCATTTTTTATCCTATTGAAGCTGATAAAGGAAGCGAAATAGATGTCTCCAATTAACCCTGCTTGCAGACTGAGGTTAAACAGTCAAAACTGTTGGTTTACAGATGCGGCTTTAGTTCGTGGGTCTCTCTGCTTATTTTGTTCAGAATGAAATACCGGGATTGTTCATGGGGAATTTGTTGAGATACTACGCTAGATTGGCTGGAGGTAGGGGACTTTGGGGTTTTTTGATTAGTGTGCTCGCTAAGATTCTTTTGCAATCTTATGCCTACGTATTCCCGGGATAGGGAAATCAGAGCGATCGTAGTTCCTCCTATTCTATGGGAGGAAATGGTGTTTTGGTGTCTTCTTCAAAGCTCAAGACATGAAGCTAAAGGTGGTTTATATCTTGTTCAAAGTCCAAGATGTGAAGCTGAAGGGTCTATTTGTATCTTGTTCGAAGCCCAAGATGTGAAGCTAAAAGGGTGTTGACTTTAGAGAGAATTTGTCATCTCTAAAGGGGGGTATTTGGTCTGTTTGTCATAACTGTTGGGTGACTAATTATAAAGGATAATTACTTTAACTGGGATATACGAATCCAGAATGCCATAATTTCTTTTATAGGGGATTTTCAACCTGAAGGAGAAGAATTTAACTCAGTTTAGAGCAATGCCATCTTTCCTTAGGAATTTCTCATGCTAAAAGAGGGACAGTGGCGTGGATGTAAATAATCCGGAGGCTTGCCGCTTACAACAATTAGACGAGGAAAAGGAGTTGTTGATGTTTGTATACTGTGAACAAAGCATAATTTTATGCTAAAAGGTTGATTGAATCAAACGGGGATTTCTTTATGCAAAGCCTAAGAGGAGGTTATTGACCCAACAAGAGGATGCTTTTGTATCTCGTACGAAGCCCGAGATAGAGGCTAAAAGGGTTGACTCAACAAGAGAGTGTTTTTATATGTGCTTGTACGAAACCCAAGACGAAGGCTAAAAGGGTTTGACTCAATAAAAGAGTCTTTTATACTCACCAAGAGAGTGATGTTTATCTCGTACGAAGCCTGAGATAGAGGCTAAAAGAGGATTGACTCAACAAGAGAGTCTTTTATACTCACCAAGAGAGTGATTTGTATCTCGTACGAAGCCCGAGATAGAGGCTAAAGGTGATCGACTCAACAAGAGAGTCTTTTTATACTCAACAAGAGAGTGTTTTGTATCTCGTACGAAGCCCGAGATGGAGGCTAAAAATGTTTGACTCAACAAGAGAGTGTTTTATACTCAACAAGAGATTGATTTTGTATCTCGTACGAAGCCCGAGATGGAGGCTAAAAATGTTAACTCTGTTGGGGAGAATCATTGTACAAAGCCCAAGAGGAGGCTAGGGTTACTGTTTCAGTTGAGTGATAGGTCCAGTATGTTGGTTAAAAGAGAAAATCAGTTCTTATATGGGTAATGTTGTACTCATGGATTTGATCTGAGGACCGGGATTATTTTCTGTTCTTTAAGGAAACGGGGAATCCAAAGGGTTTCTGGACTGTCCAAGTCTACGGGTGTTTTTTCCTATTTTTTGAAAGTAACTTGAGAATGTCTTCGAGACTCAAGGAGATTAGACTGTCCAAGTCTAGAGTTTTATCTTTTGTACTATGCTTAAGAGAGATCCAGAGACAGTATGTTCGTCGTAGAAAGATCTAGACTCTTTGAAAGACTGGTCTATTAAGATGACTAATTTCTGTTCCTATACCTTTAAGAGGTCTTCGGGACAATTTGTACGAAGCCCAAGTGGAGGTGAGAAAAACTTTTAAGAAGCCGAAGGGACAATTTGTACGAAGCCCAAGAGGAGGCTATCTTCCCGGAGGAAGAATCATTATACGAAGCCTAAGAGGAGGCTGTGAAAACTTCTAAGAAGCCGACGGGTCGTTGTACAATGCCCAAGAGGAGGCAGGGATGCTTTTAGGAAGCCTGTAGGTCCTTGCACTAAGCCCAAGAGGAGGCTGATGAACAGTTCCAGAAGGGGTTTCACTTGGAACATTGGCCTTCTGTATATGAACTGTTCAAGGGGAAGATTTCTTAGATCTAGTTATCTAAAATTGTCGTAAAGAAAATTCTCATGGTTTAGGTTATGTTGAAATATCCGGGAGAACGTCGAATGTAAAGAGACGAGGTTTTGTCTAGTTCTAGACGTAATTGCCGGGGAAATTCTAAATATATATACTAGTATTACACAGTCGATATGAGGTTATGAAAGAAGACTTACAGTGAAACATCCCCACAATACAGTTATATACATATGAAAGCGGTAAATGAAAGTGGGTAAACACTTACTCGGTTATAGAGCTTCCATGCTGTTTGGTTAGTTTTTTCAACAAAGAAAGCTTTGATAACAATATTATATTCAAAATCAAAGGAGACAGTGCTTTTGAAAAGATTGTTGGGGCTTACAGCTCAAGGAGAGGCCCAAGGTTTTATCAGTGATCGCACTGTCGTTTTGTACAGGGACTTATACAAGTGACTGAGGCCCAAGAAAGGTTTTCCACATTGATCCATTTGCAACAATGGATTGATCCAAGAAGCTTGGTTCCCAAGTTTCAGGTTCATCAGAACCATAGTTAGGGTTTCGTGGAAAAAGTCAACTGTGCCTTTGACTTTAGACCAGGACATACTCCCAAACCCTAGAACATGATTCAATACACCCTATAACACCTATGAAATCAATCCATCAAGTTTGATTTAGGTCAAGGACTTGATTTCATAGAGGATCGCACAGTTTGGAATTCATCTGATAAAAAGTCAACTGTGCCCAAAAGTCAAAGTTTGACTTTTTGATTTTTTGGTCAATTATGGTTCCTTAACCCTAAAATGATGTTAATGTGCGATTGGAATCATCATTCATCAAGAAAAATCAAGAAAAGTGGGATAACTTGTAAAAGGGGTAACCATAAAAACTTAGAAATTTTTCTAAGTTATGAAACAAAGTGGCTAGGGTACCAACTTTGGAGGATCATAACTCCTAAACCACAAGGCCATTTTTCCCCATTCAAAGCTGGATTTATAGCTCTCATTACCCTATACAAAAGCTTCAAACACAACTCATTACAATTCCTCATGGATTTTAAGTTATGGAATGATCAAAATCACAAAAAGTGAAAATGTCACTTTTTTCCAACACTTAGTGAAATTTTCACTAAGTCAGAATCTGCCTTCACTTTTTTCCAAATGTAGGGGCATTTTTCACTTGGATCCAAAAAGTATCAAAACCAATTATGATCAAACAGTTGTTGTATCATATGAGGGTTTTCCAAAATGGCCAAGAACTCCATCAAATTCCACTTGGGCCATGAGATATGACCATGCCAATACGCCTTGCTGCAAACTGTCATGGCAAGGCAGATTTGGGAGTTTTGCTCGTTTTGCTCAAATTTTGTAAAGGGCAAGTAAATCTATCCATCTGAACACCTCAAGGGGGGGGCCAAGGAGGGACAAACACTGATCCATCAGCCTCCCAAGTCTTTGGAACCAAAAGTAGCATGTCAAACCTAGAAATGCCTAAAAGAGGGACAAGACTCTAATTTTGGATTGGAGCATTTAATGGATGCACCAAGGTGGCATTGACTGAGCCATTTCCAACTGAATTCAGTCAAGACTTATCCAAGACCAAGGGAACCAGTAGCCTGTGGCCTAACCTCTAGTCAATGGCTAGAGGAGACTTGGATTCTCATTGCTCAACATTGGCCAAACCTCTGCTGCAGTTGCCATTCACTATTGCAGCCAAAATAAACTTGCTCTACTATAAATAGAGTTCAATTGTGTTCAGTTTGAGTACACCAAAGCACTACACCACTTGCTTTCCTCAAAATCTCTTTCTCTAGGAAAAAATACCTTCTTTAGCAAGGTAACTACGAGTTTTTGAGTTAGAGAGCAATTCCACCACAACTCATGATCCAAACACATCCAATATGTCAAATCTAAGCTGTCCAAACTCTCACAAGTGACCTGTAACACCAAAATCACAAAGTCGCCTCTCAAAACCTCAAAATAGGACTTTTGTGCATTTTTCAAGCCATGTCTTGATTCAGTCACTTTCCAAACCAGATAAAACCTCAAACACACTCCAAATATCATCCTTGAACTGTCCCAAATGGTTCCCCCCATCTGGAACACCATTTGAGAGAGTTGCTATTTTGGTCACTTTTGCCCCTTTTGCAAGAAAGAGCTCAAACTTGTTCCTGAGGTTTCCAGCTGATTCCAACCATCCTAAAAGCTTCTAAGGGATCATTTGAGGTTATTCAAAGCATCAAATCATTTCTGGAACAAAGCCCTTGGCAGATTGCACAAAAGCTCCAAATAGAGGTAAGCATCACAACTTGGATTCTTTGAATCATGCTTTCTTTTGATGTCCACTGATCATGCGTCTCTTATACATGTTATATGTGTTGTGTTTGCACCAATTTATCATGTAATTCATGCTTGTACCAAGAGATGGCACAGAAAATGCAAATAATGGCCTATTTCAAAACCACTATCGGGTTTTTCAATAGGAGCATGATTTGTAAAAAACACCACCACCATTAGATTCCTTGTGAAATTCTAGGCAGGATAGACCTAAATTTTGTCCCAATCCATGGAGAAATGAGAAAGTTATGGCCTTCACGTTTTCAACCAAAATCTTGCCTTGCCTTGCCTTAGGCAAGGCCAAAAACAAGGCAAGCCTTGTATATTTGTGGTTGTGTTTCAATTAACGGATGTATCACCACCTCAGTGGTAAGGCGCGCGCCCTATACACAAGAGGTCTAGGGTTCGAATCCCCCTCGCCCCAGATCCTCTTTTTTCTATTTTTTCCACTTTTTATTGTTTTTCTTATTATTTTTAATGATTTGAAAAATTAATAACTCTCTCAATTTTAATTATTTTTTATTGGTTCTTTTTGCAAAAAATCACAAAAATGTTGAAATATTTTATTCCACAAAAAAATAAAATTTATATTAGTTATTTAATATAATTAGTATTTTTGTGAATAAATTCCTTTTTAATTGTTTTTAAACATTTAAAAGTGAATATTTACTTTGAAAATCAAAACTAAATGAGTTTAATTCATCTTGTGATTAAAACCTCATTTTTTCAAACCTTAAACAAAAATAAAAATTGGTTTATTCAAACTTATTTGGTATTTTTATTATTTTATTGATTTTCTTTAAATATTTACTTTTAAAGGAAAACAAAATTAGGGTTTCTTTGATTTTCACCCTCGCAAATGATTTTCAAACACTCATGGGCCTCTATTAGAGTGTAATACCCATCCCCATTGTAAATACAAAACTTTTTGGGCCTCAGTCATTGTATAAGTCCCACTGTATTTTGAACAAAAACGGCGCGATCGTCGCCTTTTTCAGCAAAATCATTTGGGCCTCTCCTTGAGCTGTAAGTCCCACCACTTATACAAAAATAAATCATTGGGCCTCTAATAGAGTGTAAGACCCAACCCTTTTTTTTAACCAAAACCTTTTGGGCCTCAATGCATTGTATAAGACCCAGTATGTTAAAGAAATCTCGGCGCGATCGCCAATTCAAAAAACTAATCATCTGGGCCTACCCTCGTGTTATAAGCCCCATTCTTTTTCTTTAAACACCTTTGGGCCTCTTGAGAGAGTGTAAGACCCCCCTTTGTACAGAAAACCTTTTTGGGCCTCAGTCACTTGTATAAGTCCCTATACAATTTCAAACAACAGTGCAATCACTGATAAAACCTTGGGCCTCTCCTTGAGCTGTAAGCCCCAACAACCTTTTCAAAGCACTTTCTCCTTTGATTTTGAATATAATATTGTTATCAAAGCTTTCTTTGTTGAACAACTAACCAAACAGCATGGAAACTCTACAACCGAGTAAGTGTTTACCCGCTTTCTTTATCCGCTTTCATATATATATATATAACTGTATTGTGGGGCTGCTCATTGTAAGTCTTCTTTCACAAACATTTATATACTTGTCAAATATCAACTGTGTAATACTAGTATAGTTATTTAGAGTTTTCCCCGACAACTACGTCTAGCACTAGGTAAAGCCCTGTTGGTCACTCTTAAATACAAACAAAACTAGACCCACATAGGATTACCAGACATTGTCTTCCATCCTCTTGGAGTTAAACAATATGGAGACGTGAAAGGTGGCATTCTCGGTGAACCCTTTCTCAGACTGTCACTCTTAGAAATCGTCAAAGACACTCTACTGCCCAGGGATGATCTTTTTTCCGTGAATGGCATCTCTTGAGTTTCTTCCAAATTCTCGTACTTTCCTGGCTTGATCTATTCTCGGTGAATGGCATGTCTTGAACTTCTCGGGGTTTGGGGACCCACAGGCTTCTTAAAAGTATCCCCGCCTCCTTTTGGGCATTGTACAAGGACCCTTCGGCTTCTTAAAAGCTCTCATGCCTTCTCTTGGGCTTAGTACAAGGACCCAGAGACCTCTACAGGTATAGGAACAGAACCTAGTCAGAAATTTGTTAGAGCTGTCTTTCTGAGTCAAGTGTCAGACCTGTTAATGGGTTGACCTTCATCCCTTAACATATCAACCTTCTCTTGGGCATCATACAAATATCATTCACTACCTGAGAATCGATTTCTCAAAACACCAGTAGACTTTGACAGTCTCAATACCCTTTGGATTTTCCATTTCCTTAAAGAACAGGAAATAACCCTAATCCTCTGATCAATTCCAAAGCACAACAATACCTTTAATCGTTCCCTTTATAAGAACTGATTTTCTCTTTTATCCAACATACTGGACCTGAGTATAAAAGACTCTTTTGTTGGGTCAAACCTATTTAGCCTCCATATCGGGCTTCTTACAAGATAAAAATCACTCTCTTGTTGAGTATAAAAGACTCTCTTGTTGAGTCACTTCCCTCTCAGCCTCCATCACGGGCTTCGTACGAGATACAAAATCACTCTCTTATTGAGTATAAAAGACCCTCATGTGGAGTCAAAACCTTTTAGCCTCCGTCTTGGGCTTCGTACAAGACACATATAAAAGCACTCTCTTGTTGAGTCAGTTACTTGTTAGCACTCTCTTGTTGAGTCAACCCTTTTTAGCCTCTCTCTCGGGCTTCGTATGAGACACATAAAAACACCCTCTTGTTGGGTCAATAGCCTCCTCTTAGGCTTTGTAGAAAAAAACCCCCGTTGAGTCAATCAACCTGTTAGCATCAAAATCAGTGCCTTGCTCACAGTATACAAACATCAATAACTCCTTTTCCTTCATCTAATTGCTGTAAGCGGCAAGCCTCTGGATTATTTACATCCACGCCACTATCACTCTTTTAGCATGAGACATTCCTAAGGAAAGATGGCATTGCTCTAAACTGAGTTAAAGTCTTCTCCTTCAGGATAAAAATCCCCTATAAATAAAATTATGGCATTGCTGGATTCACATATCACAGTTAACGTAATTCTCCTTTATAATCAGTCACCCAACAGTTGTGACAAACAGACCAAATATCCCCTTTTAGAGATGACAAAATCTCTCTCATCTTGGGCTTCGAACAAGATACAAATAGACCCTTCCGCTTCACATCTTGGGCTTTGAATAAGATACAAACCACATTTAGCTTCACGTCTTGGGCTTTAAACAAGACACCAAAACAACCTTTTTTTTCCTCCCATAGAATAGGAGGAACTGTGATCGCTCTGATTTCCCTGTTTCATCAAACGGGAATACCCAGTATCTCCACCAAATCAACCCCAAAGCATCAAATCTAAACACATTAACATCTTACCTCACAAATAGTCCAGGTACTCTATTTTTTTAACAAAATAACCTAAGAGAGACCCACAATCTTCATAGCATTTGTAACCTAACAGACCGCTGTTCAACCTCAGTATGCAAGCATGGTTAATTGGAGACATCTATTTCCCTTCCTTAATCAACTTAACAAGATAAAAAATGAATTGAACTATAGTACCCCAAAGCGATAGTGCTTCGCAACCACGCAAAAGTTCGCGCTACAGAAAAAATGGCGACTCCAATGGGGAAAGCAGGTCTCTTGTTCTTTTCCCATCTCTTAGGTAGAAACATTAAAAAAAGTGCCACAGAAAAAATGGCGCCCACCGTGGGGCCCGTCTTCTTTTTCCTACAATCCTTACGGTAGAAAGCCCTGAGTTCTCGAAATGTCACGAAAATGGCGACTCTGCTAGGGAGTCATAGTCTGTATAGGATCATAAGACTAGAGGTCTAGGATGATTAAGACAAATATATATACTGCTTTTCCTAATTGATATCAGTGTTTATTTTTCTGCTAATGGGAATGCGTGTGATGCCGCATGTGGAAAGATTGAGTATACACCTAAGAGAGGTGATGGCAATGCGGGTAATCTTGCGAGGAGTGAATCCCAGTTAAGAGCCCCCGATCGACCATCAAACTCAGTGGAGACTCCCTTTGCAGATACATTACCTATACGACTTCGGTTGTTGAAAGTAGTGTGATCGACTGGGTTATCTGAGAAGCTAAGGTTTTTAGTAGACTTAAGCCATTTTGTAGAGCGGAAGCTATCGGAAATAGTTGTCACGCGATACTACCCTCATCTGAGATCGCTCCAGGATACACCAGCTCGCTGGCGATCCGCTTGCTATTGTTATCCCAGAGGGGTCAATGATTTTGCGGACAGGTACAAAAAATCATCAGTATAAACCTTTGGGGGGTAGAGCCTTGACTTCATGACACCGACCCTTTGACCCCATGTTTTTTCTATGTTTTTGTGTGCTGCATTCATGCATTCATTTAAAAAACATTAAAAAAAAAAATCTTCTCTTCTAGTCTCTCTTTTTTCAAATTAAACTAAGACAATAATTGCAAATATCAGAGAAAGGAGATTGCGCTAATGGATTTCGGTAGAAGGAAAACTCATAGGTACACCTTCAAGGTTCCAAAGTTAGAGGATTTAAGAGGTTTGGCGAGAATGATCACCAACCACGAGGCTTTCAGAGCCAAGTATGGAGGACTGCTGTCTCTATTAAGGGTCCATGTAATCGAAGGAATCCTGTCCACACTAATCCAGTTCTACGGTCCGGTTTATCACTGTTTCACATTCCCGGATTATCAGCTTGCACCAACGCTTGAGGAGTATTCTCACCTGACTGATTTACATATTACTGATCAAGCTCTCTTTTCTGGACTGGAAGAAATTCCAAAGGATCAGACCATTGCAAGAGCAATTTATTTGGACGAGTCAGAAGTCAAGACTCGCATGTCCACTAAGGGTGGCATCCAAGGTTTGCCAACCCAATTCTTGATAAAGAAAGCCCTATACTTTGCTAGTATAGGGAACGTGGCCGCTTTCGAGAGCATCTTTGTTTTGCTCACCTACAGGTAATTTTTGTTTCCCAACATCGATAACTTTGTAGATATCAACGCCATTAAGATTTTCCTGATCGGAAACCCCGTACCGACCTTACTCGCAGATGCGCATCATTCGGTACATTTAAGGAATTTATACAGCGGAGGAATGATCACGTACTATGTACCCTTGCTTTATAAATGGCTCACTTCCCATTTACCCAAGTCTGCTGCATTTTGGGATCAAAAAAATACTTTACATTGGTCGCAGAGAATCAGGTCTCTTACCAACTCTGACATTGATTGGTACAATCGAATCTACGACGGGATAATAATCATTGACCGTTGTGGAAATTTCCCAAATGTACCCCTTATAGGAACTAAGGGGGGAATCAACTATCATCCAGTGTTAGTTCGTCGTCAATTCGGATACCCAATGAGGCATGTCCCGCGCAATGCTCATATGGAAGGTCTTTTATTCAAGGAAGGAGAAAATGACAGGGCACTAAAGACGGAAATAATGCACGCTTGGAAACGCGTTCATAGGAAAGGACGAGAGTCTCTAGGAAAACTAGACTATGTCTCGATGGAGCCTTATCTCCATTAGGTACAAACTAGAGCTCTCAAGCTGAGGATGCCTTACCCTCGCCAGGAAGTTCTTCCATTAAGGGACTCTGCCCTTTATTTCATGTCTGAGACGGAAAAACTTCAGGTTACTCTCAGCAAAGTTCAGCAGGAGAAGAGGTCTTGGAGGAACAAGTACCGTATTCTCAATGTTGAGTGCAAGAAAATACAACAAATGTTAAAATAAAAGGATGCTCTGATTGAGATTTTAGAGCAACATGCTGTAGAAAATCAGGATGACCAAAGGAATTTGCTCGCTTCTTTCACTTGGCAAAGGAATGACAACCCGACAACGGCCCTAGAGCCCCGGTCAAAGAAAAGGAAAGCACCCGAACCAGCACCTGAGCTCTCTTCAGAGAGGACTCAGGATCCATTAGTTTAGATTTCCTTTTTCAGCACTTTGTAATCTACTGTATTTCCATTTCCGCAATCCTTTGAATTCAATAAAACGGGGTTTCCCCGCTGTTTGATATTTGCAATCTAATTGTCGAAGTTTACTTTGAATAAACAAAAATAATTAATAATCATTGCATTCATCATTCTCACTTAACGCATTCTTCTTACCTGCGAATCTCACGTTTGTGTCTCGATTCTAGAGTCAAACTGTCTCATTCGTACAATACTCGGGCCAATCGTCAGAAAAAGATGGATGATCTCGAGGAAGAGAACAGAGAATTGAGATAAGAGATCGACACTTTGAAAGAGGATCTGAGAAAGATTCATAACGACATGCAAGCTCTAGCAGAAGCACAAATGCAACAACAAAGGACTGTGATCTCGGAGATCACATTTACGCCCATAGTGGAGAAGTATGATCCTAGGTACAAAATGCCGAAAGATCGTCCCTGGGGCATGCCTATCAACTATGTCCCGGAAAGATATGTTCTGCCGCTAAATAAGGATCAAGGAACTTCAGAAGGAGCCGCTGGGCCTGAAGGTTACAAACTTCGGGAAAGCGAAGATGCCAGGGGCATGACAGCAACTCCTGAAGGTTACAAACTTTGGGAGACACCGAGAGTCTCGGCCATAATGACTATACCACCGCCCGTGGAACACACTGTCCCAGAAGGACAGATTCTACAGATACCCTCTGGGGGAAACGACAGCATGATCGACAGAATGAATGAATTCCAGGAACAATTCCTGGAGATGCAGAAAGAAATGCAGGCCCTTCGCGGTCAGGATCTATTTGGAAAGGACGCCGCGGACCTCTGCTTAGTCCCCAATGTGAAAGTTCCACACAAGTTCCAAGTGCCTGATTTTAAAAAGTACAAGGGTAATTCTTGCCCTCAGAGCCATTTGGGGATGTACGCTCGGCGAATTTCAGCTCAGACAAAGAACCAGGAGCTACTAATTCACTACTTTCAGGATAGTTTAACCGGTGCCGCATTAAAATGGTACATGGGTTTAAACCGCGCTACGATCGGCACGTTCAGAGATCTTGGCGCTGCTTTCGTTCAACAATATAAATACAATTTGGACATGGCACCGGACAGAGATCAACTCAGATTAATGTCACAAAAGGACAAGGAAACCTTTAAGGAGTACGCTCAGAGATGGCGTGAAATTGCCGCCCAGATTTGTCCACCTCTTGAGGAAAAAGAGATGACAAAGATCTTCTTAAAGACCTTGGGCTCATTTTACTACGACAGAATGGTCGCCAGTGCGCCCAGTGACTTCACCAAGATGGTGGGCATGGGAGTTAGTCTTGAGGAAACGGTCCGGGAAGGATGTTTGGTTAAAGACGCCGGATCATCAAGTAGTACAAAACGATACGGTAGTGCTCTCCCTAAGAAAAAAGAGCAAGATATTGGGAACATCTCTCTCGGAAAGCAAAGGCGACGATATCAACCTGTAGTAGCTGTAACTCCTGCTATCAATCCCATGCATGTTCCTACGTATCAACCTCAGGTTGCTCAGAGCCAACCTAATCAACAGCAACTTCAGCAAAGGACACAACATTCTCTTCAGCAAGGCTCGTCCTCCATATAACAACAACCGTACAACACGACCACCAGGGTTTGATCCTATACCCATGTTGTACGCAGAACTGTTTCCCTTATTACTGTTCAAGGGGTATGTCCAAACTAAGTCTCCTCTTACTGTTCCGGAAAATCCGCCTTTTTGGTTCAAAACGGATCAGACGTGTCCTTACCATCAAGGAGGACCAAGGCATAACATAGAAAACTGTCTCTATTTCAAATCCGACGTACAAAAGCTTGTTAGGAGCGGGGTCTTATCTTTCAAGGATACGAATCCTAATGTTCTCACAAACCCACTGCCTCAACAAGAGAAAGCTGCAGTCAGTTTGATAGAGGGAGAGTCTAACAACACCTATCAAATTCATGATGTACTCTTGTTAAGAGCCAACTGGATCAAGATGCATTGTAGGCAGAGTGGATATGGCCATGTGCCACCTCATAATTATCACCAGTGTGATATCTGCTCTAAAAACAATCAAGGATGTTCTGTGGTGCAAGCAGCTCTACAGGAACAATTGGATCTCGGATGGATCCAAGAGCATCGAGTTCGTGGAGTCAACATGACCTATACGAATTCCAACATCATTGAGAACCACGACATCCGTGAAATGAATGTCAACTTGGTGGCGATGCCCTCAAGGAAAATCCAGTATCATAACCTTCTGCGGCACGATTATAATTCCTGTCTGACTTGCTCGGTAAACAAATAGGGATGCTCTTTTGTACAAGAGGCCCTCCAGCGTCAGATGGATCTTGGATGGATCCAGGACTACCATGATATAAATCCTTATCAGATCAACATGATTCAAATCTTTGATATTCGTATGATGAATACCAGCTTGGTGGAGTTACATGCCAGGCAGGTCCAACTCGGTTTTCTCACTTCACATGATTATCAGAACTGTAAAGGATATTGTGAGAGTAACCAAGGGTGTGCTCTCGTTCAGAGAAGTTTACAACACTTATTAAACCACTGGTGGCTTCCAATCTATCTGGATGAAGACATGCAACAAATCAGTGTGCTTAATGGAAACCCTGATAGGTATCAAAGTCAGGATGTCCGCTCGATGGAAACAAACCTAGTAAGGTTGCACTTCATTCAAAGCGGGCGTGGCCAAGTGCCACCACACAACTATGAACATTGTAGAGTCTGCTCGGAGAATAACCAAGGATGCTACCTTGTGCGGGCAGCCCTTCAAGGTCAGTTGGATCGTAAAGAGATTCACCTGTGTCCGAGTCCCGAGCCAATCAACTGGACGCCGAACTACTTTGCTGATCAAATCAGAGACGTTGTCATAATCTCTGATCATCAACAGAACAAGGATGTTTGTATCATCATCCCTCTACTGGATGAATCAAAGGTTCTTAGCCAGGAACTGATTGAAGTTACTTACGACAGTCAGAAAAATCAGAAGGCTCTTGTAGTTATCTATCTATCGGGACCGTTACCGTATGAATCAGCTAAGGCGATCCCTTACAAATACGGTGCACCAATAATTGAGAATAGAAAGGAAATTCCATTACCCTCCATCGTGAATATTGCAGACATCAGTCGAGTAACATGGAGCGGTCGAATCTTCAACCGAGGAGTTGGAGAACCTAACAAAGAAAAGGAACTTCCAACAGAAGCTCCTGATCCACCAGTCGGTCAATCCAGTAATCCTGACCTTTCGAAGAATGACAATGAGATGCTGAAGCTCATCCAAAGGAGTGAATACAACATTGTTGATCAACTGTTACAAACTCCTTCAAAGATCTCAGTGTTATCACTTTTACTCAGTTCCGAAGCCCACAGAGAGGCTCTACAGAAATTCTTAGAGCAGGCCTTTGTTGAACAGGATGCGTCAATACGATAATTCGATAGCATCATCTCTAACATCACTTCCTGTAACAACTTAGGATTCAGTGATAAGGATTTGCCAGAGGGGGGCAAATGTCACAACATGGTGCTCAATATCACAGTTAACTACTAGGATGATGCTTTAGCCAGCGTACTGGTAGACACAGGATCGGCTATCAACGTTATGCTGAAGTCCACTTTAATGCGACTATCATTCAAAGGACCCCCGATGAGGGGCAGTGAGGTCATCGTCAAAGCATTTGACGAGTCTCGAAAAGCAGTTATCAGCGAAGTCGACCTTCCCATAACTATCGGTCCTCACACTTTCCTAATCACTTTCCAGTTCATGGACATCCGGGCAACATACAGTTGCTTATTAGAAAGACCTTGGATACACCAGGCTGGGCAGTCACTTTGACACTGCACCAGAAACTGAAGTTTGTCAAGAACGATCAACTCATCACGGTCTGTGGAGAACAAGCCTTGATCGTGAGTAACCTGTCATTATCTACTTGTGTAGAACCCAAGGAGGTTATTGGGACTCAGTTCCAAGCACTTTCGGTGAGCAAAGAGAATCAATCAAGAAAGGAACCTCGATTTCTTCATACAGAGATGCTCTCGAAGTGATCGAGAATAACAACGCAAAAGGATGGGGATAACTTATCATTCCTACTAATAATAAAACAAAGAAGGGTCTTGGTTTTTCTGCGACCTGCACCCAGACTGCTGCTAGCGATGAAAGTCTTCATCCCATTCAGGACTTCTTCCACAGTAGAGGTTTCCTTCACCCAGTGCCTCAAGCAGTCCATACCATCAACGAGGAGGATCCCTCCGATACGGATGGGGAATGGAAGTCCTATCTCAACGAGGACGGTTATATGTCTTAGGAAGAAGTTCCTACACCATTTTACTATCCCGCACAGAGTCCGAGATTTATACCCAGGTCAGACGTCAAAATGATATATGGAGATTGTGATCCGGAAGGATGTCGGGCTCCACCAAACTCATTAGAGGAAGCCACTCTGATGAAGGACAACTTTGACCATGACTATTATGGCCCAGTGAATGGTCTGCCTATCTGGCAGCCGTACCTAGGAGACTTGGGGTAAGAAAATCAGCCGAATAATGAAAATCAGCTAAGCGTCGTCGAAAAGAATACCTGCGTCCCCACCATGTCATGGGATCAACACTCAGGGTATTCAAAACCTATCCAGCACAACGATGAATTCACAAAGTTCGTCGGACTAGAATTCATCAACTATGTTTTTCCCAAGGTCAACGTCATCGAAAGAGATGACTCCTCCAATTCCAAAGAAGTATGGGACACCTTAGGACAACCAAGTGGAAAATGTAACTTCATGGTCAAGTACACCGCTCCCGAAAGCTCACGTATCAGGCTCGAAGACATCCAACCAACTGGATGGGGAGATTTGCCTGAGAGCACCAATACTCTATAAAATACAACAGAGGAATCCTCCTACGACAACTCTGCCTGGGAGACAGATTCCAATGATCCTGCTCCACCAGAAATAAGCGTTATTTCTGAAGACAAATCAAGGAAAGTACCAGAATTTGTTATTCACCAAGGAGTTCGTCGCCAATGGGTTGATGTCGATGTTCTGAAGATTGTTCATAAGTCAAAGTAATTGTCGTCTTTAACCTTTCACCCTGCTCAGGTGAAACAGATGTTTTGATAGGGCTCACTTTCTGTAAATATCCCTCTTCGCTTCGCCCAAAGCGACAGAGTTTTGTTTTATAGGGCTGTAGTTTCAAGAATCGACTTGTTAATAAATAAAATAGCGTCGTTATGTGATCTCCGCATTAATTGTTGTTTTCTCTTTTCTCTTTTTCAGAAAATGGTAATCCTAAAAAACAAACTCAATAATAAAAACAAGCAGTTATCAGAAAATACACTGCACACACTTGCATTTTCTCTATCTCTTCTAAACACAAATCATCACGTCATGCAGATTGCTTGTTTTAAACCCCGTTGAAATATACGATCCGATGCCTTCTCCCGACTTTGAGTTTCCGGTATTTGGGGCTGAAGAAGAAGTTGACAACGAAATTCCAGAAGAGATCTCCCGATTACTCCGACAAGAGGAAAGGTCCAGTGAACCTCACAAAGAGCCATTGGAAATAATCAACGTGGGTTCAGAAAAAGAGAGAAAAGAAATCAGAATTGGGGCTTGGTCCTATCAGGACATGCCAGGGTTGGATACCAGCATCGTGGAACATCATTTACCATTGAAATCGGAATGTCCGCCAGTAAAACAGAGGTTGAGACGGACTCACCCAGACATGGCGGTCAAAATCAAAGAGGAGGTACAAAAATAGATTGACGTGGGTTTCCTCGCCACGTCAGAATATCCTCAATGGTTAGCCAATATTGTACCCGTTCCAAAAAAGGATGGAAATGTCAGAATGTGTGTCGATTACAGAGATCTAAACAAGGCTAGTCTAAAGGATGACTTTCCTTTGCCGCACATTGATATGCTGGTAGACAGTACAACAAGGTTCAAAGTTTTCTCCTTCATGGATGGATTCTCGGGCTATAATCAAATCAAAATGGCACTGAAAGACATGGAGAAAACTTCCTTCATCACCCCATGGGGTACCCTTTGTTACAAGGTAATGCCGTTCGGTTTGAAGAACGTCGGGGCAACCTATCAAAGGGCCATGACTACTCTGTTTCATGACATGATACACAAGGAAATCGAGGTATACGTCGATGACATGATTGCCAAATCTAAGACAGAAGAGGAGCATGTAACCCACCTGTCAAAACTATTCAAGCAGTTGAGAAAGTACAAACTCCGCTTGAATCCCAACAAGTGCACCTTCGGTGTCCGTTCAGGGAAACTTTTAGGGTTCATCGTTAGCCAAAAAGGATTTGAGGTTGATCCTGACAAGGTCAAGGCCATTCAAGAAATGCCTTCTCCAAAAACTGAAAAACAAGTCAGAGGATTCCTGGGACGTTTGAACTACATCTCCAGATTCATATTCCTCATGACTGCAACATGTGCGCCAATTTTCAAATTACTCAAAAAGAATCAGGAATACGTTTGGACAGAGGACTGCCAAACCGCCTTTGACAGTATTAAGGATTACCTGTTGAACCCACCGATTCTATCACCTCTAGTGGAAGGAAGACCACTAATCATCTACTTAATAGTCCTAGAGGACTCCATGGGTTGTGTACTTGGCCAACAAGATGAAACAAAAAGGAAAGAGTCTACCATCTACTATTTGAGCAAGAAATTCACCGACTGCGAGACTCGGTACACTATGCTCGAGAAAACTTGCTGCGCTTTGGCTTGGGCAGCCAAACGTCTTCCCCATTACATGATTTGTTACACTACTTGGTTGATCTCAGAAATGGATCCAATCAAGTACGTCTTTGAAAACCTTGCTCTCACGGGAAGAATCGGCCGTTGGCAGATGTTGTTATCAGAATACGACATCGAGTACCACGCTCAGAAAGCCGTTAAAGGGAGTATTTTAGCCAATCATTTGGCTCATCAACTGATTGACGATCAGGAACCAATCGGATTTGACTTCCCAGACGAAGATGTCATGTATCTAAAAATGAAAGACTGCGATGAACCACTACCCAGTGAAGGGCCAGAACCAGGTTCCCAATGGGGACTAATCTTTGACGGAGCTGTCAATCATTACTGAAACAGAATTGGGTCAATCATCATAACACCTGAGGGTACCCACATTCCTTTCACTGCCAGACTTACATTCAAGTGCACAAACAACGAGGCCGAATACGAAGCTTGTATTATGGGTCTCGAAGAAGCGATTGATTTGAGGATCAAGAACTTAGATGTATATGGCGACTTAGCTTTGGTCATCAATCAGATCAAAGGATATTGGAACACATACCAATCAGGACTGATTCCTTACAAAGATTACTCGAGAAGGTTGTTACCTTTCTTCAACAGAGTCAAGTTTCATCATATTCCTCGCGAAGAGAATCACATGGCTGATGCATTAGCCACTCTCTCTTCCATGATTAGTGTAGGTCAATGGAACGACTTACCTAAGATTGACATAATGCGCCTTGAACGGCCCGCTTACATCTTCGCGATTGAAGCAGTCATAGACGACAACCCTTTGTATCACGATATCAAATGCTTCCTTCAGAAACAAGAGTACGCACCTAGGGCACTAAGAAAAGACAGAAAAACCCTCAGAAGGCTAGCTGGCAGCTTCTTTCTGAGCGGCGATACACTCTATAAGAGGAACTTTGACATGGTCTTGCTTCGATGTGTAGACAGACTAGAAGCAAACATGCTGATGAAAGAAATTCATGGAGGATCCTTTGGCACTCATGCCAATGGACACGCAATGGCGAGAAAAATACTAAGGGCAGGGTACTATTGGTTAACCATGGAATCTGACTGCTACAAGTACATGAGGAAGTGTCACAAGTGTCAGATATACTCCGACAAAATCCATGTACCGCCAACGCATCTCAAAGTTCTCTCTTCCCCATGGCTTTTTTCCATATGGGGAATCGACATGATTGGCATGATTGAACCCAAAGCTTCGAATGGACATCGGTTCATCTTGGTAGCCATTGATTACTTCACCAAGTGGGTCGAAGCAGCGTCATACGCCAATGTAACTCGACAAGTGGTAGTCCGATTTATCAAAAACAATATTATATGCCGTTATGGTGTTCCTAGCCAGATCATTACTGATAATGGATCTAACTTGAACAATAAGATGATGAAGAAGTTGTGTGCAGAGTTCAAGATCGACCACCATAACTCATCTCCCTACCGACCCAAGATGAACTGGGCGGTAGAAGCGGCTAGCAAGAACATCAAGAAGATTGTTCAAAAGATGGTCATAACCTACAAAGACTGGCATGAAATGCTACCCTTTGCCCTTCACGGCATCGCACATTTGTCTGTACTTCAACAGGGGCAACCCCTTTCTGTCTAGTATATAGCATGGAAGCAGTGCTCCCCATAGAGGTAGAGATTCCATCAATCAGGGTATTGATGGAAGGTAAGATAATAGAAGCTGAATGGTGTCAAAGTCGACACGACGAACTGAATCTGATCGAAGAGAAGCGAATGACGGCACTATGCCATAGTCAGTTGTATCAATAAAGAATGAAGAAGGCGTTTGACAAAAAGGTCTGACCTCGCGTCTTCAAAAAAGGAGACCTTGTGCTCAAAAAGATACAATCATTTCTCGCTGATTCCCGGGGCAAATGGACCCCGAATTATGATGGCCCATATGTGGTCAAGAAAGCTTTCTCAGGCGGTGCCTTGAGACTTGCAACCATGGACGGAGAGGAATTTGCCTACCCCATAAATGTTGATGTAGTCAAGAAATACTTCGTCTAAACTAAAAAAAACGTCTCGATGGATTGAAAACCCGAAAGGGCGGTCCAGGCAAAAATTAGAGACATAATCAAAAATCATCCCGATGGATTGGAAATCTCAAAGTACAATCCCGACAAAAGTTAGGGATAATGGCAAGTAACTACGTCCAACAGGGGAAAATCCCCTAGTAGCAGTCCTGCCATCCATCAGAAAGCTCCAGTTAAGGTGATCTTCGACAGAAGCTTAGGATGTCCCAAATTCAAAGTTGGTAGAAGGATAGTGGTCGTTATGTTTTAATGTAGCCCTTTTCCCTTTAAATTATCATTTTCTAAACTTTGTAAATACTCCATGGGATCACGCGTTTGGGTGATTTCCATCCTATCAATAAAATTTGAGCCCTTGTGCTTTTGTTTGCAATTCTTATTTGTTTTAACTTTACAGAATGACATTTTAACATGATCAACGATTCTTGAAACGAAACAAAAATGAATTTACTTGTCAAACTTTTCTGCTTTTAAAATAAAGATGGCAATTTCTTTTGACTGTTGAACATCGAAAGAACATCGATCGCTTCGCCAGAAGTAATCGAACTTCAAAGTGCAGAATCAAAATACTCTTTCTAAACCAGTACGCCTGAATGAAGGATCAGTTATGTCACATGCGAATACTCCATCTGACATTTTCGGCCGAGTTCTTACTTCCTAAGCCCGACCAACGGTTGTTCCCCCACAGGGACTACATCTCCTAAGCAAGGCATAATTGCTATCTTGAACCAGCGATACTTTTTTATCTCCCACTATGGCCGAGTATCCAGTCGTGTTCATCTACTAGTTTGTATGTCGTTTCAGTTTTGTCAGCATATACATACATGCATCATGCATTATTGATTTACATTCATATTCATATTGCATCACTATCACTCTAGTCGGTCTTGTCCCCTAGTGATAAAAGTATTCACAATCGAGTTGTCAGTTCTTTCCTCATCAGGAAATGTTGCGTCTGAACTATATCTCTCCTCCAGTTTATTTTTGGATTAGAGTTGGCCCTTGACCACTTTGATAACTTGAACCTCTGAAAAACCAGAGAACCCTCGACAAATGTCACTCTTCGCCATTGAAGATGATATTTTCGCTTTCCCGGATTAAGGAAAATCCCCAGAGAAAGCCTCTTAATCAGAGATTCGACAATACAACAGTTTTTCTCCGAAAAATCTGATGACAAAAAGGTCATCGGCACCTCAAAATTGGATCACATCATATGACATTTCTCCTAGAAGATCTCCGAGAAAAGTATGATGTAAATACCCAAGCGGAAATAGTCTCTCAAGAGACACGTTTTCCCCAGATAGAGTCAACAAATGGCATCTCCAACAGAGAAGTTTGTACCCCTCTACAATTCAGACATATGGGTTCCCCAACAAGTCTGACATCAAAAGTTTTTCCCATCAAATGGCATCTCTCCAGGAAAATTCGGCGAGAAGTTTGAGGAAAAACCGCTACACATAGCGTCCCTTGTCAATAAAGCTTATTGACGAAAGAAACTTAGACCAGTTCCTTGGTAGGAAACCAGGATCGAGGGGAAGTTTATTTCAGAAACTAAGACCAGTTCCTTGGTAGGAAACCAGGATCGAGGGGAAGTTTATTTTAGAAACTGAGACCAGTTCCTTGGCTGAAGACCAGGATCGAGAGGAAGTTTTTACCTTTTCTAAGCATCATTGCTTAGCAAAAGAAGAAGGATGCACGAACTGCCATTCGTAACCACCATCAAAATTTCGGGTATTCCGATATTTAATCCTCTTGCACCCCGAATGCCCGAATACCTTCGCCATTCACACCTTCGGGTCCAAGAAGATTAAATAGGGGCATCTGTCATACCCCAAATTTTTACCGCTAAGATTTCCCATCATTGTGCAAATCATCATCATAATATGGATGAACCATCATGCCTTATCAGTCTCCCCAAAGATGGGTGAGCACTCACTACAAACAATAATTAGGGTTTCAAGCCCTCTTTGAGCCTTAGACAAATGATTAATCAAGGAATGACATGATCTTCAACTTGTCTAAACCTCTCAAACATCCACAATGGATCAAGAGGACTCTTACAGCAAGAATCAAGCACAAGGCTGCAACATTCTGAGTGGATTAAGCCTCAAGATCACCAGTGTCACCAAATTAGGGTTTGGTCGACCAGGGCCTCCAGATGGAAATTTTCCTCTAGGCATGAGCCAATGCTTCAAAGCATAACCTAATATGCTCCATGGGACATCATGGACCCAATTATCAAGTCAATTTTGACCTCAGGGGATGCATTCATCAAAAATCAGGAATTAGGGTTTCTTGACCTAATTCACCCCCAAAATTGACTTTTGGGACAAATCATGAGCCAAGACCTCAAAGGATGTTTTGAGGGTCTCTAATAAACCACATTTATCCATTTTCAACAATGGATTGATCCAAGAAGCTTGGTTCCCAAGTTTCAGGTTCATCAGAACCACTGTTAGGGTTTCGCGGAAAAAGTCAATTGTGCCTTTGACTTTTGACCAGGACATACTTCCAAACCCTAGGACATGATTCAATACACCCTATAACACCTATGAAATCAATCCATCAAGTTTGATTTAGGTCAAGGACTTGATTTCATAGAGGATCGCACAGTTTGGAATTCATCTGATAAAAAGTCAACTGTGCCCAAAAGTCAAAGTTTGACTTTTTTATTTTTTGGTCAATTATGGTTCCTTAACCCTAAAATGATGTTAATGTGTGATTGGAATCATCATTCATCAAGAAAAATCAAGAAAAGTGGGATAACTTGTAAAAGGGGTAACCATAAAAACTTAGAAATTTTTCCAAGTTATGAAACAAAGTGGCTAGGGTACCAACTTTGGAGGATCATAACTCCTAAACCACAAGGCCATTTTTCCCATTCAAAGCTGGATTTATATAGCTCTCATGGCCCTCTACAAAAGCTTCAAACACAACTCATTCCAATTCCTCATGGATTTTAAGTTATGGAATGATCAAAATCACAAAAAGTGAAAATGTCACTTTTTTCCAACACTTAGTGAAATTTTCACTAAGTCAGAATCTGCCTTCACTTTTTTCCAAATGTAGGGGCATTTTTCACTAGGATCCAAAATGTATCAAAACTAATTATGATCAAACAGTTGTTGTATCATATGAGAGCTTTCCAAAATGGCCAAGAACACCATCAAATTCCACTTGGGCCATGAGATATGACCATGCCAATATGCCTTGCTACAAACTGTCATGGCAAGGCAGATTTCGGAGTTTTGCTCGATTTGCTCAAATTTTGCAAAGGGCAAGTAAATATATCCATCTGAACACCTCGAGGGGGGACCAACGAGGGACAAACACTAATCCATCAGCCTCCCAAGTCTTTGGAACCAAAAGTAGCATGCCAAACCTAGAAATGCCTAAAAGAGGGACAAGACTCCAATTTTAGATTGGAGCATTTAATGGATGCACCAAGGTGGCATGGACTGAGCCATTTCCAACTGAATTCAGTCAAGACTTATCCAAGACCAAGGGAACCAGTAGCCTATGCCCTAACCTCTAGTCAATGGCTAGAGGAGACTTGGATTCTCATTGCTCAACATTAGCCAAACCTCTGCTGCAGTTGCCATTCACTATTGCAGCCAAAACAAACTTGCTTTACTATAAATGGAGCTCAATTGTGTTCAGTATGAGTACACCATAGCACTACAACACTTGTTTTCCTCAAAATCTCTTTCTCTAGGCAAAAATACCTTCTTTAGCAAGGTAACTCTGAGTTTTTTAGTTAGAGAGAAATTCCACCACAGCTCATGATCCAAACACATCCAATATGTCATATCTAAGCTATCCAAACTCTCACAAGTGACCTGTAACACCAAAATCACAAAGTCACCTCTCAAAACCCCAAAATAGGACTTTTGTGCATTTTTCAAGCCATGTCTTGATTCAGTCACTTTCTAAACCAGATAAAACCTCAAACACACTCCAAATATCATCCTTGAACTGTCCCAAATGGTTCCCCCCATCTGGAACACCATTTGAGAGAGTTGCTATTTTGACCACTTTTGCCCCTTTTGCAAGAAAGAGCTCAAACTTGTTCCTGAGGTTTCCAGCTGATTCCAACCATCTTAAAAGCTTCTAAGGGATCATTTAAGGTTGTTCAAAGCATCAAATCATTTCTAGAACAAAGCCCTTGGCAGATTGCACAAAAGCTCCAAAAAGAGGTAAGCATCACAACTTGGATTCTTTGAATCATGCTTTCTTTTGATGTCCACTGATCATGCATCTCTTATACATGTTATATGTGTTGTGTTTGCACCAATTTATCATGTAATTCATGCTTGTACCAAGAGATGGCACAGAAAATGCAAATCATGGCCTATTTCAAAACCACTATCGCGTTTTTCAATAGGAGCATGATCTGTAAAAAACACCACCACCAATGGATTCCTTGTGAAATTCTAGGCAGGATAGACCTAAATTTTGTCCCAATCCATGGAGAAATGAGAAAGTTATGGCCGTCATGTTTTCAACCAAAATCTTGTCTAGCCTTGCCTTGGGCAAGGCCAAAAACAAGGCAAGCCTTGTATATTTGTGGTTGTGTTTCAATCAACGGATGTATCACCACCCCAGTAGTAAGGCGCGCGCCCTATACACAAGAGGTCTGGGTTCGAATCCCCCTCGCCCCAAATCCTCTTTTTGCTATTTTTTCCACTTTTTATTATTTTTCTTATTATTTTTAATGATTTGAAAAAGTAATAACTCTCTCAATTAGAATTATTTTTTATTGGTTCTTTTTGCAAAAAATCATAAAAATGTTGCAATATTTTATTCCACAAAAAAATCAAATTTATATTAGTTATTTAATATAATTAGTATTTTTGTGAATAAATTCCTTTTTAATTGTTTTTAAACATTTAAAAGTGAATATTTACTTTGAAAATCAAAACCAAATGAGTTTAATTCATCTTGTGATTAAAACCTCATTTTTTCAAACCTTAAACAAAAATCACAAGTGGTTATTCAAACTTATTTGGTATTTTTATTATTTTATTTTATTTTCTTTAAATATTTACTTTTAAAGGAAAACAAAATTAGGGTTTCTTTGATTTTCACCCTCGCAAATCATTTTCAAACACTCATGGGCCTCTATTAGAGTGTAAGACTCATCCCCATTATAAATACAAAACTTTTTGGGCCTCAGTCATTGTATAAGTCTCACTGTATTTTCAACAACAACGGCGCGATCGTCGCCTTTTTTAGCAAAATCATCTGGGCCTCTCCTTGAGCTGTAATCCCCACCACTTGTACAAAAATAAATCATTGGGCCTCTAATAGAGTGTAAGACCCAACCCTTTTTTTTAACAAAAACCTTTTGGGCCTCAATGCATTGTATAAGACCTAGTATGTTAAAGAAATCTCGGCGAGATCGCCAATTCAAAAAACAAATCATCTGGGCCTACCCTCGTGTTATAAGCCCCATTCTTTTTCTTTAAACACCTTTGGGCCTCTTGAGAGAGTGTAAGACCCATCCTTTTGTACAGAAAACCTTTTTGGGCCTCAGTCACTTGTATAAGTCCCTGTACAATTTCAAACAACAGTGCAATCACTGATAAAACCTTGGGCCTCTCCTTGAGTTGTAAGCCCCAACAACCTTTTAAAGCACTTTCTCCTTTGATTTTGAATATAATATTATTATCAAAGCTTTCTTTGTTGAACAACTAACCAAACAGCATGGAAGCTCTACAACCGAGTAAGTGTTTACCCGCTTTCTTTATCCGCTTTCATATATATATATATATAACTGTATTGTGGGGTTGCTCACTGTAAGTCTTCTTTCACAAACTTTTATATACTTGTCAAATATCAACTGTGTAATACTAGTATAGTTATTTAGAGTTTTCCCTGGCAACTACGTTTAGCACTAGGTAAAGCCCTATTGGTCACTCTTAAATACAAACAAAACTAGATCCCCATAGGATTACCAAACACAGTCTTCCCTCCTCTTTGGGTTAAACAATATGGAGACGTGAAAGGCAGCATTGTAGGTGAACCCTTTCTCAGACTGTCACTCTTAGAAATCGTCAAAGAGACTTTACTCCCCAGGGATGATCTTTTCACCGTGAATGGCATCTCTTGAGTTTATTCCAAATTCTCGGACTTTCCTGGCTTGATCTATTCTCGGTGAATGGCATTTCTTGAACTTCTCGGGGTTTGGGGACCCACATGCTTCTTAAAAGCATCTTCGCCTCCTCTTGGGCATTGTACAAGGACCCTTCGGCTTCTTAAAATCTCTCATGCCTTCTCTTGGGCGTAGTACAAGGACCTAGAAACCTCTACAGGTATAGGAACAGAACCTAGTCAGCAATTTACTAGAGCTGTCTTTCTGAGTCAAGTGTCATACCTGTTAATGGGTTGACCTTCATCCCTTAACATACCGGCCTTCTCTTAGGCATCATACAAATATCATTCACTACCTGAGAATCGATTTATCAAAATACCAGTAGACTTGGACAGTCTCAATACCCTTTGGATTTTCCATTTCCTTAAAGAACAAGAAATAACCCTGATCCTCTGATCAATTCCAAAGCACAACAATACCTTTAATCGTTCCCTTTATAAGAACTGATTTTCTCTTTTATCCAACATACTGGACCTGTCACTAAACTGAAACAGTCACCAGCACAATATCCTCCTCTTGGGCTCTATACAATGATTCTCCCCAGCGGAGCTAACCTTTTCACACTCTCTTGTTGAGTATAAAAGACTCTCTTGTTGGGTCAAACCTGTTTAGCCTCCATCTCGGGCTTCGTACGAGATAAAAATCACTTTCTTGTTGAGTATAAAAGACTCTCTTGTTGAGTCATTTCCCTCTCAGCCTCCATCTCGGGCTTCGTACGAGATACAAAATCACTTTCTTGTTGTGTATAAAAGACCTCATGTGGAGTCAAAACCTTTTAGCCTCCGTCTTGGGCTTCGTACAAGACACATATAAAAGCACTCTCTTGTTGAGTCAGTCACTTGTTAGCATTCTCTTGTTGAGTCAACCCCTTTTAGCCTCTCTCTCGGGCTTCGTACGAGACACATAAAAACACCCTCTTGTTGGGTCAATAGCCTCCTCTTAGGCTTTGTATAAAAAAAAAACTCGGTTGAGTCAATCAACCTGTTAGCATCAAAATTTGTGCCTTGCTCACAGTATACAAACATCAACAACTCCTTTTCCTTCATCTAATTGTTGTAAGCGGCAAGCCTCTAGATTATTTACATCCACGCCACTGTCCCTCTTTTAGCATGAGAAATTCCTAAGGAAAGATGGCATTGCTCTAAACTGAGTTAAAGTCTTCTCCTTCAGGTTAAAAATCCCCTATAAAGGAAATTATGGCATTGCTGGATTCACATATCCCAGTTAAAGTAATTCTCCTTTATAATCAGTCACCCAACAGTTGTGACAAACAGACAAAATATCCCCTTTTAGAGATGACAAATTCTCTCTCATCAATAAACCCTTCAGCTTCACATCTTGGGCTTCGAACAAGATACAAATAGACCCTTCAACTTCACATCGTGGGCTTTGAACAAGATACAAACCACATTTAGCTTCACGTCTTATGCTTTGAACAAGACACCAAAACAACCTTTTTTTCCTCCCATAGAATAGGAGGAACTACGATCGCTCTGATTTCCCTGTTTCATCAAACGGGAATACGTAGGCATAAGATTGTGTTATTTCTGTGCTTTTGTGGTTGGCATTTATTTTGCTAAAACTATTATAGCAGCAAGATATTGAATCATGATGTTCTAGGTGGCTGCATTCAACATGTCGAATGAAGATGTCCCATACCTGCTTATAGGACATCGCGTTTGGATTCAGTTTTTAAGGCAGATTCTGTTACTGTGAATTGCTACTAAATATTCACTGAATATTTATTTATCCTATGTGGCATCCAAAGCATTTTTGGATGGTATTTATTTATTGGTTTTTCGGATTTGCTGTTGTTTCTAATTATGGAGACATAATAGGAAACTTTGGATTGAAGACCTATTTTGTTGGAGTTAATTTTGCAGATTTGTGAGCAGTCTATTTGCTGCGTTTTTGAAGCCCAATTTAGTCCAGATTAAATGCTATATATTGACTGATGTAAACCTAGTTTAAGGGTGGAACTTACTTGTGTTTTGTTAGGGTTTCGAGTGTATTTTGTGAGCCTAACTGGTATCATTCTGATAACAGTATAAGGACTGGTTTTTGTGTTGTAAGTTCTGTCAGTTACTCATAAGCTTTTAAGCATTGAGTTTCTTGTGTGTCAATTCTCATAAGCTGTGAAGTATTGAGAATTGTGTGTTTTGAAAGTGTGATTTTCGGTTTGTTTCTTGTGTGGAAAGGTACCAATCACGGGTTGTGGTTATAGAGGGATTTAAGGAGGGCCTCATACCTAGGTGAGTCTTAGGTAGAAGTCATAGGAAGGGTAGTGATTAAGTGAGCAGATTATTCGGTTTTTGTATGATCTGTGAATTGATACTATCGTATATTGATTTCGTCTCTGGCTTGGTAGCCCCCAGAGTAGGTGTGTTAGACCGAACTGGGTAAACATATCACTGTGTTATTTACTTTCTGCACTGTTAATTTTATTGTTATCTTGTTCATTGTGTTGGATATCAGTGTCTCTACATCTGTGTAGGACATCTGATATCTGTGCCAGAATTTCAATTAGTATCAAAGCTTGCACACTTGTTTGGTTCTGGGTGAGATTCAAGGAAGGTACTTTCTGGTACAATGGACAAGGATGGAGGATTTCTGAACAAACCACCTCTGCTTGATGGTTCTAACTATGACTATTGGAAACCAAGGATGATAGCATTCATCAAATCCATGGATGATTAAGCATGGAAAGCTGTTATAAAAGGATGGGAGCCCCCAAAGGTTAAAGATGAAAAAGGTACCCCTACTGACGCGGTGAAGGAAGAGGAAGACTGGGATTATGCAGATTACAAAGGGTCTGTAGGGAATTCCAAAGCCATGAATGCATTGTTCAATGGTGTTAACAAGAATATCTTCAGGTTGATTGAACACTGCACCATTGCTAAAGAGGCGTGGCAGGTTTTGAAGATTGCTCATGAAGGGACCTCAAAAGTGAAGATGTCAAAACTTCAGATTCTTACTACCAGGTTTGAAAATTTGAAGATGAAGGAAGATGAGAGCATTCATGACTTTCACATGAACATTATTGAGATAGCTAATGCTTCAAGTGCTCTAGGTGAAAAGATGTCTGACAGCAAACTAGTCAGAAAAATCCTCAGATCTCTACCTAAGAGATTTGACATGAAAGTGACTGCTATTGAGGAAGCTCAGGACATAGATAATATGAAAGTGGATGAACTTGTGGGATCACTTCAAACATTTGAATTGGGGATCAGTGAAAAGACTGAAAAGAAGAAGAGTATAGCTTTTGTGTCAAAGGCAAGTGATTCAGAAAGGGAAAGTAATTTGCACAGAGATGAAGGCCTCTCAGAAGACCTGGTGTTAATTGGCAAACAATTTAACAAAGTACTCAGAAGGGTGGATTGGAAGTCAAGATCAAATGTTAGGGACAAGCCATCTGACATCAGTAAAAGTCAGAATGCTGGGAGAAATACCAGTACTAAAGATAATTCCAACCAAGAGAGAGGAGCTCAGTGTCATGAGTGTGAAGGTTTTGGGCACAAAAAGTCTGAGTGCCCCACATATCTTAAGAGGCAAAAGAATGGGCTATCAGTCGCATGGTCAGAAGATGACTCTGAAACTGAAACTGATGAGAAGTCTGGAAAGAGGGTCACAACATTAACAGGTGTGTGTGAGTCTGATGAAGAATCAGTCAGTGATGATCTTACTTTTGAAGAGCTAGCTGCTTCCTATAAGAACTTATGCATTAAAAGTGAAGAAGTGTGTCAGCAGAAAGAAGAACAAAAGAAAATTATTGCTCATCTAAAAGCTGAATAGGTAGAGCATTTGGCTACTATCTCTGATCTAAAAAGTGAAGTGGTTGTTCTGAACTCTAAACTGGATAATGTCATCAAGACAGTTAGAATGCTTAATAGCAGCTCTGATGTGTTTGATGAGATTCTGAAGTCAGGGAGAGATGTTGGAGATGTTAGGGGTCTTGGGTTTGAAAGTTCTAGCGAGATGGACAAGGGAAAATGGCCTGAAGTGACAACTGCTCAACCTAAGAAAGAACTAAAGATGTCGTATAACATGTTGCAACATCCTCACAAACATCAGAAGAATTTCACAAGAAGAAAGAATCAAAGATGGAAATGCCACTATTGTGGAAGGTTTGGCCATATAAAACCCTTATGCTACAGACTATATGGCTACCCCAAGACTGAGTTACAGTCTAGTAGGAAACAAGAGTGGGTTGGAGCAACGAAAGTGTGGACCCCCAAGAGTACTGCAGAGGAACACATAGCTCATAAGTCCTTCAGTGTCTTTGCAAGGGAAAAGTGGTATTTCGACAGTGGATGTTCTAGGTACCTGCCTAGTATCATGGGATGTCTGTCAGATGTTAAGTCTTATCCTGTTAACTACGTGACCTTCGGTAATGGATCAAAAGGGAGAGTAATAGGTGTTGGAAAACTGGACTGTGAAGGTCAACTCAATCTGGAGGAGGTATTACTTGTTGAAGGCTTAGATGCAAACTTGATCAGCATAAGTCAATTATGTGATCAAGGTCTCAAGGTCAAATTTACCAATTCTGATTGTCTGATAACAAATAAGAAGGGTAAAGTTATCATGAGAGGTAAGAGAGCGTCTGATAATTGTTATCTGTGGAGTTCTGAGAACACTGGAATAAGCTTGGAGACTAAGAAAGATATTGGAAAGACTATTAAGTTAGAACAGGTTCTGATAAATTGCAAAGCAACTCATGATGTTTGCTTGGTGAACTGTAATAATGAGCTTAAATTTAGTAAGCATGCCAGCAAGGTTAGTTTAGAAGGAGAATATGATAAATGTACTCTTGAGGCAAATCGGGTAATCAAATTCTGTGAATACCGCTCTACTCTGGGCCCAGTCCTCAAAAGTATAAATAGGCAGGCAAACACACCATATTTTCAGCAAACTTACTCTACACAAATTCCTCTTGCCCTTTCTCTTCAAAGCTCACGTATCTTAGGGTTTTCTCCTAACATTCTCAAGACTGTACCGTGTGATTAATTAAACATGTCTCAACATCATAACTCCGAATCCATGTACGGATCCTCTGATAACTCTGATTCTCCACAAATCAATGCTGGAGATGAAGAATCATTGCGGATGATCAATCTCTCTGACCTAGTGCTCGATATTGCTCCTCTGAATGTTATGCCGGCTGACCCTAAAGGCAAACAACAAGCTTCTCACACAACGAATGTCAATATTCCAGGTAAGAAGTCTAAACCTTTCTCACCTAGGAAGAAAGTCCACTCCATGACTAGTTTGTATGCTGACCAAGTAAGCCCTAGGAAAAACGTGGCTGAAAAGGGGTCTAAATCTGGCTTAGTTGAGAAGAAGAAGGATTCTAAATCACGAGATGTACACAAGAATTCCACTGATGATGATGCTGTTAAAAAGGATAAGGGACTTAGGAGGGTTGTTGCCACAATTCTGAGTGGAATTAAGGTAGATGTCGGGTCTGATGTCCCAACATCCGTGACAGAAAATATCAATAGCAGCCCTACTGATAGGACTGATGGTGGTATTCCCATGCATGTGGACCGTGAAAGAAGAAGTAAGAAGAAAGCGGATGTAAGAAGGACTGATGATGTTATTAATGTTGATGACCTCACATCTGATGAGGAACCTATTGCTGGAATGCTGAGAATAATTAAGAGAAGAAGAGAAAAAATGATGATAAGTGAAGGCTCCAAGTCTTCGAAACTGCATGGAAAATTTGAAGGAGGGGAGGGAAAAGTTCGAGCAGGGCCTCCTAAACATTGGAGCAAGGTTGTAGTGCCCACTAAGAAGAGAAAAATCACTAATCACAGTGAATCTGACTATGAAGTTGAAACAGATGTCCAGGACATCATTGGTATGAAAACCTCCACCTGCAAGAAGACTTCTACTGAAAGTTCTATGAGAACTACGGATAGATGGAGAATTGTAGATCAAATGAGGATTGCTATAGAGAGAGAGTTGGGGAAGGATTTCGATAAGTACAAGGAAATCTTGGATCTCATTGCAGCGGCAGGATTGATGAGAACAGTGTCAAATATGGGACCCTGCTATGGCAATCTGGTCAAGGAATTTGTGGTGAACATATCTGAAGAGTGTGATGAGAACAGGGGTGACAACCTCAGAAAGGTATCTGTGAGAGGAGAAGCTGTAACTTTTTCTCCTGAAATTATCAACAACTATCTGGGCAGGAGTAAGGAACCTCAACCTGAGTTAGAGGTTACAGACAATATTGTATGCAAGGAAATTACAAATGGCTGCATTAGGCACTGGCCAAATGAAAAGAAATTGTCGTTTGGAAAACTAAGTGTCAAATATGCCATCCTCCACAGGATTGCTGTTGTGAATTGGGTTCCTACAAATCACACATCTACTATTTCCTCCACACTTGGCAGATTCATGTATGCTATCGGGAAAAAGATTTCTTTTGATTTTGGATTATACATCTTTGAACAGATTTTGAAACAAGCTAGCTCACCTGCTGTCAAGATGCCTATCTGTTTCCCTTCCTTGATCTGTGGTATTATTCTAGAACAGTGTCCTAATCTTGTGTTGAGGGGTGACACTGCGCTCAAAAGAAAACCTCCTCTGTCCCTTCACTACAAGCTACTTGGTGGAGCACATGTCTCAGACATTGTTGGGACATATTCACAGACTTCCAGTCATGTTAATCTTGATGATGAAGTCATTGGACAGCTGCAAGAAACTTTCAATGAACTGGAAGACAACATCAGAAGAGACACTGCTCGAAAGGCCAAACTCGAACAGCTAATCAAAACCCTCATGGAGAAAAGGAATGCTTCTGCTGGGACAGCTGGTAAAGATAAACAGACTGCTGAAGATGATGCCTCTGTAGAATATGATAGAGAATGTGAACAGAATTCAGATGACTCAGGATCTAGGAGTGGTGATACTGATACTGATGCTATTGCTGATGGAGAGAGTGAAGACATTGCAGAATCTGACGATGATGGTGCTGCAGAATAATGGCATAATTTCTGCAGAAGTTTTATTTTGTTTTTGTCTGAACACCTAGAATAGCTTGTCTTGTATCTCTTCTGAACTTTAACCTTGTTGTGTTTTACTTATAATTTGTTCTACTTACCTTTGTCATATTTAGGGCTAAAAGGGGGAAGTAGTATGCTTGGATGCTTGTGCTGCTGCAGTAGTTGAGGGGGAGATTGTGGATTGTTGCTTAGTTGAGGGGGAGTTTTGAAGTGCTGCTTTGATGTGTTGTGTTATATGCAGCTGAATGTATGCAGCTGAAGGGGAGTGCTGCTATGCTGGATATTTTTGTTGCTGTGTGCTGTTGCTAGTTGGTGTTTTCGTTGCTGTCTGATATGTGGATTTTTTTTTGCTGTTTGTGCTTCTTTACAAGTTTTTTTGTGTATGTAGTTTTAGCCAAAATAAGCCAAAGGGGGAGATTGTTATTTCTGTGCTTTTGTGGTTGGCATTTATTTTGCTAAAACTTTTATAGCAGCAAGATATTGAATCATGATGTTCTAGGTGGCTGCATTCAACATGTCAATTGAAGATGTCCCATACCTGCTCATAGGACATCGCGTTTGGATTCAGTTTTTAAGGCAGATTCTATTACTGTGAATTGCTACTAAATATTCACTGAATATTTAGTTATCCTATGTGGCATCCAAAGAATTTTTGGATGGTGTTTATTTGTTGGTTTTTCGGATTTGCTGCTGTTTCTAATTATGGAGACATAATAGGAAACTTTGGATTGAAGACCTATTTTGTTGGAGTTAATTTTGCAGATTTGTGAGCAGTCTATTTGCTGCGTTTTTGAAGCCCAATTCAGTCCAGATTAAATGCTATATATTGACTGATGTAAACCTAGTTTAAGGGTGGAACTTACTTGTGTTTTGTTAGGGTTTCGAGTGTATTTTCTGAGCCTAACTGGTATCATTCTGATAACAGTATAAGGACTGGTTTTTGTGTTGTAAGTTCTGTCAGTTACTCAGAAGCTTTTAAGCATTGAGTTTCTTGTGTGTCAATTCTCATAAGCTGTGAAGTATTGAGAATTGTGTGTTTTGAAAGTGTGACTTTCGGTTTGTTTCTTATGTGGAAAGGTACCAATCACGGGTTGTGGTTGTAGAGGGATTTGAGGAGAGCCTCATACCTAGGTGAGTCTTAGGTAGAAGTCATAGGAATGGGTAGTGATTAAGTGAGCAGATTATTCGGTTGTTGTATGATTTGTGAATTGATACTATCGTATATTGATTTCGTCCCTGGCTTGGTAGCCCCCAGAGTAGGTGTGTTAGACCGAACTAGGTAAACATATCATTGTGTTATTTACTTTCTGCACTGTTAATTTTATTGCTATCTTGTTCCTTGTGTTGGATATCAGTGTCTCAACATCTGTGTAGGATATCTGATATCTGTGCCAGAATTTCAGATTGGAAAAATCTTAGCGAGCATACTGATCAAAAACCCAAAACCCAGTATCTCCACCAAATCAACCCAAAAGCATCAAATCTAAACACATTAACATCTTACCTCACAAATAGTCCAGGCACTCTATTTTTTTGACAAAATAACCTAAGAGAGACCCACAATCTTCATAGCATATGTAACCTAACAGACCGCTGTTCAAACTCAGTATGTAAGCAGGGTTAATTGGAGACATCTATTTCCCTTCCTTAATCAGCTTAACAGGATAAAAAATAAATCAAACTGTAGTACCCCAAAGCGATAGTGCTTCGCAACCACGCAAAAATTCGCGCTACAACTTGACCATGAAGTCGTATTTGCCACTCGGTTGTCCCAGGGTGTCCCACACTTCTTTGGAACTGGAGGAGTCATCCCTCTCGATGACGTTGACCTCGGGAAAAGCATAGTTGATGAATTCTAGTCCTACAGGCTTTGCAAATTCATCGTCGTACTGGATATTTTCTGAATGCCCTGAGTGTTGATCCCATGACATGGTGGGGACGCAGGTATTCTTTTCATTGATGCTCAGCTAATATGCATCGTTGGGCTGACTCTTTTACCGCAAGTCTCCTGGGTACGGCTGCCAAATAGGCAGGCCATCCATTGGGCCATAGTAGTTGTGGTCAAAGTTGTCTTTCATTAGAGTGTCTTCCTCTAATGAGTTGGGTGGAGTACAGCATCCTTCCGGATCACAATCTCTGTATATCATTTTGACATCTAACCTCGGTATATATCTCGGACTTTGTGCGGGATAGTAAAATGATGTAGGCACCTCTCCTTGAGACATATAATCGTCCTCATTGAGATAGGACTTCCATTCTTCATCTGTATCGGAGGAATCACCCTCATTGAAGGTATGTACTTCTTGAGACACTGGGTGAAGGAAACCTCCACTGTGAAAGAAATTCTGAACGGGATAAAGACTTTCGTCGTTAATAGCAGTTGGGCACAGTTTGAAGAAAAACCAAGACCTTTCTTCATCTTGTTACCAGCAGGAATGACAAGCTGTCCCCATCCTTTGGTATTGTTATTTTCAATCACTTCGAGAGCATCTCTGTACGAGGAAATCAATGTTTCTTTTTCTGATTGTTTGTCATTGCTCATCGAAAGTGATTGGAACTGGGTTCCAACAACTTCCTCTGGTTCTACACAAGTGGACGATGATAGGTTACTCACGATCAAGGCTTGCTCTCCACAAACTGTGACGAGTTGGTCGTTCTTAACGAACTTCAGCTTTTGGTGAAGCGTCGAAGTGACTACCCCAGCCTCGTGTATCCAAGGTATTCCCAACAAACAGTTGTAAGTTGCTCGGATGTCCAAGACCTGGAAAGTGACTTCGAAAGTGTGAGGACCAATAGTTATCGGAAGGTCGACTTCACCGATAACTATTTTTCTGGACCCATCGAAGACTTTGACGATGACCTCACTGCCTCTCATCGGAGATCCTTTGAATGCTAGTCGCATTAGAGTAGACTTTGGCATAACATTCAAAGTTGATCTGGTGTCAACCAGTACGCTGGCTAGAGCATCGTCCTGGCAGTTGATTGTAATATTGAGTGTCGTGTTATGACTTTTGCCTTCTTCCACCAGTTCCTCATCACTAAATCCCAAGTTGTTGCAGGAAGTGATGTTGGAGATGATGCTGTCAAATTGTCTTATTGGCACATCTTGTTCCACAAAGGCCTGCTCTATGACTTTCTGTAGAGCTTCCCTGTGAGCTTCAGAACTGAGTAAAAGTGATAATACATAGATTTTTGAAGGAGTTTGCAACAGCTGATCAACAATGTTGTATTCACTCTTCTAGATGACCTTCAGCATCTCATCGCTGTTCTTTGAAAGGTCGGGATTACTGGACTGGCCAACTGTTTGATCAAGAACTTCTGTTTGAGGTTCCTTTTCTCTGGTAGGTTCTCCAACTTCTCTGTTAAAGATCCGACCACTTCGTGTTACTCGACTGATGTCTGCAATATTCACGATAGAGGGTAATGGAGTTTACTTTCCATTCTCAATTGTTGTTGCACCTTATTTGTAAGGGGTAGCCTTAGTTGATTCATACGGCAATGGTCCTGGCAGGTAGATAACCACAGGAGCCTTCTGATTCTTCTGACCATTGTAAGTAATTTCAATCAGTTCCCGATTGGGAACTTTCGATTCGTCAAGTAAAGGGATGATGGTACAAACATCTTTGGTCCTTTTATGATCAGAGATTACGACAACATCTTTGATTTGATTAGCGACAAAGTCTGGCATTGAATTGATTGACCCAGAACATGGACACGGTTGGATCTCTTTGTGGTCCAACTAACTCTTAAGGGTTGCTCACAAGAGGTAACATCCTTGATTATCTTCAGAGCAAACTCTAAAGTGTTCATAGTTATGTGGTGGCACCTGGTCACGTCCGCTCTGTATGCAGTGTAACCTCACCAGATCTGTTTCCATTGATCGAACATCCTGACTTTGATGCCTAGTAGGGTTCCCATTAATCATACTGGCTTGTTGTGTGTATTCATCTAGATAGATCGGAAGCCACCAGTGGTTTAACAAGTGTTGCAAAGTTCTTTGAACGAGAGCACATCCTTGGTCGCTCTCACAACATCCCTTGCAATTCTGATAATTATGCGAAGTCAGAAAACCGAGCTGGACTTGCTTAGCATGTAACTCCACCAAGCTGGTATTCTTTAAGCGAATATCAAATATTTGAATCATATTCACTTGATACTGATTTCTATCGCAGTAATCTTGAATCCATCCAAGATCCATATGACGCTGGAGGGTCTCCTGTACAAAAGAGCATCCTTGATTGTTTACCGAGCAAATCATACAGGAATCGTAATCGTGTCGTGGCAGATTATGATGTTGGCTTTGCCTTGAGTGCATTGCCACCAAGTTGACATTCATCGCACAGATGTTGTGGTTTTGAATGACGTTGGAATTTGTGTAAGTCATGTTGACCCCACGAATTCGGTGATCTTGGATCCATCTGAGAACCAACTGTTCCTGTAGAGCTGATTGCAGCACAGAACATCCTTAATTGTCCTTAGAGTAGATATCACACTGGTGATAGTTATGAGATGGTACATGCCCATATCCGCTCTGTTTGCGATGCATTTTGACCAGGTCGGCCCTCAATAAGAGTACATCATGAATTTGATAGTTGTGGTTAGACTCTCCCTCTATCAAATTTACTACAGCCTTCTCGTGTTGAGGCAGCGGGTTCATGTGAACATTCGGATTTGTATCCTTGAAGGATAAGACCCTGCTCCTAACAAGCTTCTGTACGTCAGATTTGAAGCTGAGACAGTTTTCTATGTTATGCCCTGGTCCTCCTTGATGGTAAGGGAAAGTCTGATCCGCTTTGAACCAAAAAGGTGGATTTTCCGGTATTGTAAAAGGAACCTTGGTTTGGACGTACCCTTTGGCCAGTAATAGTGGAAACAGTTCGGTGTACAACATTGGTATAGGGTCAAACCCTGGTGGTCGCATTGTACGGTTGTTATTGTACTGAGGACAAGCCTGCTGAAGAGGCTGTTGTGTCCTTTGCTGATATTGTTGTTGATTTGGTTGGCTATGAGCAACCTGAGGTAGATACGTTGGAACAGCCGCAGGGTTGATAGTAGGAGTTACAGTTGCTGCTGGTTGGTAACGTTGCCTTTGCTTTCCGAGAGAAATATTGCCAATATCCTGCTCTTTTTTCTTAGGGAGAGCACTACCGTATCATTTGGTACTGTTGGATGATGTAGCGTCTTTTACTAAACGTCCTTCTCGAACTACCTCCTCAAGACGAACTCCCATGCCCACCATTTCAGTGAAGTCACTGGGCGCACTAGCAACCATTCTGTCGTAATAAAATGAGCTCAAGGTTTTCAAAAAGATCTTTGTCATCTCTTTTTCCTCAAGAGGTGGACAAATTTGAGCGCCAATTTCACACCATCTCTGAGCTTACTCCTTAAAGTTTTCCTTATCCTTCTGCGACATGGCTCTGGGTTGATCTCTGTCTGGTGCCATGTCTAGATTATACTTATATTGTTGAAAGAAGGCAGCACCAAGATCTCTGAAAGTGGCGATCTTAGTGCGGTTTAGACCCATGTACCATTTGAGTGTGGCACCGGTTAAACTATCCTAGAAATAGTGGATCAGTAGCTGTTGGTTCTCTGTCTGAGTTGACATCTTCCGAGCGTACATCACCAAGAGGCTTTGAGGGCAAGAGTTACCCTTGTACTTTTCAAATTCGGGCACCTTGAATTTGTGTGAAACTTTCACATTAGGGACCAAACAAAGGTCTGCGACGTCCTTTCCAAATAGATCCTGACCGCGAATGGCTTACAGCTCTTTCTGCATCTCCAGGAACTGTTCCTAGAATTCCCTCATTCTCTCGTCCATACTTTCGTTTCCACCAGAAGGTATCTGTGAAGTCTGTCCTTTTGGGACAGTGTGTACCACAGGTGGTGGTATAGTCATTACGGCTGAGACTCTCGGTACTTCCCTCTCCCGAAGTTTATAACCTTCAGGAGTTGCTGTCATGCCCCTGGCATCTTCGCTTTCCCAAAGTTTGTAACCTTCAGGCCAAGCGGCTCCTGCTGCAGTTTCCGGATCTTCAGTGATCGGCAGAATATATCCTTCTGGGATATAGTTAAGTGGCATGCCCCAGGGACGATCTTTAGGCATGGTATATCGAGGATCATACTTTTCCACTATGGGCGTTGATGTGATCTCTGAGATCACAGTCTTTTGTTGTTGCATCTGATCTGTTTCCAGAGCTTACATGTCATTGTGAAGCTTTCTCAGATCTTCTTTCAGAGCGTCGAGTTCTTCTCTCAACTCTCTGTTCTCTTCCTCGAGATTATCCATTTTCTTTTGTTGATTGGCCCGAGTATTGTACGAATCAGACAGTTTGACTCTAGAATCGAGACACAAACGTGAGATTCGTGGGTAAGAAGAATGAGTTACGTGAGAATGATGAATGATATGCAATGATTATATATTTTTTTAATCAAAATAAACTTCGACAATTGGATTGCAAATATCAAACAGTGGGGATAACCCCGTTTTATTGAACTCAAAGATTGCGGAAATGGAAATACAGTAATTTACATGGTGCTGTAAAAGGAAATGTCTAAACTAATGAATCCTGAGTCCTCTCTGAGGAGAGCTCAGGTGCTAGTTCTGGTATTTTCCTTTTCTTGGACTAGGGTTCTCGAGGCGTTATCGGGTTGTTATTCCTTTTCCAGGTGAAAGGAGCGAGCAAATTCCTTTGGTCATCTTTATTCTCTACAGCATGTTGCTCTAAAATCTCAATCAGAGCATCTTTCTCTTTTAATAGTTGCTGTATTTTCTTACACTCCACACTGAGAATACGGTACTTGTTCTTCCAAGACTTCTTCTCTTGTTGAACTCTGTTGAGAGTAACCTGAAGTTTTTCCGTATCAGACATAAAATAAAGGACAGGGTCCCTTAACGGAAGAAATTTCTGACGAGGGTAAGGTATCCTCAGCTTGAGAGCTCTAGTTTGTACCCAGTGGAGATAAGGTTCCACAGAGACACAGTCTGGTTTTCCTAGAGACTCTCTTCCTTTTCTATGAACATGTTTCGAGGCATGCACTATTTTTGTCTTTAGTGCTCTGTCATTTTTTCTTTCTTTGAAGAAAAGACCTTCCAGATGTGCATTACGCGGGACATGCCTCATCGGGTATCCGAGTTGATGACGAACTAAAATTGGATGATAGTTGATTCCTCCTTTAGTTCCTATGAGGGGTACGTTAGGGAAGTTTCCACAACGGTCAATGATTTTGATCGTGTCATAGATTCGATTGTACCAGTCTATGTCAGAGTTTGTAAGAGACATGATTCTCTGCGACCAACGTAAAGTATTCTTAGGATCCCAAAATGCAGCAGACTCGGGCAAGTGGGAAATGAACCATTTGTACAGCAGGGGTACACAGCAGGTGATCATTCCTCCACTGTACAAATTCCTTAAGTGTACAGAATGATAAGCATCTGCGAGCAAGGTCGGTACAGGGTTTCCAATCAAAAATATCTTAATGGCATTGATATCTACGAAGTTATCAATGTTGGGAAACAAAAATAACCCGTAGGTGAGCAAAACAAAGATGCTCTCGAAAGCGGCCACGTTCCCCATACTTGCAAAGTACAGGGCTTTCTTTATCAAAAACTGGGCTGGCAAACCTTGGATTCCACCTTTAGTGGTCATGTGAGTCCTGACTTCTGACTCGTCCAAATAAATTGCTCTTTCAATGGTTTAATCCTTCGGAATTTCTTCCAGTCTAGAAAAGGGAGATTGATCAGTGATATGTAAATCAGTCAGGTGAGAATACTCCTACAATGTTGGTGCTAGTTGATAATCCGGGAATGTGAAACAGTGATAGACCGGATCGTAGAACTGAATGAGCATAGCCAATATTCCTTAAATTACATGGACCCTTAGCAGAGACAGCAGTCCGCCGTACTTAGCTCTAAAAGCATCAGGGTTGGTGATCATCCTCGCCAATCCTCTCAAATCATCTAGTTTTGGAACCTTGAAGGTGTATTTGTGAGTCTTCCTTCTACCGAAATCCATAACTCAATCTTTTTCTCTCTTTCATTTGCAATCATTGTCTTAGTTTAATTTGAAAAGGAGAGACTATAAGAGAAATTTTTCTTTTGATTAATGTTTTTTAATGAAATGAATGCATGAATGCAGCACACAAAAACATAGAAAAAACATGGGGTCAAAGGTTCGGTGTCATGAAGTCAAGGCTCTACCCATCCCTAAAGGTTTATACTGGTGATTTTTTGTACCTGTCCTCAAAATCATAGACCCCTCTTGGGATAACAACAACAGGCTGGAATTACCCAAGTGAGCTGCAGTATCTTAGAGTAATCTCAAATGAGGGTAGTATCGCATGATAACTATTTCTGATAGCTTCCGCACTAAAAAATAGTAACATGGTTTCAGTCTACTAAAATCCTCAGCTTCTCAGATAACCCAATCAAACAATCTGCTTTCAACAACCGAAGTCGTATAGGCATTGAATCCGCAAAGGGCATCTCCACTGATTCGATGGTCGACCGGGACCTCTTATTTGGGAGTCACTCCCTGTAAGATTACTCGTCTAGTGCCATCACTTATCTTAGGTGTATACTCAATCTTTCCAGATGAGGCATCACACGCATTCCCATTAGCAGAAAAATAAATACGGATATCAATTAGGAAAAGCAGTATATATATTTGTCCTAACATCCTAGACCTCTAGTCTTATGATCCTAACAGTCAATGACTCCCCAGCAGAGTCGCCATTCACCGTGGTACCTTCTAAACTTAAGGGATTCTACCTAAGAGATGGGAGAAGAATCTCCCACTATGGTCGCCATTCTTCTGTAGCGCGGTTTTTGTGGTTTTGAATCACTATCGCTTTTAGGTGCTACAGTTCGATTCATTTTTTATCCTGTGAAGCTGATTAAGGAAGGGAAATAGATGTCTCCAATTAACCCTGCTTGCATATTGAGTTTAAACAGATGACTGTTGATTTATATATGTTATCAAAATCGTGGGTCTCTCTTAGGTTTTGTGGCTTAAGAATAGAGTGTCTTGACGGTTCATGAGGCTTTTAGGAAGGTACTATATCTAAGATTTTTTGATTGATGTATTAAGGTACTGGACCAAGAGTTTTTTATTTGTACGCTCACTAAGATTTCGCAATCTTATGCCTACGTATTCCCGTTTAAACAAAACAGGGATATCAGAACAATCATAGTTCCTCCTATTCTAAGGGAGGAAAAAGATGTTTTGGTGTCTTGTTCAAAGCCCAAGATTGAAGCTAAAGGTGATTTGTATCTTGTTCAAAGCCCAAGATATGAAGCTAAAGGGTTTTAGCTGAGAGAGAATTTGTCATCTCTAAAGAGGGTTTGTTGACTTTTGTGTGCCATGATCAAAGCACAAGGTTGATGCTAAAAGGTTAATTGACTCCACTGGGGAAGTCCTTATACAAAGCCTAAGAGGAGGCTAGGGATGACTGACTCAACAAGAGAGTGTTTATATATGTCTTGTACAAAGCCCAAGATTAAGGCAAAAAGAGATTGACTCTCTATGGATATCATTATACAAAGCGTAAGAGGAGGCTAACAGTTTGACTTTTCCAGGGAAAATGCTCTGTCTTTCTTGTACAAAGCCTAAGATTGAGGCTAAAAGGGATTTTTGACTCCGTTGGGGAGGTTCATATGTGTCTTGTACAAAGCCCAAGACGGAGGCTGAAATGAGTTTGTCTCAATAAGAGAGTGCTTTTATATGTCTTGTACAAAGCCCAAGATGGAGGCTAAAAGAGTTGACACAACAAGAGAGTTTGAAAGTTGATTGACTTAACAAGAGAGTCTGAAAGTTGATTAACTAAACAAGAGAATATTTTATACTCAACAAGAGAGTGATTTGTTGTCTCGTACGAAGCCCGAGATTGAGGCTAAAAGGAGATTGACCCAACAAGAGAGTCTTTTATACTCAATGAGAGAGTGCTGAAAGGTGATTGACTCAACAAGAGAGTCTAAAAAAAGATTGACTCAACAAGAGAGTCTGCAAAGTGATTGACTCAACAAGAGAGTCTGAAAAGGTTAGCTCCGCTGGGGGAGGATCATTGTACAAAGCCCAAGAGGAGGCTAACTGTGTTGAGGAAAGATCATTATACAAAGCCTAAGAGGAGGTTATCTTACTGCTGAGGATTAGATCCATAGCCAGGCCCAAGGGTGGGGAACTCTCATGAGAGAGACCGGGTTTCTGCTGGAGATTTGTCCAGAGTGATTGGTGTTTTTTCCTATGTTTGAAAGGAACTTGAGAATGTCTTTGAGACTCAAAGGGGGTTTAGACTGTCCAAGTCTACTGGTGTTGAAGAGTTTTATCTTTTGTAGAATGCCCAAAAGAGGGCAAGGGCCTTAAGGGATGAGAATCAACCCTAAAGTGGCCTGAGGTTTGACACTGGAAAGACTGCTTTAGCAAAGGATGACTAAGTTCTATCTTATACCTTTAAGAGGTCTTCAGGGTCCTTGTATTAAGCCCAAGAGAAGGCATGAGAACTTCTAAGAAGCCGAAAGGTCCTTGTACAAAGCCCAAGAGGAGGCGGGGATGCTTTTAGGAAGCCTGTGGGTCCCCAAACCAAGAGAAGTTCAAGAAATGCAATTCACAGAGAAGAGATCATTCCAGGAAAGTTCGAGGGTTTGGAAGAAACTCAAGAGATGTTATTCACGGAGAATAGATTAACTCTGGGGAGTAGAATTTCATTGACAATTTCTAGGGGTGACAGTCTGAGAAAAGGTTCACCGAGAATACTGCCTTTCTCTTTGTTCCATATTGTTTAACCCCAAGAGAAGGGAAGACTGTATCTGGAAATCCTATGGGGATCTAGTTTTGTTTGTAGTTAAAGAGTGACCAACAGGGCTTTACCTAGTTCTAGACGTAGTTGCCGGGGAAAACTCTAAATAACTATACCAATATATATACAGTTGATATATGACGAGTATTTAAAAGGATATGAAAGAAGACTAACTATGCGCAGCTTCCCACAATACAGTTATGTATATGAAAGCATATAAAAGAATGAAAGAAGACTAACCATGCACAGCTTCCCACAATACAGTTATGTATATGAAAGCATATAAAAGAAAGTGGATAAACACTTACCCGTTGTAGAGCTTCCATGCTGTTTTGTTAGTTGTTCAACAAATAAATTAAAGAAAGTTTTGATAGCAACTATACATTTGGATTCAAAATCAAAGGAGAAAGTATTTTGAACAGAGATCGGGGCTTACAGCTTAGGGAGAGGCCCAAATTTTAACAGTGATGGCACTGTTGTTTTGAATATCGTATCGGGACTTATACAACGACGGAGGCCCAAAAAGTTTTTCTATGTACAAGGAATGGGTCTTACACTCTATTAGAGGCCCAAAGAGATTTTTTTAAGAAAAAGAATGGGACTTATAGATCGAGGAGAGGCCCAAATGATTATTTGTTTGAAAAATGGTGATCGTGCCGACGTTTGAAAACACAGTGGGTCTTATACGATGACCGAGGCCAAAATTATTTTGTTTTTCAAAAGGGGTTGGGTCTTACACTCTATTAGAGGCCCAAGATTTATTTTTTATAGGAGATGGGGCTTACAACTCAGAGAGAGGCCCATATGATTTTGAAAAGGCGATGATCGCGCCGTTGTTGTGAAAATACATAGAGGGACTTATACAATATGTGAGGCCCAAAAATGTTTGTTTACAAAAAGGGGTTGGGTCTTACACTCTATTAGAGGCCCATGAGTGTTTGAAAAAGATTTGTTGGGGTGAAAATCAAAGAAACCCTAATTTCATTTTCTTTTAAAAGTAATCCTTTTAATAAAAATGAATAAAATGACCAAAATACCAAATAAGTCTAAATAAACTACTTGTGATTTTTGGTTAAGGTTTTAAAAATGAGGTTTTAATCACAAGATGATTTAGGGCTCATTTGATTTTGATTTCCAAGATGAATATTCATTTTTAAAAGGTTTAAAAATAATAAAAATGAATTTATTTAGAAAAATACCAACTATATTAAATAAATAATATAAATCTGATTTTTTTGGTGGAATAAAATATTTCAACATTTTTGTGATTTTTTGCAAAAAGAACCAATCAAAAATAATTAAAATTGAGAGTGTTATTAATTTTCCAAATCATTTAAAAATAACATGAAAAATAATAAAAAATGGAAAAAGGGATAAAAAAGAGGATCTGGGGCGAGGGGGATTCGAACCCCAGACCTCTAGGGTGCAGCGCGCGCCCTTTACCACTGGGGTGGTGATACATCCGTATATCAAAACCACCCCATGAATATATGAGGCATGCCTTGTTTTTGGCATGACCAAGGCAAGGCAAGGCAAGGTTTTGGCCAAAAACTTGAAGCTTGTAACTTTCTCGTTTCTCCATGGATTGGGACAAAATTTAGGTCTATCTATCCTAGAATTTCACAAGAAATCCAATGGTGGTGGTGGTTTTTTCAGATGAGACTCCTATTTCAAAACCCGATAGTGTTATTGAAATAGGCCTATAATTGCATTTTCTATGCTACCCCTTGTTATAAGCATGAATTACATGATGAATTGGTTCAAACACAACATATATAACATGTATGAGATGTGCATGATCAGTGGACTTCAAAACAATGCATATTTCAAAGAGTTCAAGTTGTGATGCTTACCTCTTTAGGAGCTTTTTGTGCAATCTGCCAAGTGCTTTGTTCCATAAACGATTTGATGCTTTGGACACCCTTAAATGATCACTTAGAAGCTTTTAGGATGGTTGGAACCAACTGGAATCCTCAGGAACAAGTTTGAGCTCTTTCTTGCAAAAGGGGCAAAAGTGACCAATATGGAAACTCTCTCAAATGGTGTTCCAGATGTGGGGAACCATTTGGTACAGTTCAAGGATGATATTTGGAGTGTGTTTGAGTTTTTATCTGATTTTGAAAGTGACTGAATCAAGACATGGCTTGAAAAATGCAAAAAAGTCCAATTTTGAGGTTTTGAGATGGGACTTTGTGATTTTGGTGTTATAGGTCACGTGTGATAGTTTGGACAGCTTAGATATGACATATTGGATGTGTTTGGATCATGATCTATGATGGACATGCTCTCTAACTCAAAAACTCAGAGTTACCTTGCTAAAGAAGGCATTTTTGCCTAGAGAAAGAGATTTTGAGGAAAGCAAGTGTTGTAGTGCTCTGGTGTACTTAAACTGAGCACAAATGAGCTCTATTTATAGTAGAGCAGGTTTGTTTTGCAATCAATAGTGAATGGTGGCTGCAGCAGGCTGTTGGCCAATTGGATCACTTTGGAATCTTAAGTCTCATCTACCCATTGACTAGAGGTTAGAGCACATGCCTATGGTTCTTTGGTTCAGGGCTTATCCTTAACTGAAGTGTTTGTTTTTGCTCTGATACATTTCACCTCTAAGCATCCATTGAATGCTCCAAAACAAAATTGGAGTCTTGAGGCATCTTTAGCCTTTTAGGGTTTGGCGTGCTACTTGGGGAATCTTGGATTTGGGAGGTTGATGAATCAGTGTTTGTCTCTTGGTTGTTCCCCCTTGAGGTGTGCAGATGGATAAGCATGCTTGGAATTTCACAATTTGATAAAATCGAGCCTTTATGCACAAATCTGCTTTGCCAAGATAGTTTGCAGCAAGGCATGTTGCAGCTGTCATAACTCCTAGCTTAGATGGAATTTGATGGAGTTCTTGGACATTTTGGAAAGCTGATATATCCTATTTCAACATGATGTCCAACTTTGGTTTTGATCCAACTTGAATTACAATGAAAAATTCCTCTACATTTAGGAAAAAATAAGGCAGATTCTGACTTAGTGAAAATTTCATTAAGTGTTGGAAAAATGTCACTTTTATATTTTCAGCCATTTTGATCACTCTATAACTTAAAATCCATGAGGAATTGGAATGAGTTGTAGTTGACACTTTTAAAGTATGCCATGAGAGCTACAAATCCATCTTTGGATCATTCAAAATGGTTTCTTGGATCTCAAGTTATGATCCTTGGAAGTTGGTACCCTAGCCACTTTGTTCCATAACTTAGAAAAATTATAAGTTTTTATGGTTACCCCTTTTACAAGTTATCTCACTTTCTTTGATTTTTCTTGATGAATGATGATTCCAATCACGCATTAACATTGTTTTAGGGTTAAAGAACCATAATTATGAAAAATCTCAAAAAGTCAAACTTGACTTTTGTGCACAGTTGACTTTTTACCAGATGAATTCCAAACTGTGCGACCCTTTGTGAAATCAAGTCCTTGATCTAAATCAAACTTGATGGATATGTTACATAGGTGTTATAGGGTGTTTTGAATCATGTCCCATGGTTTGGGAGCATGTCCTGGTCAAAAGTCAAAGGTACAATTTACTTTTCTCTCAAAACCCTAATGGTGGTCCTGAGGAAATTGAAGCTTGTGGATCAAGCTTCTTGGATCAATCCATTGTTGCAAATGGAACAACGTAGTGTATTGGAGACCCTAAAATCATGTCTTGTGGTCTTGGCTCATGTTTTGTCTCAAAAGTCAACTTAGGGGTAAATTAGGTCAAGAAACCCTAATTCCTGATTTTTTTAGGAATGCATCTCCTGAGGTAAAATTGACTTGATGATTGGGTTCATGAGGTCCCTTAGAGTATCTAGGTTTAGGCTTTGAAGCATTGGCTCATTCCCAGAGGAAAAATTCCATCTGGAGGCCTCAGTCGACTAAAACCCTAGTTTGGTGACACTGGCGATCTTAAGGCTTGATCCACTTGGAATGCTGCAACCTTGTGCTTGATTCCTATTGTGGGAGTCCTCTTGATCCTTTATGGATGTTTGAGAGGTTATACAAGTTGAAGATCATGTCAGTCCTTGATTGATCCTTTGTCTAAGGCTCTAAGAGGGCTTAAAACCCTAATGCTTGATTACAGGGAATGCTCAAACATCTCTGAGGAGATTGATGAGGCATAAAGGTACATCCATATTGTGATGATGATTTGCACAATGGTGGGAAATCTTAGTGGTCAAAATTTGGGGTATGACAGAAAGCTAGAGTTTAGTTTTCCAATAAATAACATACTAGTCATCACTTCACCATCAATCCCTGATAATCCTAATCAGAGGGAGAAAGTGGTGTGGTTGAGATTCAACTGTAAACATTGTTCCCTAATGTG